>VXBA01005117.1:398281-481334 GCA_013399895.1 Serilophus lunatus
AAAAAAAAAAAAAAAAAATAATAAAAAAAAAAAATTCAAGTAGCTTTGTATTCCAGGCAATTATTTCCTCAGATGCTTTAGTCAAGGCTGTGATGAACATGTCAGTGCTGGGTTAACAGTTGGACTTGATGATCTTGGAGGTATTTTTGAGCCTTAACAATTCTATGATTGTATAAATATATTTACACTTGTGTTAAGCTTTGTCAGATGTTTACAAGACTGATGATTTTCTTAGCTCAGAGTAATGTCATATCTGTGGCTTATAATGGTAAAACATTTTTATTATGCAATTGAATTGATAGGGTTTTTTGATCTGTGTATCTTAGAACTATGCCTATCCATTAAAATTGTCTCATTGTCAAAGTATAAAGATTTTCAGTTTACAAAGGTGGTGGCATTCTCTTGTACCGGCTGTTAGGCTGCACAGCCATGGAATTCTGTCCTTCAAGCATTTCTAGAGTATTTCTGCATGATACTGATTATAACTTCATGTTTGTATTTTCTCAGGGAACTCTTATGGGAGCCTGTGGTTTCAGTTAAATGACATTTTGAAAGAAAACAGCAACCTTACAAGGGACAGTAGGAATCTAGTGTCACTAAAAAACCAAAATGTATTAATAACTTAGTATTTTCCACACTCATTCAAAATACTGTCAAAATTACAATGCACTTCAGAAAAAAATGTCGAGAGAACTAGAAAGATTGAGATACTTTTCTTTGTTCAAAGTATAGCACTAAAATGAGCTATTGCCAAAAGAAAACGAAGCAAAGGCACAGGTAACTGCAGTTCACCTTTAGATGAAAATGGCAACAATCAGAGTAATGTAGGATTTTGCTTGGTGTTCATAAGGTTGCTAATTTAAATAAATGGCTCAATTTGTATGTACGGAAAAGCAGTTGCTGGAATGACTCTTGATTACAACAGGCTTAAGTGCGTGAACCCAACAATTGGCCTCTTATAAGCAGTGTATTGTCATGGAATACAGCCATCATCAGCTGTGGGGCGAAGTTTCTGATGGTGTGCAGGCTTTTAAGAGGCTCTTGAACAGCTTCTGTTTGAAGTTTGTCGTTCAATGCAACTAATACAAAACTCGTATCACTTGCATGCAGCTCACAAGAGCATGTGGAGCATACACCTTTTATAAATAGGTAGAGTGAGCCTAAAGACACAAGTTGTAATATTTTCTCTAAACAAGTATTTGAGACATTTAAAAATGCTTTATCATCTTGCTGCTATGGCTTTACCTGTTTGATGCGTGTTTTTCTATGATGTGCCTGTGAACATGCATGTTTTTCCCATGTGCTTTTTTTTCTGCTTGTGGGTTTTATCTTTTACTGCTTTTTTCCCCCATCTCTCTTTTATTGAAGTCATGATTACAATGACTAGAGTCTTGAGAAAGGGATGGAGAAACTTCTGAAAAGTCTCTCATAACACCCCCCCAACACACACACACACCTTGAGATTGTTTCATTTTTACCTTGTCCTTCCTACTCATTATTTTGTCTTATTCTCTTCCCCTGTCTGACTGCAAAAATTTCCAGGAAGTACCCCAACCTCTATTGAGGCTCTGTTGTCTGGAGCTGCTTCTCTGGGAGTGGGCAGATAACTTGCACACATCAAGTCCTTCATCCTCTTCTAGAAGATTACTTGAATTTTTCTGAAAAGTTTTTTTTGGACTAGAAGGACTTTACGTGAATAAATAATACTTATTTTGTCCATTTTGCACACACATGAATGCAAGCACAAGATCACTGTTTCCTTAGGTTGTGTGTCATGGTGGAAACAGCAGGGACCCAAATTGTTGAACAACTTGGAAACAGACACAAAAGAATGTTTCTGTCCTGGTGAAGGAAACCTGACTGCAGCAATTGCTCTGAAAGATTAAGACGAGTTACTGCAGCCTAGGACCAGGATGTGCTTATGGGAACTCTCAGGACATTGTAGGGGATATGGCCAAAGTGAGGCAGTAGGCCCAAAGAAATAGAAGCACAAAAATATCTGTTTTCTGTGGATGAATTGTTAGGAGAAGAACACTTAATATAATTATTTTGTGTCTTTCATAAAAGAAAAAGATCATGGAATCGATTTTCAGCAATCTACCTGGGAGGAAAATCTTCCATGCTCTGTAAGAGCTGTGTCACTGATGCCGTAGTTACACTGCATTGTTTTTCTGCTGTCTCTTCACGTGTTCAGTTAGAAAGAAAGTCAGCTCAGAGAAAATTATTTCTAATTACACAGAAATATAAAATTTTAGAGTGGGACATGGGGATTTGACCATGTGACACCCATTAATGTTAATGGAACTCATGCAGCTAAATCACTCTTCACTTTTATGAAAAAGGTATCCTAGAGAGTTTACACAAAGACACAGTTGTCTGTCACACAGCTGGACTATAAATCATTGCTACTCTGTGTACAAGTAACGTAGCAGGAGAGAGGAACAATTTAGCATAGTGACTTTTTTTTTTTTTTTCTGGAAAGACACTTTTTATGTACTTGAAGGCTGTAATTTTTCTAGTGCTTTTTTGGTCATTAGCTATCTGAGGATATTAATAATTTGGAGAAGTCATGCTGTTGCTCCTCATGTCAGCAAGTGATATACTCAGCATCTCTGTAGTGGTTGTGATTCTAAGGAAAGCTGTGTGGCTAAACAACATTCTGCTTGATGCAGGGGCTTCCAGCTCCTTGCCTAACATGATTCTCCCTATTCACGTTGCCTGCCTTTAATGGCTTTTCTTCCTTTAGTGTTATGGAAAATACGAGAATTTAAAGCCCAGCAGCTGTTCCAGGATACAGTAGGGTAAATCTGTCTCAGAAACAGTGGTTACAAATTATCTTAAATTAAGGGTTCGTAGTGCAGTTGTTATCTAAAAAATCCATGGTTTTGGTCAGCTCGATATGTTTTCAGTTGGTTGAAACTTCAGGCTTTAGAAAGCTTTGCTAAATAAATTAATGTTTCATTAAGACATGTCTGGAGAGCCAAGGGTCTAATTACAACATAAAATATGATCAGAAGCCTCTAAGGTACTTCTATTGTGCACAGAAGGGCAATGAGAAGATTGGAATGTGTCTGTATGACACGAGGTTTTCATGCTCTGTGTTGAAGGAGGCATATTGTGTCTCGTGACCGCACTGTTTGTCCTCCAACCTGTTGGTTATTTCTTTCAGACATTCCTAGATTCTTATGTTTTGGATGTCTAGAACTTCCTTAGAGCTAAGGCACAGCTATGGATGCTGCCCAGGCTGAAGCATAAATCTCTGAAGCTTCAACAGGAATTTACAATTCAAAGTTTCCTTGAAGAATTTCTTCCCCCTATTCTTTCAAATCAACAACAGAAAAAACCCTCATCCCAAAAGAACCAAAAAAACCCTAACAGAAACACAGTCAGGTCTGGATGAAGAATTATGTCACATGAATTCCTGGTTCATAGGTGTTTCTTTTTTGTTGTAAAATATCTCAGTGGCATTACCATAAAACTCTTCTTTCAAAAAAAACCCCAACCAAACATAGAAACTCCAACAAACCAAACCACCATAAGAACATAATGACACTAACCTTTGGATTTTTCTGATACTGCAGATCACAAAACAGATAAGAAAATTAATTTCACTAATTACTTCCAGCAAACTTAAACTATCAAGTACTTTAATATAAAAAGAGAGATGTTAAAATTACAAATTTCAGTATAATAAAACCTCTTTCCTTGGCAGCTAATGCATTACAAAAAGCAGATGAAAGTAGTTCTTTAACATCTCATTAGAATTCTCTCTATTCATGCTAAGTTTGAATATCTAAAGTAATTACTTTAAATGCCTCTTTCTTTTTATTCCTTTTTATTTTATTGTCACTTTATTACTATTATTCATTTTTACTATTTTTTATGACTTGAAATTACATTTTTTGTAAATGTAGTTCTCCGATTTTTAGGAATTAAGATTTTCTTTTACTCGCTAAACAGAGGAAGCTGGAGGTAGAAAATTAGAGGGAATGAATAAATAGATGATTAAAACAATAAATAAATTCTACAGGTTTTGTAACTTGGATAAAAGCCAAGATTCCAGTGTTTTTATTCATCCTTGCCTGAGCAAGCTGCAAGAGAGGAGAGCACATGCTGAGAACAGCAGCATATAGAGCAGAAGCTGTAATGCAGAAACACAGCTAATTAGAATTCATGCAGGCTTTATCAACAGGTCTGCAAAATACAATAATTAAGATTTGACTGTGAAAACATGTGACTTTGTTTTTGAGATGAGAAAAATTGCTGGGTTGTTTTGGGTTTTTTTAAATTACCCAGCTGAAAATTATCACTTAAAATCTTTTTTAAATGTATAGTTGAGTATATAATGCATTTGCTACTACAGTGATTTTTGTACTTACTGCAATCAAAGCTGGGAGTAAGTTAATTTCTCAATAATATGGACATTTCTGCAGGCTGATACTCAAATAAAGCTATGTTGGTAGAAAAATACCTTATCTTGGTAGTGCAAAAATGTGTGTGTTTGCCCAAAAGGTGTGTTTTGAGGTAAGCAAATGGCTGAATGCTGTAGATTTGCATAAAGACTGCCTGATATTTATATCTGGCGATGTGCTCGGGCGATGTAGTTAATTGAGTCAGCTATTTTCACATGAAATTGTTAGTGGTGGGCAAAGTCTAGTAACAACTGAAGTTTTAGTTTGGAAGGAAGAAATTGATGGTTTAGTTTGTCACTCTACCTGTGAATTATCCAGTTGAAAAGAAAGATGGGAAAAATACATGATTTGACAGGTTGATGTGTCAGTGCCTTTATTAACATATTCCATGGAGGTCTGGTTTAAACCTGCAAAAACGTGTTTAAAAAGCTCTGCTGTCTAATGATGGTGGTGGTCTGAGTGTGAATGAGAGGCAAGACGTGGAGGGACAAGGTGATGTGAAATTTTTATAGGAAATTCTGGTTTTGGTTGTTTTTGTTTTTTTGTTTGTTTTTTTGGGGGGGGGGGGGGTGGGGGTGGGGGTGTTTCTGCTTGTGCTTTTGCTGGGCTCTCTTCTGCTTTCCTGTCTTCACCAGCAGCTGTATTGAGAATACAGATCCTATAGGCTCCCTATTTCCAGCTGCTTTTAAAACATTGGATTTAACTGCAGCAGGAACTGATTAAACTGCTGCTGTTGCCGAGTTTCCTGTATGGAACACCGACTTCAAAGGACACATGGCTGGTTTGGGTTTTAACAGGATTAATGTATGACAATACTGAGAACTCTGATAGAAGCTGTTACCTTGCCCCTACATTTTTTAGTAGCTGAGCATAAAAAGGCAGAGCAAGTATAACTTAGCAGTGATTTCCAAAATAGGGGTACAGTGATGGTAATACTTAGAAATATTGTTTTGTTGTTGTGGGTTTTTTTGTTTTTGTTTTTTTTTTTTTTAAATTTAAGGATTTTAAAAGGTTTCCTTATCTACGAGCTGTTGCAGAAATCCATGCACTTCGGTTTCTGTATGTGAATGCGGGCATGCAGAAAAGAAGATATCTTTGAAGGAGCATTACCTGCTCCACAGCAAGTTTTCATCTGAGATGGTTTTTTTTATTACTTTGGTAATTCTTGCAGTGCCTCAGACAAAGAAGACCCAATTAAAAAAGATATTAAGGGAAGCCTTCTCTGGGGGAATCTTTTTTTCCTCAGCTATTCTCTCCGTGTTCCAGGAGGGATCATCCTGCTGCCTCTGTACCCTCTTTTTGATGCTGTGCTGCGCCGGGAGCTCTGGAGCTGCAGCACCATCTTCTGGGGAGAATCCATTCCTGTATCCATAGTCGATTCCTTTCTTCTAATATAGTATTATTAAATTGTAAATTATTTTTACAGTAGGGTGTTTCACATTTTAGACTGTCTCTCCAATACAGTTTAACTACAGAAAGTATATAAATGCTACCATCAGGAGAGAAGTTAATGAATGCACCATCTCTAGACCTTTTAAATTATTTGAGTTTTTCTCCCTATGGTAAAATTTAACTGTACCTTAGAGTCGTTTTGCATGTAGTCATAAACTACAAATGAATTATTTTTGTTGCACTTCTTGTTTTTATTTATTTTCCCTAATAATATAAAGTGTATCACAACTTTACTTTTATTTCAAGCTGCAGCTTTCCTAATTAAATCCCAATATTACTTTCCATGAAGTCAAATTTTAGGTGTGTCTAACAGCCCTTCTTTAAATGGCCTCTCTTCTTCTATATGCATGGGGAGAAACAGGTGTTCAGAACAGCTTCCATATGAAATTCTGTGAAACTAGACCTAAAATTATTACAGAAAATAATCTCCAGTGTTATGGACTTCTCACTGAAAAAAATCGAATTACAGTGTCACTGTCAGTGTATTTTTATTCTTTCTGTTACTCCATTCATAAATTAGTGTATGGGAATGGAGGAATTTCTGCCTCATAACACTTTTTTCCCCCTTTCCTTGATAAATTGTTAATCCTGATAAGTATTTTTTTAAACACGGATTTTTTTTTTCTCCTACTTTTAGAAAGGTGTAGTTTTCAAGGCAACTTTATAGCTTCATATTCTATTCCAGGAAAATATGACTGGTTGTTTTACTTGTACATAAAGGGCAAAATTTAATTTAACTTTCTTTGCACAGGTATACATTGAGAAAGGTGAGACTGGCTCCATGGAATTGATGCTCCTATATTATTTCCTGCTGGTTTCCTTCTTGTTCCTAGCATTATAGAAAATCAAGAGGAGCACTATGGGATACATGTGTGTGTAAGCATGTTATTATGTCGTACAGCACCCATCAGATGTTGAGTCAGAAGTTGACGCCTTTTTCTTGGGTTTTTTTATGCTACCACTGAAAAAGGATGAATGAAAATCATAGTATTTCCCAGGGTCACAGACTCTCCAGGTGGGAAGCAGCCTCAGTGTCTGGTTCATTATCCACCTTAACACAATGTCACTGCTGAATTCAGGCTGGATGGTGGATTTGGGCTTAATCCCGATGAGTCTTGAAATCTGGGTGGGTGGAGATCCTGTCAACTCTGGACATCCTGTTTCAATGCTTTCCTCAGAGTGAACTGAGGAACTTTTTTCTTTATGTTCAGTTATTTGCTTGCTTTTCTATTAAAAATTGTCTGTTTTGTTAATGAGAAAAGGAAATCTTTTGCATCTCTTAGTCAGTGCTAGAGCTTCACAGGCAGGGATTGTTGCTTAGAACTTGTATTACTGCATTTACAAATAGAACACGTTTTCCTTTGAGATCTAAGGCGTCATCATAATTATTTTTGATGTGATTTGTGTTTCAGATAAGTTGTATTTTCTCCAGAGACTAGTTTCTTTTTGATATGGATATAAATTTTAAAGGAAGACTACCCTGTCATTGTCAGTGCCATAAGAAGTTTCTTATGGCATGTCAGCAATCACCAGAAGGAATAGTTTACATATAGATTAAAACCATGAAAGAAATATATTTACTATGCATAACCTGTATCATAAACTGAGTAACTTTGGCTGAGAGTTTTCCTAGTCAAAATTGGCAGTAACCCTCCCTAAGTGTCCTTCTGCTCTGAGCACCTACGGTGTATTTTCTGCCTGGAAACCATAGGAAAGCAAAGGTTTTAAACAATGTGTAGAATATCAAACTTACTGTGATGTCAAAGCACCAGCTGGAAAATTGTCTGTAGCTCTACACACACAATGAATTCAAGCCTGTGTGACTCTGTCTACGATGTGGACTGAGGTCCAACAAGTCAATTTTCAGGAATTATGTCCTTGTGACACTTCACTGGGATTAAATGAATTTGGGCCAGGTTTGTCCAGCTTGGTTAACATACGTAATATATTGTATATTCGGAGAACTATGGCAGAATTCACTCCTTCATCCTTAAGTCACAGATGAATAAACACAAGGAAGCTGCATTAGCTGTGTTTAACAAGTGTGGCTTGGCAAAACACCTCCTGCTCTTGGTGGGCTTCCTCTGCATCAAAACTAATATTCTGCTGAATTACTTTTATGTATAATCCATCTACAAGAGTGTATCTGGCATCAGTGCTGCTGGAAATAAAACTGAAATTGTTATGGGTATCCTAGGACTTGTCTTTCCACTTGTGTTAAGATCAAAGGTAATGTGCTTTAAGAAAAATTGCTTCAGAATGTTCCCTTCCATGGTTCTTATTCTGGCTTATAACATGAACTTGTGTGCAATAAATTCTGCAAACAAACAAGAAGAGAAAAAAGGGCCAATGCACGCATAGAAAGAGGTAGACATGTTATACCTTCTATATATGTAGCAGGGATTTTTTTGATCCTGTAGGTCTTTGAACTGTATATTTTTGAAGATTGTGAGCAGAAAAGGTATGAAAGCAGATACTTGGGATCTATTTGGCAGATAAAAATAGCATTTAGAAAAAGTGTATTTTACTTTCAGTTGTAAGAAATTCTATTTTGCAATGAGGAATGAAACTGTTACAAGGTATTGCAAAACTTCAATGTCAGTCTTCCATTCTCAGTCTTTCATTCTCAGTACCCCACTCCTTCTCTGTGCTTTTTCTTGCCTCTGAAAAGCTCTAGCCTTTAGTGGAAAGCAAAAGTTCTGAGAGTATTTATTTACCTTTGAAATCCTTCTCATTTGTTTAACAGAAAACATCACACCCTATATGTGTTCTTAAGTTTTAATAGATGAGGTAAACTTTTTCTAGTAAATACAGTAAAATTTCAAGCACAGAAAGCTTTATAAATCATTTCAGAGTTTTCATTTATACTTATGAGACTTGGCATATTTTGCTTTGATGCTATCAGAATAAGAATAATTTAGGACATTTCAGTTAGAACGTGCGCTTTCCTTCATTCCAAATGTTCACTAATATGTAGCATGAACAAATATCAGAGGCAAAAAATACTCTGTAGAATGATAATTCTTACTCAGAATATATGATATGTATATTCCATGAAGACTGTTTTAGCTGCAGGCAAAACACTTCTACAGCAGGAAAAACTAAAAAAACACAACACAACAAACAACCCCCCAAACCCAAATAAAAACAAAGCAAAAAACATGAACAAAAAACCCAACAACAAACAAAAAACAACAAACCCCCCTCCCCCAATTAATTCCATTCATGATCTGGTGCTTTCATGGAAAGAAATTTTAAGAGTTACTTTAAATGCAGTAATCTCTTTGGTAATATTTTCATTTCCTTCAGAACTTGCAACAAGACTAGGAAATGTCCTCTACCCTGTGATTTCAGAGTAAAGTAGGGATTTCAGATACTTACAGCCTTGAATAATTGAAGACATACTGGTTTTATCAGATTTTTTTATGAACTCAGATCTATGTCAGTGGTTGTTCAAAAGATAAATCCAACCTCTCTGAAGTATTTGTGAAAAATTTCCCAGAGGTTCCTGTTATAACATTAATGTAGATTGTTGTTAGGATAAAGATATCAAACATTTGGAAGTCTCAAAAAAACCCCAAATCAGCATATCTTTACTCTTTGTGAGGAGGTAAAGGTGATGCCCACGTTTTTTTGCAATAATATTGCTGACACAGAAATTGTTAATTAATTTTTGCAGGATTAAATCTCTGCCTAATGTGTTATATTTCTTCAATGACAACTGCCAAAAGTGCTGGACAGTTGTGACAGTTGCTGTTTTTGTGTTTAGGCTTCATGCTTTCAGCATTATTCCTAAGGCATTAATAAGCATTTAAAGAAACACTGCAGGATGATACACTTGTATATAATCTCTGCCTAAATAAAACTGTAGCCACTGCAAACATAATTTCTTTCAGCAGTGATAATAGAATTAAACTCAGTTCATGTTTTGAATTCAGCTCTAAAAGCTCATTTTTTCCCCTACTCTGACCTCCAAATTGAAATTTGTACTAGTGTACAGGTATTTTCCCCCAAAGACTGAAAATATGGTGCTGATGTTTTGTGCTCAAGGAGCCAAGGATGCTGTGAATGGCACCTCTGAGTCCTTTTCACGTTAAGTACCATTTTACAAGGAAATTTACATCTACCTTGGCTGGTTGTAATGCTGCTTAATTTGATGCTGTCTTTAATTTTTTTTCCCCAGTTAATTCTTTGGAGACTAGTTTGATTTGCCTCAGTGTTGAAAATCTGTTTCCATCCTGCTTTCCAAGAGGGATAGATATAAAGCTGTCCAATAACACAGAGTTATGCTGTTGGTTATTGGTCTCCTTTTTGAAGAACCAGGAAGGTTAAATTATCTTCAGAAGATCTTCAATTGTCATTTTTATATGATTTTATAAAATAAAATAATTTATGATTTATAGATAAAATAGAAATTATATATAGAAATCTTTAATTTTAAACTTTACTTGTGCATATGTTTAAATATAATAAAAGTTTATTGTGACAGACCGTTTGTAAGACAAATGTGTCAGCTGAAGACAAAGATGATAAAGACAAGGTGAATTCACATGTAATTTGTATCTTGTGGCAGACTGTTTAAAATCAGTAGTAAAACAAAGCTCGGTAAGTTTTCTTTGCAGCAGAGGTACCAAGATTCCTGAAAGAATAACTTAACACATACACAGATGGTTTCTGCAGCTGTATAATCTCATGGTATTTGTGAGGAGAGAAGAGGAAATTGCAGACAAACTTGTTGGCTGTTTGATTTTGTTAGAAATTATTCTTGTATAAAACCTAAAGAAAGACTAAAAATTGCCAATTTAATATTTTTCCTTCATTATTTGCTGTATCACAGTTGGAAGAGCCATCCTTGTAGGATTTCATATTCAACAACTACTCTTTCTATAGGACAGCTGGTAGTAGCTACTGACTTGAGAATGTTTTTAAATAAATTATATTTGTGATAAGTATTCATGTTACCAATTTCCAGATCCTTATGTTCTGACTTTTGGGTCCCTTAGAACTGATTAAATGGAAATAGGGTTCCTATTTTACAGTCTGTCAGTAAGTCCATCATATTTTCAGAAGATAGAGTTTCCAAGAGGCATTCACTGACACAGGATTATACAGATTTTCTTAGCTGGCAATTTCAGATACTGTATAACGAAGAAGGGAGCAAGACACCATCATTCCTGAGCCATAATATTGGAGAGGAGATGAAAAGGTATTATATTGGCTTTAAATAGATTGAATTTTTGTGTGAAGTAAGTTGGAGCTTTCCTTGCTGAATGGTTTCTCTACAGTGGCTCCTCCAATTTCTTCTTTTCTATTCTGGCGCCAGAGCATTAGTAAAGTGACAGGACACAGTACTGGGAAAATGGGTTGTCTTGTGTCTTTTATGAGATAGGTACCCTATTGCAGATCCTTCTCAAAGGGTAATTTTCTTCCAAACCCAACAGTGTTTATAGAAATAATTATGTTGTATTACAAAACGAGGTCTTGATTGTAGGATCATAGACAATGAAGAAATAAAATGATAATGGCAAATGGTCAATGCACTTGTATTTATACTCATAACAAACATATTTAAAATAAGAGAAAGCTCATCAGAATTAAAAAAAAAAAAGGCATATTATTTGATTTAAGATTTGTAAAGGCAATAACAGCAGATGTGTTTTATTTTGCATTTTTAAACACCATTAGGTTAAATATCTCAAGTGTTACTTCAGCTTTGAAGGGGAAATTAGATTAGGTTGATCAAATAGCTGAGCCTGTGGGTCAGCATCTAACCTGTACATGTGGGGAGGCATTTAAATTTCATTTTAGAAGCAAGCAGTGGGGTTTTTCCTACATTGTTCTGAATAACGATGTTCAATAAATACATTTGGATTTGGTGTATCTAACAGTCTCCACAATGACTTGAACTATAGTTTGTGTCTGATTTAAATAGAAATGGCAGTTTGCTGCATAGTGCAGAAGGTTGCCTGTATATAAAATAAGAATCCAGCTTGAATGAGCAACACTTAGTACCATTAGCAATGTTAGGCTTTTGATCCTGTGTGCCTGAAGAGTTCTCTTTGGTATTTAATTAAATCTTTTATTGTGTTCTATTATACGATTAATGTTGATGCCATTGATGACTATGAAGATTATTATTTTCCTTTTATCACTCAGCAGTTAAGTTTTGTGTGTAATTTACTGCTCCACCTTTTGTTATATAAATAATATCAAGAGAGGTTTCCATTAATCTTGTTCTTTTGGCTATATTTGACTTTACAAAGTGTTAGCCATCAGTGGAGGCTGGGCTTTAAAAAGAATGATGACAGAGAAAATTTAATTGGCTGAATAACTTGGTTGGGAATACATTTGGAATGGTGCAGAAATCAGTTCTCTGTTACAAGTTTAGCATTATAAAAATTGTCAAATATTTAATTATAGTGTGACCAGCCATATACATATGATTCTGCTACTATATTTGCTATTCCCTGTGTCTTCATAGCTACTGTTTAATAAATACCAGTGACTTGGTTTTCTGTATTAGGCAGATGCTTCCTATTTGGATGCCATCAAAATTGAAGAGTAATTTCACTTATTCTTTGTATAAACAGAATTTTTTAATGACTTACAGCCAAAAAACTAAGCCGGACATGGCTGCCCAGTACCACAATGATTTTTAAGGGCTCTTTATTTGCTGCAGAAGAATCTTAAATCTGTAGGGTTAATTTTAAGTACCAACTTTGAAGCTTTCTACAATCATAAATATCTGCCTTCTCCTTTCCCAGCATACTTAACAAACTATTTAAACTCTGTATCTAAGTTGATATATTTGCTTGCCTTGTTCAAAGAGTATCTACTCTGAAAGCCAATACACAATTTCATGATTTCTTGGTAAGCAATATCTAGTTAAATAAGTTTAAACATAACTTATGTTTATGAGAAATTAAGCAAATGTACACTTAGCTGATATTAATGCTAAATTTTCAGCTTCTGGTACCAGAAGTGGTCTCAGTTGCAGCTGCTGGACTATAGTATAGGCACCTTTTTGAGTATTTTGATACTTTAGAGGCGGTTGGATCTTCATGTGATGGAAGTAACAGTGATGATTAACACCCCCTTTAAGGATTCCGTTTTAAGTGGAGGTCGTACTTCCATTTGACAGGTAGCCAGGGACTGAGCAAGTGCCTTGATCCATGCAGCAGTAGAACACCTAGGAGGTGATATATTTTTTTCTTGAGGGATGATACCTTTTGTTAAGATTCTACTTTCCTAAAGTACCACTTCTGTTCTGCTGCTCTAATGGAGATACTGAAGGAAATGAAGAGTTCTTCTATTTTTTTTTTTTTTTTTTTTTGTGAATACAGAAACTACTGACTTACTTGAAGCTCTGAAGAGGAGGGCAGAGGAAAACAAAACTACAGACTTAGGATGCACAGTGTAATTTTGATGATTCCCCATTGCCCTTTGAGTAAAAGGACAAGGGAACATGGGTCCATATCCATTATGAATCCGTGTGCAGGTCGAACTGATTGCATGCAGAATTTTTTTTAGGTATTCCAAAGAAAATATTTAACATATGTGGAATCTCTAAGGGGAAGAGACACTGAACTCAAAGAATTTAGCAGAAGACTTTAATTTTGATATATGAATGTTTTATGCAGACTGTGCACAGCATGCCAGCTACTCACTGGGGTTGAATAGTCTGTAAAAATCAAGGTTCCTTAAGTCACTGTGGGACCAGCAGGAGACCTAAAGAAAGAATAAGAAAATGAAGCATGAATTCACTGGCAAAGCCTGAATTAATCAATTTTTCTGTAGAAGCAAATCTGTTCCTGTCTCCAAAAGAGAAGAAAGCTGTTTAAAGCCCTTAAAATAATGTGATCTCTGCAGCGGATAGTAAATTCACAGGAGGAAAGTCTGTTAAATAAGTCTTATACAAATCTAGCATCAGGCAAAAATTGCTGATCTTAGTTGACTGCCTAACTTTGAACTAAAAAAGACCAGGCCAGTATTTATACCCTTCTCCAACAGCTCTTGCTGATTACAATTGTGTTGAGCAATTGTAGTGCTCATTATGTCCAGAATATAAATCTTGATCAACACCTTAATTTACCAATTTATTATTTTTCTATCTGATGTACATTATCCTAATCTCATATTGCATATCTCCTAATTCAAGCTTGTTTGCAGGAGGGAAGGAATTCCAGACCATCGATCTTTCTTTAGCAGCTGACTCTCCAACGACTTGAAGCTCACACAAGTGGAAAATTATTGCCTCAAAGCAGTTGAATTGCACTTTTTGTTATCATATTAGGATCATCCAGTTTGTTACTGATCTAGCTCACAGGTTATTCTAAGAGCTTTGTACAGTTTTGTTTAAGAATCGCCAATGTAGTCACTGATGTTGTATAAACAACTTTTAGGTGGCTGTGAAAAGAGAAAATATTTCCTTAAAAATTGAGTTTAAGAAATAACAAAATATTTTTATTGAAAACAAAGCACACTCTCTTGAGGTAGACATGTTTAGGTTTAGCATGAGCAGTTCTAACAAAAAGTTTTATGAGATACAGTAATTTATTTTTTTATATTATCTAAACACTAGTAATAGGATGCATTATAGTCCCAAAGGAGTTGATATGATGTAAGAATGTGGCTAAACAGGGAAGAAATGGATGCAGTCAATGCATAGCTGTATGTGGGATCAGACTGTGAACTTGAATTAAATAATAGTTTTTTAATCTTGCTGTTTATTAAGCAGCTATTCAGTTATTTGTTGTTTGTTTTGTTGTTTTGTTTTTTTCAGGAGCATCTTTTAATGCTTCAATTTTTAATTGTATGGATTGTATTATACCTCATGTAAAACTGTCATTCACAATCCTTGCATTGTAAAAGGGAAAATTAAATATTTTAGAGAATTTTATTTCACAAAAATGTTTTAAGAATGTTAGAATGCACTAGTAGATTTTGATTTACAAAGCTCTAAAACGTTTAAAGCTTTTTACTCATAAAGCTTTAAATGGCTTAGGACTTACTTTTAAGACTGGATTACACGGCACCCTATTGAGAAAGCTGAGAAATGGGACTGTAGGCTTGCAGGAATCAGAATCTGGAAAGAAGTTGTGCATAATGTTTGACTTGGCCCAGATGAGGGATGGTGAAGAGGTAGCAAAGTAGTGCTCCCTCCTGGAGGGATTCGATTTTGGATTAGCAGGCATCAGCTGTTGCACCTTTGGACACAACTCAGTAGTTCTGGCAAAAAAAAAGACTTTTGCCAGTCTAAAATATACTCCTGTAAAACATAAAATGCATTATACTGGGGAAGGGAGGGAGGAACATTTTCTGCATGGTCCATCCTTGAATTTTCTTTCTCCTGGTTGAGCTGCAAGGCTGGAACAGCCCCCAGCTGTGGTGTGTGGGCAGTGCCACCCCCTGGGGAGGCTTTCAAGGCTGTCAGCAGAAGCAGAGGCATTAAGTGAAGAGTCACATTAAGTGAGGACTCACATTCTGGGCAGCCTGTCTGGGGCTTAATCTACATAGGGTTTGGCAGAACCGGGCAGGACATGGAGCCACAGCTCCTGGTTCAGTGGTGAATCAGACAAATTACGAGATCTAAAGAAAATGGAAGGTGTAGAGGGAGAGTGGAAACCTCATTTAAGCTACTGGGATTCCTGTTATTGCTCACAAGGCATAGAGTTTATACTGGAGGTCATGCTTTAAAGTGGGACTGTAAGGACTAAAATTTTTACAGACTTGATGAATAACAAGAATGAAGCACAACTGACTCTGGAAAAGTCTCTGAAACTCTTTGGAAAAGTCTCTGAAAGATTTGTCTTTCAAAGTAATGTTTTGAACACAGAAATCCAACAGAAGGCTGCTTTTAAGTATTTTAAGCTAGAATTGTGTTTGTTTGAAAGTCTTCATGAACCATCTGGGTCAATTCTGCCCTCTCTTGGTTTTGAGTAGGACTTTCTGCCGGTGTGGTAAGTCTGTAAAGTTCTTTTTAAAACCATCACAGGGCGGTAGGTGGATGTAGTAAAAATGGGGAGTGGTTGTGCCAAGTTATGTACCTCTTTACCTCTCTGAAAGAGTCCAAAATGGTGTGTACAGCAAGTGTCTTCTGCATGTTACATAAATAAGCTTGCAAAAGGCACAAGTAAGAGTCAGGATGATCTTCTACAAGAATTAGTGTCTTGTTCACTGTGTCTGGTTGTTATTAGTCCTGCTGGACTCTTTTTGATGCCTCTGGGTGCTGCTGTTATCCTTATTATGGTTAATCAGTGGGAAACTTACACTGTAAGCAGACTTCATTCGATTTAAAATTCCTGTCTTGGAAAGAAAGCCGGCTGTCTTTCCAAAGAGAAGAGATGAGGAATTACTGTAAAGTTTGGTGAATTGGATCAGATTATAAGAATCTAGTGCTGTGTTACAAGATAAATGGTAGGAATTCTACAGATTTAGGACTAATGGAACTGGGGATGAGAGACTCTTGCTAAAAAGCCAAATCCACTCACAAAAAAACCCAACAACTCAGGCTTATTACTCAGTAGTTTAGGTAATCCCAAGGTGATTTGGATGATAGTCTTTTTCTTCCCATGCAATCAAGGAAATTTCTAGTAACACTTTTGGTACTAGTGGTGTTATTTCTCAATTTACTATTTTCTAATTACGTTGACTACATTACAAAAATAAATGTATTTGCTCAATATTATTATATAAATTATGGAATGAAATGTTACTGGAGTAAGGCAGAAGTAGATCTAAAGTAGTCCTATCTTGAGCATAGCGGAAGTATGGATAAATCCTAGCAAGGAATCAATGCTTGTACTGCTGAATTTGCTTTGGATGTAACTGTACCTATTGAGAATATTATGCTACCTGGAATGAAAGCAGATTTTTCTCCTCTGGTTCCTAATACTCTATCCTGATTAAGTATAGCACTTAATAAAGACTGCGAAGTTATAATGAACACTTCTTGATTTCTGCTCTGAAAAGCTCGAGTTTTGTCACCATTATTAACTTAATGCCCATTATGATTGTAATTATGGCCACAGTCCCCAAGTACTTCAGCCTTGCTAAATGTCTTTATTAAAACTTTGCTCTTGCTTTGACAGTGCACAAATTGTGCTCAAAATAATGTGGAAACCCTTAATCAGAGTATTCTTAAAGTAATATAAAACAATGTCCTATTTTTGTTCTCAGTTGTGGCTAACTCACTGTACTATGAAATGAGGACTAACTAAAAAGGAAATTTCCGGGTTTAATGTTGGAAAATACATCTTGAGAGAAACCATCATGGTACCATCAGCAGGATGGGTTAAACATTCTTAACTGATGAAGGTAACACATTCCTAAACTGTGATTTTTCTGAGATCAGTATCACTGCAGCTGGAAAATGTGTGTTCAAAGTTTTCAATATTTTTTTCCAATACCAGCTATCAGATATTTGAAAATAAAATGTCTCTTTTGGAGATGTATTTCTCTTAAAGTGAAAGAAATTTAAGAGGCATAGGAGGCTTCTGAGTGACTTTAAAAAGTAGGGCACTTGAAAGTGAATTTGGGTTCTTGTTTTTGTGATAAAATTGATTCAAAATTTTAGACGATTGTTTGTATGTGATATGGGATTATAGACTGCAAAACAAAAGCCACATAGCAGGGTCCGTGAAGATCTAAATTTACTGAGAATATGGACATGTGTGACATTATTCAAAGGAAGAACCAGGTGTTAATGCATCTCCTGGAGTCAGTTTTCTGTTCAGATGGGGAAATCAGCTTTCCCCCAGCTTGAGAACATAGTCTTTCAATCCATGTCCTTCAATGCCTAATTTATATACATATACTACTGCTACTTATGTTTATTATGCTTATGACACAGCTAATGTGGAAAACACAAGGCAGGAGACTGTGCAGACAATTAACCTTTAGATGGAGCTGTTTCTCCTTGGATGATGTGAAGGTTGCAAATAGTGTACCTAGTAGGTTAAGTGAGAATGAACTGATTTGTTCTGCAGTTCAGCAGAAGATTTTATTGTTTTATAAATCCATGTTTACCGTTGCCAAAGAAAGAAAAGTGTGTCCTGTTCATAGCTGTTCCAGTATCTCTTAAAAGAACTAAATATTGATAAGGAAAAGAAGACATATGCTAACATTTTGGAAAATATATGATCATAACGTGTATAGCTCCAATTGGGAATAGTTTTGTGATATGAAAAAAATATGTGAATGGTGCATGTAAGATAATGTTACACAGTTAGACAACTGAGCTTCTGAGTATTTAAATATTTCCCTTGGAGATGAGAAAAATTAGTCTTTTCCTTGTGAGTGGCAATGTTTTGATGGGAGTGATCCTCAGAAGGCTAAAAGCTATTGTTTATTTTCTATCATGATTAACAGAGACTTCTTTCATTAACAAGGCTTTCATGCTTTATCAGCATTAACTCCAGCCTACCCAAAGCAATTCTGTTAGCTGGTCCTTGGGAAGTTGTCTAATTAACTTCTAATTAAATTCACTCTTTGAATTAAGTGCCACTCCAGAAGGATGTGTTCTCTGACGTGTAGTTCCAGATCTCTGCCCTTATGCAGGATAGACATGTCCAAGGGCTTTGCAGTTTCAGTGGAGCCAACAGCTCATCAGCTACTCCAGAGCATGTAGTTAATCTGGCCTGCAGTTCTTTGGCTGTCAAGAAATGTAGATTTGGCAAAGGGCCCTGTTAATTGTTTTGGCAGCACTACCAGCCTGATATTCTGCCTTTTTTGTACCCCTCAGAGTTAGGGGTGAATCCGTGAGCTGATGACAGAGCAATCCTCCCACAGGGAGGAAGTGTCTGGAGTTGACTTGTTGGCAAATGAACAGTATATTTAGCCCAAGAACATCTCCCTTTTTTCTCATACAGCTTGAATTTTTAAGAACAGAACTGACCTGCTGGGTACATTGCTCCATGTAGGCCAATATTTAATGTCCAGCGGTGGCACTTTACACTATACTGTTTAGAATGATTGTGTGAACTTAGTCACTTGTGCTTAGCCTTTCTCCTCATGGTTCTCCTTCACCCACATGTGATGTATTAGGGATGTTAGGATGTTAGGATGTGTGTTCTGTGTTTATAGATCTCTACACTTCACTGTGTGTTTTGGCAGTGCAGGTTTATACATCTTACAGTGTTCCATCTCCTTCTCGTTGCCCCTGTCTCCCACCATTGTATCCTGTTGAGGTAGAAGCCCAAACTGTACCCAGCGCTCATAAAATGATGTAGCCTGATAAATGTCTTTTTTGCCATTATCTGTAGGCAGTATTATGCCTTGCAATGACCTGCCAGTGCAGATTCTTGAGAATTTTCTGGGCTTGATTTAGACCTGAGCTGCTTTTATCATGTTCTCAACAGGCATCCAGAGGGTAAGTGACCTGGTGTACTTTGGAGATGAGCATTTCTGGTACTTGCTTTAGTAGTTGCTCTAATACTGCAACTCCCCGCCTTGCCGTGTGGGGAGCAGAGTGGATAAAGGCACAACCACACTGCAGAGTTAGAAGTGAGCTAGGGGACTGGTTTTCCAGGCTTTCAAGAGAGTGGCTTGATGAGCTTCCTCAGGAGCCAATGTGAATTCAGTAGGAAAGGAATCTGAGAATCATATTTGCACTAATTTTATATGGATTCATAGACAGCAATATTTCTCTTCTGAGGCAAGCTTTTAACAGTAGTGGACATTCACAGTTGTTTCAGGAATTACAAGTAAGTTATTGACTGTCTGTAGAACTAAAATCAGGAAACATCCTTCTGTTTCATGGTAAGAAACACGAAGTCTGAAAGCAAAATAAATATAGCGTAGGTATGAAGGAGTCTTGAATCTCTCACAAAACACTCTATGGCCTCATCTTAAGAATGCTTGAATGCTAAGTAACAGCTTTTTATTTTTTGAATAATAAAAAGCAGGTTTGTAGTACTGTTCTTTATATATTACTGGCTTTGCAAGAGTTGGAAAGGCTGGTCTGTGATGCTGACAAAAGGTAAGAGAATCCAGAACAGCCTAATGGAAAATAAATGGTGAATAGAAGTTAAAGGCAAATTAGAGACATAAGATTAATTAATTAATACTAGTATAATAAATGTGATTCTTTAATAAGAATTACAAATCTTCAGCCTTCTTGCCTCGTAGTACCAAAGTCTTTAGAAGAAGGATATTGTCCAATACCAGTGGTACAGAGGAGTTGTGTCAAATTAGCCTAAACCTTCTCAATGTTCCTTGGAAACCTAGGTATGGGAGATATTTCTAGCAACTCAAGATAGCCTGAGCCTGAGCACACTGACACAAACATTGGTTTCTGGTTAACTGCCAATGTGGTCTGTCATTACATATTTTGTCTGTACGTTATCAAGTCTTTGTTTAGCACCTGCTCCTCTCTTGACTTTCTGAAGACCTCCCATAACTAATTCAAATATTCTCTGGTTTCTGTTAAGGTCCCTGCAGGCTGTGATAAAGCTTTATTAGTTTCATTAGACTTTCATTATGGAATAAACAGAATCATGCTAACAAATCCTTTCCTTATTGCTGTATAAACCTTGCATCACAGCTTCTTGTTTCTCTTTAGCGAGTAGCTGATGTTCTGCAAGTGCAAGAGGTAAATAAATCATTGCTGGGCAAAGGCCTGTCATGCTTCTATTTATTTCCAGACAATCCTGAAACTCTTCCTCAAGCCTTTAGTCATATTTATCTTCCATAAATGAAATAATTGAGTAGCTGTTTCACCTGCTGTCTAGCAGCATTCTAGAAGGCAGACAGTAATTGTTTGGTACAGGATGTACTGGGTTGTGCTGGGAAGCAGTGCTGCCCTATAAAGTCCCACCTGTGAGTGGTAGGCAGAACTTTCATTCTTGAATTTTTCTTTGTATGTACCCTGAAGAGAATATCTAAGGTCTTCTCTAAGAGAGGCATCTTACATAGATTTTTCTTATTCTCCACCTACACAGTGTTGTAATTAAAGAAATTACAAGGTGACAGGATGACTTCTAACCTTCTAAAATAATTTGTCTTTTAATATGATAGCAATTTAAAACCACTTTAGAGCTGTGATCATTTGGAGAAAAAGCACAGAATCAGCTGAGTTTCAGCTAAAAGCACTAAATAACTTTCGTGATTTTTTTTTAAATACAAATGTGTTTTCAGCAACAACGTTTTTATATACTGATCTGTGTAATGCATGGACTTGTGTATTTTGTGAGCTACTGTGAAATTAATTACATTTTGTACTGTGCTTACACAACCTTGTACTCTAATCAACATTCCTGGAGATTTGTTCTAATGTTGGATCATTTTTAGCAGGCTTTTAAAAAATATTTATGATTCTAGAGAAGCTTCTATGCTAATTTATTACTTTGAATTAATTGATGGATGTGAACGTGGATTTAGCCCTTTCTTTCTTCTCAGATTCTGATTGCCTAGTGCTGAAACACTGACCTGAGCAGCAGCAAGTTATCACAGAATGATAGAACAGGTTGAAAGAGCACCTCAAGGATCATCTAGTACAACCTTTCTTGGCAAAAGCACAGTCTAGACAAGATGGCCCAGCACCCTGAACAGCTGAATCTCGAGTATCCAATGTTGGGGAATCCATCACTTCCTTGGGGAGATTATTTAATGGCTGATTGTTCTCAAAAATGTTCCTTTTGTGTCTAATTGGAATGTCTCCAACGACTTGTAGCCATTACCCCTCTCTTTTTCCATATGACTCCTTCTAATAGGGGGTCTCCATTGTTTTTGTAGACACTCTTTAAATATCAGAACGTGGTCTTTCCTCAGGGCTGGACAAATCCAGTTCTCTGTCTTTCCTCACATGGCAGGTTTTTCTCCATGTGGTGCACTACTATATCCTTACATTAACAAAGTGTAAAATAAAAGATTCTCTGTCAATAGTAATTTTTTTACCTGTTTTGAAGGACCTGAGCAGCTCAGGAATGCTGGATACACAACTCAGTGGTACTGACAGGTCAAGCTGCTTTTTTATAGTCTTACATGCAGTAATATAGTGGGGGTTTTTTTTGTTTTGTTTGAAACCCAAAAGAACCCAACAGCAAAATCCCTACATTTGAGAGTATGTGTGTATTTCAAAGTAGTTGATACAGATTTGCTGATGGTACTTAAGAAGCTGTGAGCAGACTCCCACCTTTTATGCTCAAGGTCATCTTTTAGAAGGATATTCTTTTCTGGGGGATGGCAGTTGGCAAGTTTATTTTATTTTTATTCATTTAAATTTCTGGTGTGTCACTACAGTTATTTGTAGCTGTTTTCTGTATTCCATTTTACTCATTGTGATATAGAAATAATTTAATGTGCATATGCTGCTCTGTGTGCCTGACATTGTGTCCTGACATTCTGTTGCAAAGAAGCTCATACTTTAGTCTCTGACACTTCAATTTACCTTTTTTCTTTTTTGCAATTAAGGAACACTTTTTATTGTATTTTAACACTCATATGGTTCAGCCTATTTGAAAAAGGGTGTGTTATTCTGTTTGCTAAAAATGATTGATTGACTGTTGCCTCAAGAGATTTTATTATTAAGATTTTTGGAATGTTTTTCATCAGCAAAACATTGTAGTTGAGTGACAGTCAAAGCAGCTGCATACAAAGTTCGGGGATCAACTTGCTTTATTTCAGAAGATGACCTGATGCAGTCAAATATATGTTCTGTCACTTGTTCAGCATCTTCTGTGCAGGGATAAAATAGCTGGGGGCTTTCCATTAGTACCAAATAAGATACTGCCCAATTTCTGGATCCCCCGTTGAGCTGCAAGATGCCTGTAGGAAAACTTCTGTTAAGGATTGTACCTTATTTCTTTTAAATGTCCTTCTTAAAGTGGCATATCTGTATATTTATAAATCCTTGTATGTGTGTGCATTCATGGTTTAAACCTCTTGTGATTCAGACAGTGACCTACTCTATGGGAAATAAAAGCTTTAACTGATTGATCTGTTCAGTTTTGGGCAAAATTTGAATTCACATCTCACTTTTAAAAACATTCTATTTCATGATGATGTGTGTATCTCAAAATCAGGAAGTAAGGAGGGGATGCAGAATTGTTTCATATTATAACCACATTTTTGCTTAGGATCTTCAGAAAGAAACTAATGTAAATTAAAAGAAAATAAATAAAATTTTAGAACATTGTAAAGCATTTACTTTTTAAATGATGTGAATTAATAGATATCTGTCCTTAGTTTTTAATGTTCAGTTTTATTTATATTGGTGTATCATGAATTCTTTCCCACTCTAATTACATTGTTTTTAGTAACATAAATATTTGGGAAGTTGGAAGGCTGGGCAAACAAATCTACTGAGCAATATTTCTCTGGAGTTTGATGATATTGTTTTCTGCTTTCTAGAACAAAAAAGATGAATTGATAAAGGTGGAACAGGGGAACTTTTTAGTTTGCCTCTGAAGTTCCCTCAGCATTTGAGTGTTTTGGTTGGGTAAAACTTATGGTAAGAGTATGAAACAGCTCCCAGAACTGAAATCCTGGTAAATAGACTAATCTTCCTGACTTTTCTACCATCACAAAGTTACACCCCTGTGTCTCTTCAGGCACAGAGGGAGCTGCTGTTCTTGCCTTTTTGCTGCCATGACTTCAGTCTAAAATAACTGTTGCTCATAGAAACACATTTGCAATTCCACATACCCTTCTACTTATATCCAGTAAATTCAGGATTTATGGCTTAATTTTCTGCAGGGTGCAGGAAGAGAAGGTAAAATACTTCATGGAAAAGAAATGAAGATAAAATAGGAAGATTTCAGCCTGAAGAGGATTCTCTCTTGCTTTCAGACCTGCAGTTTGACTTTTTAGAAAGTAAAAGCACATCCCAAAACGTGTCATTTGTCAGTGATTCCATTACTCCTTATTGCTCCTTCTGAAAACCTGTATAAAAAGAATCTGAAAAAGAAAAATTAAATGCCTGAGTGATAAAACTGGTCATTGACCAGTCATATTGGCCATATATTAATCATTATATTAATTACTGGGTAGTAAAGAAGTGGGAGTATGTACTGAAAATACCTTGCTGGTTGTCACTGATCATCAACCAAAATAAGGAATAGTGTCAACTGGTTTTGGAAAAAAGGAGCTGTAGTAAGTGCTCCCAAAGCCTGAGATAATCTTAGGGTCAGCTACTCACTTCTCTGTTTTTATAGGAAAAGAAGGAGTTAATTGGGGTGTTTTTTTTGCATTTGTTTTGTGCTCTGTGTGGTTTTGTTCCAGTTATTGGATTGTTTTAGGCTGATTTTAAAGCTTCAGAACCTGTAGCTGTCTTGTAGATATTTATAATGCCTTCCCTTACAATTTTTTTTCCAACATTATGTAAGAAAATTTTGGTTTCCTGAACTTTTCGAGGCTTATCTGTTTTGTTATTTAGTGAAGAAAAAACTGCTGTGTACCAGCTTAAAATAATATTGTTAAGAAAATAATCAAACTAAAGCATGGAGATAAAGCTGGAAAAGCAAATATTTTAAATAATCTTACTAAATATTCCTAGATCTTATGGATGAAGAGTGTAAGTGCTTGTTTTTTTTGTTTGTTTGTTTGTTTTAAAAAACTACATTGGTGAAGCAACTAAAATATTCTTAGTAATCCCTTTTAGATATATGGCTTCTTTTTCTATTCTGGACTTTGTACTTTCCATGAATGTTAATATTTTAATATATTAGAGATCTAATATTTCATGTTTGGTATACTGGAGTATTCTGAAACTATAATTTAATTCTAAAAGATTGAGATATCTAAATATAAATTAACATCTATAAGTTAACAAGACTTAGACCAAAATACTTTGAGATATAAGGTGTTTATTCATATTCTCACTATTATTCTGTATATTCTAGTGCTATTTCACAGCACCTGTTTTTTTTTTTGTTATTTGTAAATCTCGTTCGCTCCGTTTTTCCCTTTACTTCTGCGTATATCTATTTTAATTTTTTTTTTTTTTTTCAGTCTATCTGTTAAAGCTCTTCTTGCTGCTTTGGAAGACTAGAATGTGTTAAAATGTCAGCATTGCCTCTTCTGACAGAGAAAGAACAAAGAACACCCCTACAGGAGTACGAGATTGCAATAACTCTGCAACTGGTGCATTTCTCTTGAGCATTCCCAAGTGTTTTGAGACACTTCAGCCACTGGCTAACATGATGTAGTGAGGATTTCACAGGTTTGGAGGCCCCGTGTGAGAACTGGAATTGCCCTACACTTGCTCCCTGAAGCTGCTGAACACCTTCCCACTTCTCTTCCTGCTGCCTCTGCATCCCAAGGCTTGGAGCTGCCAGGATTCCTTGTCCTACATGACAGACTCAAGTCTGCCTGCCAGCCCTGTTCCTGAATGCTCCCGGGTGGATGGGTTGCCACTGGGCTGCCAGTGTGTGAAACTGTGCCAAGGCCTGTGAATGGATAGGCTTAAAATTAAAATGTTTTCAAAAAGAATTTATGAAGCAGTCTGGCACAGAAATAAAATTTGCCAGACCTCGTGTGAGTGAAGGCATCAGCATTTCATGATCTGCCAGAATATTGTAGTTCTTTGATTTACAGCATGTATCTCAGCTTCCTCTTACATGCATATACATGTATATAGATTTATACACACATATTCATATATAAAATCTCTATAATCCCCTCCCTCCACACTTACATATTTTCTTAGTTCGAAGTTCATTCTTGACTATATACTCCTTATCTGAGAGTGACACTGGCCAATCATACTTCTTTCTCTTTTGAGTGTGTAAACAACTCAACAACTTATTCCAAAATAATAAAGTGAAAAAATGTGCTTTAAGTCTACACATAGAGCCTTGATAAAATTAAAAACTGAAGTAAAAGTGTTTTTATACTGACAGTACAAAGCACACATTGTTGTGAGCTCCCTGCCTGTGTGACAGTATTCATGTCCCTCGGTAGTTATTTAGGACAAAAAAGGAAGCTCTAAAAACACAAAAGCTTGACTTTTAATTATTACATTTATTATGGTTTGAGTACCTTTGAAGGAAGGCTCAAGTCACTTAAGAGATGCATAAGTTGATGCAGAGGACATTAGTACACCTTTTATATTAAGTGCTAACATCAGTTAACCTTTCTTGAGAGTTTATTGTTTCCTGGAAAAATGATGTTATAGTGTGTCTCTTTGCTGCACACAGTAGTTATTCTTTTACATTTCACCATTTGTAGCTGCAGTGATTCATCTGACTGTAAAAATATACAATGCTAGAAAGCTAAACAATTTTTGCAGGCTGTCAGTGTTAATAATTTGTTCCATTTTGCCATAAGAATAAATCTTACTTCAATGAATTTTGTGAAAAGCTAAGTATAGCACAGGAGATGGAGAATTTGGGGGCAGGTAATGATACAGTGCTTTTCTCTGAAAAAGATTATTTCTGTGGAAGATGGTGTTCTCATTTTAGTGAATTTGTATAATCTTTTTTCTAACTACTTGACATTCTTGAAGTTTCTGAAATTTTCTTGCTTTTATGAAGGAATACACGCATAGTGTGAGAAATCTAATTTTCCAGAGAAAATAAGGTCATAATGGAAGTGCAGTGTATTCCTTCGTGTAGTTTTGTTTATTTTAGGGTATTTGTTTCTTTACCCAGTAGTATTTATTTTAAATTCTATTGCAGAGTTTTGAGGAAAAAAAGATTAGTTCTTCATGTCAGTTGAACAGTGACTCAATCCTTTAGAAACTAATGCTTTATTAAAATTTTAATTGCTTTGAAATTCTTGTTTAAATTGAGATTCAAGAAAGGAAAGCTATTTTCTTACAATAGAAAGAAATATTTTTCATATTTGGCTGTTGTCTCAGAATTCTCACTGGGTTTCTTGTGTCATCTTTTATGGCTACTCCATAGAAGGCTTAGGATGTTTCACCAAGTACTTGGGAAGTTTTAGTAATTATTTTCTTTTTAAAACAATGAAACAATCGGCAAGGCTGGAGAAGAAAATCTGCATTCAGAAGAGGAGAGGAATCTCTATCTTCTTACTCATTTGGTAAATTATTTGCCTTTTAGTCTTCAGGGGGACTCTGTCTTGCTTTTCTCCAGTTTTCTTTCCGTGTTTTGTCTTTCTGTCTGGGGTTTAACATCAGACACATTAAGAACCCAGGCACTTCTCTGAACGTCTGCCAAATGTACTAAATTACTCTGCTGCTCACAACAGAAGATATTATGGCAGCTTTTGGAGAATCAGCTGGAGAAGAGTCTGTTGCTGCAATTTTTTCCTGTGGGATGCCAGGATGATGGAGTGTTCCATGAGACCACATAGAGCTATAAGCAGTTTGTAGTCTAATAATTACAGTGCAGAATACTGAATGTACAAAGACATGTCATTTTACAAAGTCAAATTAAAGTGTATACAACTGGGAAGATTTTGTTGCACCCTCTATATTTTGAACTTATATTAAAAAAGATTTGTAGAACGTTATATACTTACCTATAAATTTTACTGCTAAAACTATATGAAAACCAGCAGTGATTTGTTCCGATTATTTATTTATTTTAAAACCTGGCAAAACAGACTAAATGTTTGAAGAAATAAATGATTCTGTTCTTCAACCTTTCCACATAAGGCACCAGAAATTGCTTACTTTATTGCTTCTGTCTGAACTTTTCTAATTTAATGTTCATTTAATTTGAGTTCCTGTGACAGACCATTAGTAAAATGTTCTCAAGTAGAGAATCACTTGTCTGGTAACACTGAAGGCTTGCCCAAGCTTAGATAACAGCAGGTTGTGTGACTTGGTCTATAAGATCAAACTCTTTCTCTCCTGGTATCTCAAGGCTTTGTGTGTTACTATATGATGTAGAAAAGAATCTTCTGGAAATGAATATCTCTGGTGATTTATGGGACTGCTTATGGTTCTTTAGTAGTGGGAACATTTCATCTGGCTGTGTTGTCCCAGAACACTGGTCATCTTCTGCAACTGGTTGCTCTGGGTGGAGACTTCTGGCAAGGTGTTGCTTTCCATTGTTTTCTATGTTCCTATCACTGGAATGAGTGCCAGCTGATTTCATGGGTGCTGATAAATGTGTCAGTGATGGATTTTACTGTAAATTAAATGGTATTTTGCTCACATCAGGGAAAAATTCTTTTCCTGTTTAAGTCGATGTCCAGACTCTCTCTTCTTATGCGTAGAGAATATGTAGAAAAACCCGTTTAACTCTGGATTCTGGCTGCCATTTGGCACAATGACCAAGGTGAGCTAATATCTGAGAGGTCAAGAAGAGTTGTATTCTGACTCTTAAATATTGAACTTTGTGACTAGAAGTTGTTCCCAAGGTGGTAACCCTTTGTTAACAGGTATTGCATTTTCTCATCTGAATTATTGCAGAAGTACATTCAAAAATATCCCAACCACATCTGGTCACCTCCTTCTGCTTTAACTTCCTTTCTCTTTAATGCTTTCATTTTGGGAGGATCACACAAAAGTCATGGTGAAATTTTTGTACATCTCTGTAGAACTGCAGAGTTACTCACAGCTACGATGGACAATCAAAAAACCTCTTTCCAGGAGTAAATGGTAGTACTGACAGTCAATTTTTGTGACTTAACCTCCTCTCTTCTATCAAAACAAGTTGGATCTGTCAACAAGTAGGGCCTGAACATGAACAGGATTGTCTGATCACAGGTGTGTAACACACTTTTGTTCACTGCACACTGACTTCAAAACAGGATTTGTTCTAGTTTGAATCAGTTCTTGCAATGTGAAGCAGCTGGACCTTGGGCTGGAAAGCCCACTATCCATAAGAGAGACCAAAATAAAGATAATATTTAAGAAGAGGTAGTTACGAGGGACTTCTTTTCACTCAAGAAAACCAAAGCATTTTACAAAACCATATTCCAAAACTGGTGACTCAAAAAGATGCTGAGAAGCAGCAATTAAAAAGTTGGCATTAGTAGATGTTCCGAATTTCTAATATGGTTCATTTTCTATTTTGATTTTTTTGGAGGATGTTTTGTGTTAGTGAAGATCTGGCCTCGAGTGGAGACAGAATGTTTCTAGATTTTGTCCATAATATGACAAGTTTTCAAAATACCAAAATACTTGTAACAGCTTCTGAATATGTATAATGTAAATAGAAGTGAAGATGTCAGGTTGCTTGAGAAAAAATGAAATGTCTGCTTGGTGGAATTCATCTCAGCTTTTTGACGTAGGAAAAGTTGAGCCATAATCCCATTTAATCAAACATTTCAGAACAAAGTACCTATTATATTCAATTCTTTGAAATTATTTTTTTTCTTTAAGAAGGTAGATGCCTTTGCATTTTATTATTGTTTTTGTTTCCATTTACTTTTTCTTCTACTTAATATCAATTGAGCCTTAAGTCTCTTTTACCCTGTTGCTATCATCTGTCTTTTATGACAGAAATGGAATGTAATCCAAAGTGGACTTAATCAAAGTGGACCAGGTTGTTGTGATGGGGACCTCTTAATAAAGTTGCAATTTTAGGCATGATCAAGTAGCATAATGGAAATAATCATGTAGCCATGAAGCCTAAAGTAATTATTTCAACCATTAATGTAAAGTTACTAAATCTCCATAAGTAGTGAGTTTATGAGTATATCCAATAGTTATGGATTTTTTGATTGCTTGCTTTATGACTCTGGGTGGTACTAAACTCATGTTTTCTGGGAAGATATTTCAAATGTTTCCAAAAGACAGTCAGAGAGTTTAATCAGATAGTGAGAGTGAAGGTGAAATGAGTCATCTCCTTTGGAGACAATGTCAGTTCAATTTATTTTCATTAAAAAACACTACAGAGATTTATAATCCCAAAGTATCTGTAATTTATAATGCTCACATTTGAAACTTTAATTATATTCTTGTTGAACCAAACACTGTGTTATTAATTATCAAACAGCAAAGGCTAATGTTTCATTACTAAAATTAGCTTTAAGCTTGCACTGTGTCTTTTTATCTCAATTTTGTGCAGAAGACACAAGGGAGTAGATGTACATGATACAAAAATGTGGGTTGAATTCAATTCCATTGAACCTGGTAAATAAGATAACTTAGTGTATACTTGCATCACAAGTAGCAACTAAAGTCATCTCCCCGCAGTCCTGCCTATATCAGACTTAACATCAAAGGTGAGTCAAGTTTTAGTTCAGAAATATTTTAGACACTTGAAAGGTTCTGCACAAATTTTTATACTGGCACAGGCAAGTGTAACCCATTGCATTTACTCCAAATTTTTGTGAACGTTAAAAGTTGCATTCTTCAGGGGTCTTAATTCTCACTATTAATGATTAATATCTTAGAAAATAGTTGAAAATTTTTAGTTAGATCTGAGACTTTATTTTTTGGATAATAACAGTTTGTGGCTCTGTTCTCTCTGTGGTCCTCTATGCTGTGTGACTTCTGAATGGCAAAAACTTCACCAGCCTTTTATCTTTGGTTTGAAAAATTTAGTAATACTGAATGCCAGAAGGAAGTCTTTGGGCTGTTATCAGTAATAAAATTGAAAAAAAATGATGAAGTTTTAAACCATCTTGTTAATAATCAGTTTGTTTCTTTATTACTTCAAGCAGGCATAATTTTTATATAATTCTATAGACATGATATCACCCTTCACCTCTCCCATTTGAGTGTTAAGTACTGCAGACAAAATGTGTTCTGGTTTGGAATATACATCTTTATTGAACTTATAAATGAACCAACAGTAGATATTTTAATTATTATTATCTTTGAGTCTTCTGGTACAATTGATAGTCTCTCAAGAAGGAACACTCTGGCTTGTAAATAGTTCCTGAAATCCAGAAGTGTGTCTGCCTAAAACTGGTTTCTCTTACGAGTTTTCCTGAGATTGGCAACCAAGTTTTTGTACACTCACATGTCCATATAAAATAAATCTTATTTATATGATAACCTCCCTATCTATTCATGTGTATCTGACCTATAAAAGTAATTTCATGTATTCATGTCTGTTGGACAGTGTCAGACTCATTTTTTTGTTTGTTTGTTTTCTAACAGAGGCTGAGAAAGCCACCACTTAACAGAACTGGCATTTTGGACCAAAACTCCTTAATGTTTCAACTGTGCACTCTTGGATCCCTAGGAACCGTAGGTTTTATCCAGACAATGTGTGAATTTAGGATATGATTTGTGTTCAGTTAGCTAAGACATGTGATTAGGATTCATGATGGATTACCCTTTCTGTTTTGGGTGTAGAGGAATAGATAAATGGGCATAGAATTAGAGTAGAGCAGACAGACTGTGATATAAAAGCTCATGTAATAAAGCACCTTCACATTTTTTTAACAAATTTGATATGCCCTGAGGCTAGTGCTTGCAGTCACTTAGTTGACATCTCTTAATCTGTCCCTAAATCTTTATTTACTGTGTCTCTATACTTTGGCATGCATTATTTCAAGCATATGTATTCAGTGTGGCCTTTACTTGAGATGGATGATCTACAGAAACGCAGGTATTTTCTCATGAGTTTAAGTCACATATTTGCAGCAAAGGCAATATGTGTTATAAACTGTGTCTTTTTCCAACTTCCTCAATTCTCAGTGATTTCCACCTCTGTTTGTTCCACTTCCTCTGAGTTTCACCTCATTGCCCTTTAGCTTCTCCCCTCCTTCATTGCAATTTTTTTCCTGCTAGAGTTCTAAGGAACTGTCTTGCTGTTGTGCCTGTGTTTTGTTCTTCTTGTGTGACCTCTATTTCTTCTGCTGCTGAAGTTAATGTTTCCCTTTGCTACTCACCAGTGGAGCTGGTGCCCCTATCTCCCCGTCTCTCCTCTGATTCCATTATTTTCCTGCTGCTGAGCACAAAAAATTTGGAGTGGGAAGGTAGATTAGCAAGTAAACTGATCAATGACAATTTGATAACCTTCCTCCCAACCTGGAACTCCCAAACTATGAATTTTACTCCAATATGTCAGCCAAGAATGAATCCTATAGGAAGATTTAGAAAAGGATGTAGTAAAAAGTGCAAAGAAAGTCACCACCACAGGGAGCTTCTACCATTGTACTTATTTCAACAGAACATTAAGTCTTGGAAGCTGTACTTCTAAAGCTTTCCTTGGAAAATAACTTTCCTTTATTCTCTCAAGAACTTTATGCCCTTAGGATAGATACCAACATTGCTTAACCACACTCCATGCAACAATCCCACCCCAGGGAGAGGTGTTACACTCAGATGAATTCTTCACATACCTGGAGCAATTCCTATTTGCTGGACTGATTTTACTGAGTGGTTGGTAAATGGAATACAAAATTTATGCACCTGCTGCAGGAAATTGCATTTACTAAGACAGAACTTCATTGTAGTCAAGAAGTGGGTTTTGTAGTGTCAGTAAAGTGACATTTTAGGCCTTAAAAATAAAATGCAGAGCAAGCACAGTGATTAAATAAGATATTTTGTTAGGAGCAGTGACAGTCTTGGGAACAGCATGACACCAGGTGTGGTGTTTTCAGAATGAGACTTATGTAAACTCTGCTCTCTTGTCAATTCCAAGTGGATCAGTGACGCTGCTGAATACAATGATGGAAAAATCCAACCAACCATCCATCCAAAAAATATCCTCCCAAACAATAAAACTCAGACAGAGCTGATTAGTCTGTGAGATTTAAAACCCGTATTTTGAAGCAGTGTTCTCTCATGAGCTAATTGTCACATACTTAGTAGTGATTAGAATCTATTTTCCATGTTGCATTGTCAGTCCCCGAAAGATCCAGAAGATTAATTTTTTGAGGCATCTGAGACATTGAGAATGCAATTATTGAAGGTAGGAAAGGATCAAAAGCTCCTTACCTGAATTTTTAGAATTTGTGTTATCAGTACCATACGCTGAGTCCAGCTATTTTTTTCTCTCACAGGAACTGCCTCAGGAACTGAGCAGGTTGTGTTAGACATGTGGCTTCATGTTTTTTGAAAATTGGATTTATGGAAAACAAAGGACAGACTTTATCAGCCCCAGGAAGACCATACAGTTCATTAGTGTCTCTCACATCCTTTATAGCGTGGATAAAGACAACCCTTGGATGGTAGACTAGAGTTGTCATCTATTCTTGGCTGTTTTAAAAGAGTAGTAAGAAGGGAAAAAGATTTATGCACATTCTCAATGTGAATTTGTATTTTTGCTTGTCTCCTGCTGTGCATATAAATAGCTAATATTTCTGAAATTTCCTTCTCTTCTAGATACATAAAAGATAACTGATGCCTATTTGAGAAATGCGTAAATGGGTTTGTGTTTATAGAATATTTTTGTATACAAGAAGAGTATTTTATATCAGTACAGATGATATTTTAATTTTTAGTGACTTTTAGTTAAGCAGATTCACACAGGTAAGTCATTTCATGCCTTCCAAGCAGAGTGATGACAAGTAGGGTTACAGGAGATAAGAAAGAAGGATTTGCATAGAAAACTAAAAATAACAAGGAAAAACCCTCCCCAATAATGGTGAAACTAATATAAAAGCATAGAATGTTTATCCAATTGTAGCTATTTCAGTAGTACAGGCCATAAAACTGCTAGAAATTAATTTGAAATTAATATTTCAATTCACAAGTCTTCTATTGTGTCTTAAATGTGCTACAAACATACAGTGTTCCCTGACACATTTACTTTTTATGGGATGGAAAAAGAACTGCTTATTTCAGGAATTTTTCTCCTCATGTGGGGGCAGTTGCTGTAAGTATATAGTTACTTGAGAAGAAAACAAAAGAAACATGCAAATTTATTTTTATAATCAGGCTGGAATACCTCTTGGATTTTTTTCAGAATGTTCTGGGATAACTGGTAATGTTAATGTGTTTGGGGTTTTTTTTTGTTTTGTTTTTTCTTAATAATGTTTTTTCTATATGACATTTTTGTGTGATGTGTAGGAATAGAAAGAGAAAAGAAAAAGTAAGAATAGATGAACTGAAGGAGGACATATTTTTATGTGTTTTTCATGACTGCTTCTTTGTTCTAGTGTTAAAGCCTACGGGCATGCTTTTGAAGTGCCTACTACTTTTGAATGTCCTTTTAAATATTAAAGTAGCTAATTCTTAAGACATGTTCTGGACATAGCAAAACATGACTCTTTAAATGTGTTTCAGACTGGATATCTGCAACCAGTAATCATTTCTGAAAATTGATTAATCTCTCTTTGATGTAGGAATGCAAACTGTCCTTTAATGTAAGTCTGTTCCTGCTGATACTAGACGACCTACCTTGTTAAGAAACAAATCCAAATGTTGAAAATTAAAGCAATTTACCCATTCTTTATCCCACTTTCTTATTTGTTCTTTTCCTTCCTTTATCATGGTAAAAAATGGAGTATGATTGAAACACCCAAAGGGCTGAAATAATGATCTCAGTGGGAAGTTTGTGAGTTTGGGGACACTGCTGTTATATAAATGCCTATTGTGGGCCTATATAAATCTCTGTGCCAATGGTAACTAAAGCACTGCAGTAGGTTTTCCTCAGTACCAGTTCAATTTACAGATGTGGAGTATCCGCAGTAGAAAGGGAAAATGATGAAATAATGTGATTTTTAAGCAAATGTTTATTCATGAATTTCCCATTTTTCTGCTGGTCCTGTCTGATCTCTCAGCAGGTTGTGTAAGGAACACCCCACGCTGGGGTACAGGCACAGAGCAGCAGTGCTGAGGCATCTGGTGCACAGGCACAAAAAACCACAACTCAGCTGGAAAATAAAAAAGGGACTTAATTGTTCTTTCACCACTTTTAATATGACAGGGAATAAAGTTGCTTACTGATGGCATACATTATATCTAATTTGTGCTACAGCAGGTGTTTTTCTTATGAAGGGATTTAAGAAAAGTGTTTTCCGTAATAGAAGTGAACCTGATTTCTTATTCTGTCCTAAAGGAATTATTTGGATGGAAGATAAATGCAGTACAATGAGAACTGGAGAGATTCCCATGCTTCTGCTCTTTGAAAACATGTTGTTTCCATCTCTTTCACTAGTGATATGTTGGCTGCATAATTATTTTTAAGATTAATTTAGGCATTCTGAAATATTGATTTTTGTGACTTAATGTGATTCAGCAAAATTGTTCTTAGATTTGGAAAGAAGTAGAAGATGATTAAGGACATTATAGAAAGTGAAAGATTCATCTAATGATTTGTCAGAGGGTGTTTGGTAGTGGATGTTTTGTTGTTGCTCCAGCATAATCATGAGGTGTTTGTATTTGAACTGGACTATGCTACTTATAAACAGAAAGAAACAAAGACTGTTTTTGATGCTTTAATGAGTCAACTCTTGACATGACATTTTTAGAGTTCTAGAGACACACGAACTTCTACATGTACAAACATGTACTATGAGTTTGTTTGAAGTCACAAATATCAGAGAGTAAATTTCTATGTTAACTTGACAAAAGACAAAGAAGAATTTTAAGAATAATTTTCAGCTCTGGTCCTGAATAAAAAAGTTTGACATCTTTTATGCAATATGTTGTTTAATTACTTTCTTTAGAAACATATCCTTTCACATATTATTTGCAGGGGACACCTTCTCTAAAAGAAAAACATTTTAGGGAAGTGCAAATGAGTTAACACGTGAGCACTTTGTAATGTACCAGTGCTGTACAGGCAGAGTTTATCCTTTGCAGAAAAGCCAGAATTCATTCTATTTCATGTTTTCTTGATGTTTTGATCTACTATATTCTATCTTCTTATTTTCTGCAAGAAATTACAGGTAAACCGCTTTGAACAGTAGCAGCTCAATAATTCAGCTGGATCTTAAAGAAAATGTGTGCATTCAAATGGCTGATATCAACTCACTTCAGCAGCCAGAGTGACCCAAGTCCCAGTCTCTGCTCAGCTGGCTTTGGGTGCAGGGAGTGACTGCACTGGACCAGCAGGTGCATCACCAGCAACTTGATTTTCCCCTTCTTGTGTTTAACAGTTGAAATTATCTGAACATGTTGTTGACAGCCCTGTGCATCTTGTTCTGCACTTGGACAGGTGTTCTGTTTAAATATTACCTTGTCAGGTGCTTCCATGCAAAGCAATTGCCCACCCATGTTGACACATGCTTAATTCCTTCTCTCTTGCCCTTTAGTGAAATCTGTTTAGTCTTATCAGTGCTCGTGTGTTCTTTGGTGTGTTCTCAATCCTGTGACAATTACTGGTGACCAGATGGCATTGCACAGGTTTTTAGCTTGAATGATAAACACTTAAAATCTACAGCAGCATGGCCAACCAGGCAGCAGAGCTCCCTCCTCAGCAGGAAGGACAGGATTTCTGGCTTGCAACAAAGCTGAAGTCAGACTTGAGCTACAAAGCTTATTAGTGTTGGAATGAACTAAAAAGCTCTTGTGTGATGTTCAGTTACTTGAAACTTTGGGGAATTTTCCTACAGTTTTGCCCATTGAAAGAAGTTAATTAGCTTTTCTATGCTCTTTGCACATTCTAAAAGATTTTAAATGGTGTCCCTTTAAAAAATAACAACAAAAATCAACAAAGAAACCCAACCAGAAAGCCACCTCATCTTTTCTCTCCACTTCAAGCTATAGAAGCCGAAAGCATCAACAAAATTAACTCTTCTGTTGTTCTGAGTTTGAACAGAGATATTAAGAATAACACTATGAGCAAGTTCAGTATGTGAATATTCAGTCTTCTGTAGCAATATAAATTTGCGATATAATGTCAGTGGAACAGAAAATTGTTTCAGGTTAATAAGTGCCTCCTGCTACTTAAATATCAGGGTAAAAAATGAAGATTTTATGCATAAAAGTTGAGGATATTTCAAATCCATTGAATGAGATTACACACAGAATTACACACAGAATTAATAAGGTTGGAAAAGACCATGGAGATCATCAAGTCCAACCTTTACCTAGCTTAACAACCTACCCAACATCAGTCTAACATCTCTACCATCTAAACCATTTAAACCTTCTAAACCATACCACTAAGTTCATCATCTAACCTATCCTTAAACACATCCAAGGACGATGACTCCACCACCTCGCTGGGAAGCCCATTCCAGTGGGGGATCACTCTCTCTGTGAAAAAGTTCCTCCTGATATCCAACCTAAACTTCTCCTGACACAGACTAAGACTGTGTGATGTGGCAGGCATTTCTTCAAATGACTCCTACCATTTGCCTAACCTCTTTGTAACAAATATATGAACTCATTTAAATCCTTATCAAAATACAATAAGGGACTGAGATACTTAATTCCTATTATTTTATAATTAAAGTCTAAATGTGAAATAGAACATCCAAGACCTATTACAAGAAGTCCTAAGTACCCCCGAGGTCTCCTTTGGAATAATAAACAACTATGGGACAAGTCTCATGGTTTTGCTTGCAAAAAAACAGAGAAACAAAATAAAATCCAATGTGACTTATCCTACTGATAGTTAGGCTTTGTTTTCGAGGTAAGTTCTGAAAGAAAAAGATAACCAGATTTTAACTGTGAGCAATTGTGTCAGATCACTTAGTGGGTATCTGGCCTGACTGTTATTCCCTCTTCCACCAAAAGAGAATACTGGGTAATAAAAAGAGATATGTGAAATACCATATCTGGGGGAAAGGTTTGGTAAAAATAGGATAATCTATATTTTGTCTTAGGGGCATCTGTTTTCCTGACTGAGCCACGATGTCTCCTCACGCAGTCTGAAAGATTAAGATGTGTTTAGTACCCTACATGGAACACTCTAAAAAAAAAAGACACCAAATTGTTCCCAGGGATTAGATGTGAGCCATGAATTTTCATTAGAAGCACAAATACAATCAGTTCTCAAGGTTTCAGAAATTTGGCTAGACTTTTGTTCAATTTCTATGACAAGTTTTGCTGCTGTTTTACCACCTTGATTATTTTCTGGATTTTTTTATTATCACTTTATTCATCTACAAAAGTAATGTGACCTTCCCTGACCTCTAAGACTACAACTTGTGACTGTCAGAGGTGCCCAGATGCTCCTGTATTACAGAGCCAAGATGACTGTGGTCCTTGAATGGTACTGAGCAGGACACTGGCTGAGACACCTGACTCCTTCCATAACTCAAGTTATTTTTATGACATTCAAGAAAAACACATCTGTGAAACCAATAGGTGATTTGCAAGTAACTTAAAATAGGTGAAGACTTCAGGGCCTTGTGAAAGAGTGATTTTTATTTTTTTTTTCTTGAGGTGTGGCTCTCTTTTGTCCTGAGTCTTGGATATAAAATCATAGAATGGTTTTCTTATAAGGGATGTTAAAGATCATCCAGTTCCACCCCCTGCCATGGGTAGGAACACCTTCCACTATCTCAGGCTGCTCCAACCTTACCTTGGACCCTTCCAGGGACAGGACAGCCACAATATCTCTGGGCAAACTGTGCCAGGGCCTCATCCCCTTCACAGGGAGGAATTTCTTGCTACTATCTAATCTAAATCTACTCTCAGATTAAAGACATTCCCCCTTGTCCTGTCATTATGTGCTCTTGTAAATAATCCCTCTCCATCTTTCTTGTAGGTTCCCTCCATATAAAACCACTTTTACCACTCTATGTGTGAAAAATACAGTGGTGCACCTTTTGTTTCCACAAATATATGTTAGATGAAGAAAAACTCCACGGGAAAATCTATTTTGTGTACTAAGCAGTTACCTGGTTCCCATTCTCTGTTTTTTTATTTCCCAGATTATAGGAAATAGTTTTGGTTTGTTTTTTTTTCCTCTGGACATTTTCTTCTGGGAAGTTATTTGCTTTTTGAAACTTTACAGGTTTAATATATTCACAGCAGCAGATGGGTGGAAAAATGATAAGGGAAAAAGTAGCCCTTTTTAATTCCCATTCCCTTTCTGCACCCTATGTTATCCCCTGTAAGTATAAGAGTCTACATTTGAATTTGCTAATTCTTTGTATTTCTTTTACAATTCAGAAAGATAATGGGAATTTTAGCATACCTAGCTTGTAGCTGTTTCTCAGTGTGCTGTTAGTCCTGTACTGTTAGACATCTCACTGTGACGGTGATGCACGTTTTAAGGTGCTCAGCGATGCTTACCATGTTAAACAGGCATATCTTGGAGAAGGTATATAGTCACACCAAATTCTAATATAATTAAGCAGATCATGTGTCACATTTTGAAATTATTTAAAAGGGTAAACTGAATGGCAACGTTTTGTTTATGATCTTTTAATCTTGTCTATAACAAATTAAATTTTGTCTACAGAAAATAAATTTATGAAAATGATGAACTGTCTTATGGCAAGAAAATCCATTAAGAAGTCTTGAGTGTGTCTTGATAAACTTCACTTTGTATGTTTCACAGGCATTTGGCATAATATCCAGTGAATTAGTGCTTGTTTGCGTTGAGAAGGGAGAATGAACATGAGGCACATTTGGTCTCCTTGTGAAGAAATACTGAATTCTGTGATTTCAGCCAATTCAGAGCAAAAACTCGCCTATGTAAACTGTAATTGAAAAATCATAAGCCATTTTCAATTCATGGCACAATCTCAAGTATCTGGAAAACAATGTTTTGTAAAGCAAATTATAAAGTCATAGATATTTGATTTTATTTAAAATGAGACACTCATCTCTCTATATAGGATACATCATCCCTTGAAGTGTTCATAGCCAGAATGGATGGAGAAACGTGGTTTAGTGGAAGATGTCCCTGCTCATGGCAGGGGTGTTGGAACTGGATGATCTTTAAGATCCCTTCCAAACCAAACTGTCTTATGGTACTATGGATTTCTGGGATTGTGTAAGAATGTTGCTGCTAATGGAAATCTCTTCTGTTTCAATTTATTGACATTGACATGGACGACTCTTTTAACATGCAACCCTTTCAGTAAGTTTTCAAATTCTATCACAAAGTCACCACTGCAAGGGAACTTCTAAAACTTCATTACAAGATAGAAAATGCCTTTAAAATGTTCAGTTTAAATTAGTTCAAGGTCTATCAAAAACACTAACTTATTGCAAACATTGTTCTAATGCTCCATTCAAGATTACAGAGCAAACAATAAGCAAGAAAGGGCAGAAAGTGCCTTGGTGAGGACAGAAGAATCAGTTTAGTCACAGGAAAAAAAACAACAGAGTAAATAATAGGGATTAGTAGGATTAAAAGATTAAAGTGAAATGGGCAATGTTCCTTACAAAGCTACCACCTTGAGAGAGCCTCTGTTTCGTTTCCAGTCCCAACTGCTCTGGAAAGGGCTCAGAAAAGGATGACACAGATATTCTCTGTGGCCTTCAAATTATAAACAATGTGCACAACTTGATGTTTTATACTAGAATATTGTTTTTATTAACAAATGACAATACTGAAATCTAAGGCAGTTTGGATTGGTCCCTTGATAAACCAGCTTGTCACACAAACATGAAATAGTTATGGGACAAATTCTATTGCGAAGTACCAATGGGTTGGTTGCAATTATATATTTCCTATGGATTAATCATTGCAGGCATACTGAACAGAAAGGGACTTAAAGTGAATGATAGCTTCAAAAGGAGAGGATCAGGGAGAACATTGCATTACTAAATTGCAGGCTGAATAGTAAATTTACATTGAGAAATTACAAATTTAGGTAAGAAAGTGTCATTTAAAGTATAATTACAAGCACTAGTACTATTTCTGTGTGATGTTATTTTGTGAAAGCTAACTTGAACAAAGAGAGACTAAAGAAACAGAACCATAAGAAATAAAAGAAGTTTCAGTGCTAAACTGTTTCAGACAAGTATTTAAAATCTGAGTCATTCAGAACCTGGTTTAGCTAGAGAGAAATCGAACATTTCATTGCAACTGAGACTTTCACCATCATATACCTAGAGATAAAAATTAAAAAGTGAACTGAAATGTCAACAGGAGTTTCATGAGTATTGTTTCTTTAGTCTCTCCTTTAATAACCCCAGAAGTGGCAGTGGAAAACAGCAACTATTGATTTTTTTTCTTACTTGAACACAGTTTATAACTTTTTATAAAAAAGTGAATTTCCTATGAAATACAGCATTGTATGAATCAAATAAACTTCATCCTTATTATGTAAATGTAAACTTAAACATTTTCTGTGTACTCCAAGTGGACTTTGACTTATAGTATAGAGAAGTTAATTTTACAAAAAGGACATAAGAATCATAATTATTTTAGTCTTTTTGAATCATGTTTTCTAAGTCATTAGTAGATAAATGGTTTGTTAGACCTGGGAGTGACAGGTATTAGCAGAGCCAGCCATGCAGGCAGGGCAGTTACCCTGACAAGACATAGCTTTGCAATAGCTGCTCTAGAAATGCAGTTTCAAAGGGGTATTTCAGAGCAAAATGTTTGTTTGAGTGAAGAAGGGGACTTTTTGATAGTAACAGCACTTCTACTCATTGATTATATCTTTTCGCTGCCTCTTTGAAAATATTAACATGGGTAAATTTTACTGAACTGACTGTGATTGTGTGTTAGATCTTGTTCTTGTCTCAGAAGCATTAACATTCTATGTAAGCAACTGAGCTTTAAAGGGGTCTGTCAGATTTCAAATACATGACAATACAGTGCTCAAAGGAAGAAAACTCCCGTGACCCTATTGTACAGACTTGTTTGAGATTATGAATTAAAATAATACCAATAATTAGCCTTTTCCTGCTGAGCCTATTATGTGGTATCCAAATCATTGTCAAATATCCCTTAGATTATTCTGAACTGAGTATGAAGTTTGAAATTTCTCAGCAGGTGGCGTCTTGGGACTTATTTGTCTTAGTAAAGTCTGACTGCACTCCATAACTTTGAACTCTCTCTAAATAGGACAATTGTTATCAAGGACCTAACAGAACTCTGGGCATCAGAACAGGAAGACGTGCTGAACTAACCACACAGCTGATAAAAACTTTTTGAATAATAACACAGGGTCACAGAAATAATATATCCACAGCAAAAGTCTCGTCTGGCCTTAGGACAAGAACTGTTTTCTTTATTGTAGCAAAACTATCCCAATATTGCATTGTAGTATTGGATTTTGGCTAACTAGTATTGGCTCTCTTGGTCATTTCTATTTCTTGAAAGAGAAATGGAAGGTAACACCCTGCTGCCCTGTGTTCTGGGTTCTTCTGTATAAAGCTGAGTGCTAGGAATTACACAAAGGGAACTCTCCCAGGGTGATGAATAACAGAAGCAGAAAAACCTCCGCTACTGCTTTGTTTTGAAGACCAGTAGAACTGATTATTCTGTGAAGCTGGTCTCTTAAAGCAGCAGAGAATCACTAAATCACAGAATATGTTTAAGCATTTCTCGTACTGGTCTTTAATGCCAAAGGCAATTGTACAATTGCTTATTTAGGCATGTTTCATTGCTGCGAAATTGGTAATTTTTCCTTTTTCATGATATTGTGTTCATATTTTCATGAATTGTATCATTTTAATTCATGCAGGAGTTTGAACTGTGCAAAGTGGGCTTCTCTGTGACTCAAGTAGTTGTAACAATATTTAAATTACATGTAAGGCACCATATTTCAGCTGCTGATATGATCATTTATGACTAACCGATTACAATTTGTTAGCACAGAATTGACCTTTTTCTTGTAAGGAAAGGGCACATTTTACAGCTTCCTGAACATGTCTTATCTACTTAGAAGGCTTTACAGAAAAGTAAGATGTAGTGACATTTAGTTTTATTCTAGTTCACTGCCATTAACCTCCTCTTACTGGCTGAACATAGTTGTGTGCTGGGCTTTATCGGGAGAGTGTGAATTAAGTGTCTCTGGTTTGAGCTGGAGCCTTTTACCCTGATACACCTGCAGAGCTGCAACATTTGAATCCTTGGTGATACACTGTATGTGTTCATTCTGAGGAGTCCGTGGTGACATTTCTCCACGGTTCTATAACATCATGATTTTAAATATCTGCTGACTTCCCATGAGCAGTCTCTGCTGCAGATTGCCCTACACCCATGTGCTTGCTCAGGCACCGAACACTAGAGGAGAGCAGTGGATATGGTTTGGTTCCTTGGAGGAAACCAATTTACATGGTCGTGTTCTTTTAAATATTCATATTTCACTTGGTTCACTTTTCCATTTATGTACTATTCAGAATGCTCAGTGCTTTGCCTTGCCCCCCATGGCTCTATTCAGCTATGAAGTTAACAGAGTATGGAAGGTTTCGGTGAGCACATATTCAACCATGAATTTTCTATACTTTTTTTTTCCCCCAGTGTGTTTAATGGATTTGGACATAAAAATCTAAGACATTTCACAGGCTGTTTGATATGTGTGGGAAAGCACAGTTCAAAATGAGGTTTTCCTTTCAGTTAGTTTAATGTTTGGAGTCTGTGGGATTTACTGAAAGATGGGTAGTTAGACTGTATGAGTAACAAAGGAACCCTATCATCCCTCCTCCACCCCTATGGTCGGCCTTCCTTGAATGTGATCATTACATTGATAAATTGTTTTCATCAGAGAACATTAGAAATGCTACAGACTAAAAGAAAATAAAGTCATAACTGTCTAAAGCAGATAGGGGATCACTTCAAGTTTGAATCCTTGTTCTGGATTGGTATGCTTTTCATTGGTATGTTACTACAATTTCCAGTGTGTGACAATATTGATGGATTTTGAAATAATAGGAGCAACAGATATAAATTCAGTCCAAACATATGTATTCAGCAGTGAATAACTCGTTAGTCCTTACTTATTAGCACTCACTAATGTATTGCTGGATAAGAATATTCCAGATTTCAGTCCTAGTCAAAGAGGTTTCTGCTGAACAATTAATAAACAATGTGCAATGGCATTCCCTGTGATGGGCGAGAGCTTGCAGGACATTGGCATTTCTTTTGAATACTTATTTTGTCCCTTCAAGACATCCGTCTTTAAGTATTTTGAACTTGTTCTTGCACTACAAAGCTAAAGAAATTAATGTATATTTAAGTTCAGACGAAATTACTTTCTCTCTTGCTATCTGATGTGGTTTTGATCTTTGGGCCAAACTGTGTGTATTTGATTTATTCACAAAGAGGTTTGTTCTTATACTGGTTTGTTGTTTTGGTGGGTTTTTTTCAGCTGGATTATGTTTTATGGATAACTGTCAATGTCCATAGCATGTTTCTTTTTCGGACATGTGATACTTTTTGAAATGAACACACTTTTGGCTGGTTTAGAACATAAATTCATGCTTATTTCAAAAGACAAGTGCTGCAAGGATACTAAAGACATAAAAGCTGATACCATGTATGGCAGCATCTCCGGTTTTTGTCTCCAAAGAAACAGAATTTAGTAGTAAGTCACGCAAAATCAACATTAAATAAAGAAGGCAGGCAAAGGTTCATTATGTATATTTGTCATTTAAGTGGTTTGGGTCAGTAAGAGAATGATGAGCTTGATTTCTGAAGATTCATCTTGAAGTAGAAGTTCCTTATTTAAATACATAGGAGGAAAGAGATGGATTTCTATGGCAGCCTTCATTTGCTCCCTTTTGATTAGGGGCAATGACAAGGTCCTTTGTGAATTTTGCTTGAGAAATTTTGCTTTCTACAGTGCACTATTAAAAATGAGATTGCAGCAGGTATCACCTTGATAAGTAGTTAAAATAATTTTACACAACTTAGTGAGATCTGGCAGTTAATATGTAGTTTAATATCCAATACATTAGACACATTACTTATTAACAATTTCTATGGCTAAATCTGAAAGGGAGTAGACAATTTTATGGTCACATATTAATAACAGCTATATATAGAACAGTCCAGATGAATCAGGAAAGATATTTTCCTACCATATTGTAGGAATTTTACGGCCTGCTTGGTTGTGCCTGCTCTTTCCAGGTCTGAAGGAGTTAAATAGTATTTCTGTTCAGCTGTGCCTACTGTCTGTAAGGTTCATTTCTCCTGAAACAACTGTGTGTGTCTGAATTAGATTTTTTCCTCCAGTGAATTATTTTTATTATATGAGAGATACAGGTCAAGAAAGATTAAGAAACTCAAGACAAACTGATAGTTATGGTACCTGTTTGGAAAATGGGTGTAGAGTTTCATGACTTGCCAGACCAAAAGAAAAGTGTCTCAGATGAAGGAAGAGTGAGATGTGTGGGGGTTTTTTGTAATTTGACCAGAATTTCTGTGGTAGAACAGAGAAGTCTTTTACATTGGGAAACACATTTTGCTGAGATTAGGCCATTTTAGAGTTGTTATTTTGAGGCTTGTTACTAGAATAAGGCTCTTTTGAGCATATTGCTTTAGCAGGTGAAAACAATGAAACACTCATGCTGCAGAGCTTTTAATCTTATTGCATCAGCGCAGATACCCTTCAGAGAGGCAAGCACTTAAATGGTTACAACTATATCAAGATTGAAAGGGGGAAGGTTGTTTTCAGTATTTGGAAATTCTGGTGTTGAATTGGGAAGACATAAATGTTCCTAGAGCTTAGAACATAAGTTTACAATTTATATATGTACATATATTGCTCTTTCTGCTTAAAGATCTACCTATACCTTACTGCTAAAAGATAGACTCAGCCAAATACAAAAGAGAATTTCTCTCTTTTCTGCCTTTTAAAATATTTACATTAAAATGTCTTAGATGAGGTTTGTAATGTATTTAAATTTCTGGAAAACTAGAATGTTTCTACTCAACTGTTGCTTTTACATACTTTTTATGGCAAAATTTCAAATAAATAACATTTTCTTCTTCATTACTCAAATGTCTCTGAAATAATCAAAGAATGAGTCAAGATGAAAGGACTACAGTAAACTGCATGCGTTCCAGTAGTAAAATAGAAAAACATTTGAAGAGTGTAGCAGACAGAACAATGGCATGTACTTCATGCAGAAAAACAAAGGACAATTGAGAATGAAAAATACAAGTGTGAAGCTGGCTGTTCGAAATAGTAAATAGTTGGTAAGCAATCTCCCAAAACACACAGTAGAAGTCGCATCTTCTTTTACTCATTTTGCCTATAAATTTTTAATTACTTTTTGATGTGTTTGGTTTAAGATACTTGAGTTGTTGTACTCCTCCTAAGTGTTCTTTAAGACGCTTTTATTTGAGAACGTGTAGCACTGAAATGCTGTTTTTATTTTTTCTGGTGTATTATTAAGATAGCAGTCAGCTACCTATGTAGCTCTCTTTCTGAACTGAATCACAGAATTCCATCTCTGTAAGGTAAAAATACACCTCTTTTCAGAGGACACATCTCTGTCGTCTGAATGAATATTTTGTAGACTTTGAATATTCTGAACTATGACACACAATGAAGTACTTCCCTAGCTGACTCCTGATATTAAGGTTTTATACCTATGATAGAGACATTCCTCCTTTCTGATAGGAGATGTGCTGAAATGAAATGTGTAGGGGTTGTGCATGTGAAGATGGAAATTTTCTCAGCACATAATTCTGAAGGTTATTATTTTAGTAGACCTCATTGGAGAAATCAGTTTTTGGACTTTCCAGCCGGCTCCAGAGAAGATATAAATGTGTCGTCTTGGTTCACACATTTAGTATTTTAAGGCAGGGCTTAGAATATTCTGATACAGAAAAGAAAAACAACAGGTATAATACTTGTCCAACCTAGCAATATTCTACAATAAAATTACTGGCTCAGAGGATAAAGAGAGAGCAGTGGATGATTTTGAACTCGACTTTATCAATGCTTTCGGCACTGTCTCTCGTAGCTTCCTTATGGACAGATTGATGAAGTACCTACAAGACAAGTGATACTTATAAGTGAACAGTGAGGTAAAACTATCAGGCACAAAGGGCTGCCATCAACAGGATGGAGTCCATCTGGAGGCCAGTCAGTAGTGACACCTGCCAATGTCAGTGCTTGGGCCAAAAGTATTTAGCACATTCACGAGTCACCTGGATTGAGAGCACAGTATGAACCCTCTGTAAATTCACAGGTGACAGAAATCTGGGAAAAGTGGTTGATAGATCAGATGGTTGCTTAGATTAGATGTGGGCTGACAGGAGCCTCATGAAGTCTGACAGAGAAGTGTGAAGCCTTGCACCTGGCAAGGAATTACCCCATGCATGAGTACAGACTTGGTCTGACCATCTGGAAAACAACTTTTCAGGAAAGGACCCAGGGAGTCTTGGTGTGTGTGAAGTTCAACATGAACCATCATGGTAAAGGAAGTCAACAGGATCCTGTGCATTAGGAAAAGTTTAGCCAGCAGATTGAGGGAGCTGTTCTTTCCACTCTGTGCAGCACTACTGAGATGGATACAAAGTGCTTTGTCCAATTCTTTGCTCCTCAGTACACAGCAGACACTGGGATGAGCGCAGGAAAAGCCCACAAAGTTCATTAAAGCGTTGGAGAATGTGACATTAAAGGAGAGATGGAGAGAGAGAATTTTCACTGCTAGGCCTGGAAAAGAAAAACCTCAGGGTGGGGGGAAGGGAATACAAGATTTGATATATGTCCATAAAATACACACTTTGATAAATAATTGATGTGAAGTAAAGAAGATGGAACCACATTCATATTCCCATGGCTTTTTTACAGTGAGAATGGTCAAGCACTGGAAGAGATTGTCTGGAGAGTTCATGGAGTGCCTTTCTTTGCACATACACAAAACCCAAGGGGGCAGTATCTTTAGCAGGATCCTCTGGTTGAGTCTGCTTTGAGTGGGGAGGCTTGGACCCAAAGGTCTCCTGAACCTCTGTGGTTCCATAATCCTGCTATGGATTCTGGGTGTACTCTTTGGTGCCAGAATGTGGCGTAATTGAGTTACTGTTCCTTTTCAGTTTCTGTTTAAGGATGCTATTGCTGACCCCAGTCAGAATTAATAGTTTATTGAGATGATTGCTTCCACACTTTGTATTTCATGGGTTTTGTGTTAGTGTCTACAGAAGGGAAATTTCCCTTCTGACATAAAAAAAACCAAATCAAACCCCAAAAAAAAAAAAAGATGAATTTTTATCAAGGCTCATATATTTACTGTAACTACAAGATGCTCTATCAGCAGCTTTTGCATTAAGCAGTTGTAGTCACTGAAGGAATATAGTGAATATTTTGTAATCTGCATGTTTCAATAAGCATATAATAAGAAAAATCCCTTGTTCTGAATGGGTATGTTTAGAAAGTTGTCTAAAGTTAAAGTATAGCAAAAATTCTGTATTCACGTCCTACTTATTGAAGATTACAAGCTCTCCTAAAAATCCAATTATGGAGATATTACGTGAAACTGTAAAATCTAGACTTGAAGGAGAGACGAGTTTGTCTTTCCTTAATGTTTCTAACCTGTGGTGAGACAGATTTACTAACTACAAGTCTCTGAGAACCTACTTTTTATCAGATCCTGTCAATCAGCCAACCTTGATTTTACATGTTTTCTGTAATTATAAAAAGTTTCTTGAAACAGTCAGGGAAACTTAAGGGTTAATGCTATAGATGTTAAATTCCTGATATTTTTTTCTTGAATGCTTTTATTGCAGAAAGCTTTAGGAGTTATCTGAACTGATGTTGTTTTCAAAAGCAGAATGTGCCCTTTAAAACAAATCAAGGGCATGTCTGAACTCTTAAATTTTTTTGAGTTATTGCTGTTAGAAAAGAGGTCAGATTAGCTGGAAGATGTCTCCACTGGAGTTCTGAAACCTTGGCTAGTTTCTCACTTCAGACCTGCTTTAGAATAGTGATATTCAAAGGACATAAAAGGATTGCTGAGGGTTTTGTTCTTCTTAGTTTTCTGAAGAATGATATGACCTTTTCAAGGAAAGAAGTCTACAGTGCCTGAAGTCACAAGATATCCACAAACAACTCTAAAAATAATGGCTTACCATGTTTTCTTTAATTTCCATTCTGAATTGATTGAAGTTTGTTGTTTGATGTGAGTGCTACACAGGAATATTTGAGTAAAAACACATACTTTAAAAACTCAACCCTTTCTCTTGTGATATGAAGTATGATTTTCAATAAAATATTAATTAATAATTAAGTTGCAGAGCCAAAGAAAAATTATTCTGGGTAAACTACGCAGGTAATTTTATTGAAGTAATAAATCTTAATTATGATATTAGATATGATCTCTGCAGGTTGTATATCCTTAGCAAAAGCCCAGTAGAGAAAAAGGTGTAAGTTTGGAAGATGCCAAAGACCTTCCTCGTGGTCAGGGGTCATCATATCTCAGGAAGACCTAGTCTGGCCATGGCATAGAACTAAAACTTTGTATCTGGGGAGCAAACTTGTTCAGAGCTGCACTTCTCCCATCCCTCACAGGAAAGGGTGTTTTGGCATTAAAGGGCAAGTCTACAGTAAGCAAATCTTCACAAGACAATGCAGGATACAGGCAAGTATCTCCACGCTCTGTAGAAGAATTGGTAGTCTTCTAGAAATGGTCACAGGAAGAGAAGAATTCGTGAGAGTTCAGGAAATGCAATAGATTTTCTGACTGTTTGAGCAAAGATGAAAGTAAAGGGGAAGGAAATCCATAAGGTGGCTGTAGTTTTAAGTCTTCAGGCCAAGAGTCATTGAAGTCTGAAATAAAACCTATTCAGAAGAAGGCCAAGTTGAACTAAACCATATAATTAACTCCTTATATTTTATTATAGCAAGTGACAATTTTAGAAGAGGGATCTCATGGCAATGAGATGCAATAGTCTGTCTTAAAATACATGAAGATTACAAAAAAAAAGGGAGTTGGGTTGACTCCCTGATACCTCTGAATTAGTTTGAAAAGAAACAGGATAGGATGAATCATTTATTGGTAATCCAATTGATCTCTTGTGTATGGCCTATATTCTCAGTGAAAATATTAATAACTGTTTTATTATATACCTATGTGAAATTCTATTTAGGAATTAATGTAAAAAAGGCATATATTCTGTCAGGTGGTTTGTCTCACACTATGCCTTGAAGTTGTCTCTTTGCTCACCTGCACTGGTTCTTTTCTTCACCTCAGATTTTTTTAAGGTAGGGTATGTGTTCAGAAATAAAAAAAGGATAGCAAAGATTAAGAGCAGCAAAGAAAATTAAACTAGGTTTTTCTACATCAGAAAAATATATTATGATACATGGGCTGACTAAAAAGTTTTCAACAAAACAGTATTTTCTTTTGGGAAGTGTGGATATTGTTGAGTTTGAAGTCTTTGAAACATCTTGGCTTAAAGAACTTTACATTTACAAGTCTCTGGGAATTCTGATTTATACCAAGTTTTTGGGCTGAGTCTAAGAGATGCAGTCGTGGAAAATAGGTAGTCAAAAATGTAACACAAATCATCCTCAAAAATTGAGCAAATAGTTTATGTGTATGAGGTTATAGTATTTTCTATTACTTCCATTTCTAGACTTAAGTTTATTTAATTGTTCTTAACTACCTCATGGAATGGAGACAAATGGTTCACTAATGAACTTTCTAACAGTTTGTGATTTTTTTAATTATTTTTTGTATTAGGCAGAAAAAACGAGTTGGAAACCTATTGATAAATATACCTCTGAGGTTAATATAGGCATTTTACAAGTTGCAGTGCTTGTTGGTAAAGTTTCTGTTGCATATGGAAATAATACAAACAAAGAAATCCTTCAAGACTTGAGAAGTAAGACTTGAGAAATTATGAGATATGGACCTAGTTTATATTATGAACAGGTTGTGTTATTGTCTGAAAAATAAAAAAGTGTTCTAGGAAGAAGGAAGCAGTCTTGTGTGAAGCTTTCTCAGATCCTCCATGGTGCAAATCTGTTACAAGTTTGGGACACATAGTCAGGACAGAGGATTGCCATCTATCACATAGAGAAACCTTCACGATCTTGCAGGCAGGGGAAATAAAAGGAAATTCAATATTATAACATGTACATAGGTAATAAAGGTCATGTGTTTAAGGAGTGAAGCCTGTCAGCAATAATGGATGAGAAGGCTGCTGAATTCATCTGATCAGTGCAGGCTGTCATTGTAACGCTGATAATAATAAAAAAAATATTCTGAGGGGGAAATATTTATGCCACCCAATCTGGAATACTCTTTACAATTTTGATCAGCTATAATAAAGAAAGAACTACTTTGGGTTGCCATGCATTTATGGCTTAGTGATCAGAAGGCAGTTGCAAGGAAAATGAAGGAGCTTGATGTTGCATGGTTGTTATTGACAAAATTATTATAAGGATATAAGGAAGTTATTAAGCTGTAAAATACATGAAAAGAAGAGAAAGGGGAATAAATATCAGAGTGAAAAGCTTTTTTCAGGAACTGAACACATGAGAGTGAAATGGCTATATCGATATGCTGGAAATGAGAAGTGACCTAACTGTCTTGAGTTCTGCAAGTGAGTCAGAAGAATTAAATGCTTTTAAAAAGACATTCAATTAAATATAAATAGAGGCTAAATTCTACAATTCAAGTTTTTGTCTTGGAATAAGTGGAAGAATGTCAGAAATTGCCCTGCGTTCCCCGTGAGGTGAAGTAATCCTGTCCCAAGTGCCTTTATCTCCTGTTCAACAGCACAAATCCACAAGACCATTTGAAAATAACAAGCACTTCTGAGACTGTTATGTGGGGTTTTGGAATGATGTAATGTCTCATAATTTTGTCCCGTTACCTCTATCTTGAAGTAAGTTAGGTGCTCTCAGTCTTGCTGAGTACTGAGCATTGTATTTAGAGCAGATTCTTCTCACTTATGCAGATTAATGCTTGATGGCTTCAAGTGTGGAAGGGCACAGAAGCAAAAATAAACTCTTCAAACTGTTGTAGTTATTTCTGTGGAACCTTTGTGGAGCATCAGTAAGTACAAATACTGTTAAAGGAAAATTTTGAGCCACCGTAATCGTAGATTTGGATCTTGAACAAGCTGTGAGTAGTGATAAGTAGACTTACTGAGCCCTGAGCTGGCTTAGCCAGGCCAGTGCACTTGTTCTTTCTACAGATGAGAGATCAGGGATTTATTTTTTTTTCTCCTCTCTTCTTGCTCAAGAGAAAAACCTCGTCTTCCAGTGATTGTGACTTATCATAACCAGAGATAATCTACCGGGAAATAAGAAGACTTGAGGAAAGAGCCCTAAACTACTAGATGCTGACAGTCATCTGAATCAAAAATTGTCTCTAATTCCTGCTCTTCTCTGAAACTTTCTATTACCTGGAACTAATTTTGTGAGAATTTTCGTCAGGCAACGGTCCCTTCTGGGCAGATAAGATGGTTAAATCCTGACACAATCCTAATACCATTCTGAATACAAAATTGTTGTATTTGTTTAGTTTGTGGGCTTTTTTTTTTTCAGCTGAAGCGAAGGTGGAAGCAGCTCTAGAGCAATTTTTACTGTCACGTTTCATAAGATGACAGGATAAGTTGCCAAGGATGTAATTTTTATGGTGCATCTCCCTATAATATCATGAATCATATCTTTTATGAGCCTTCCCAACTTGTCTTTATCTTCACTTTTTACCTCCTGTTCAAATTTCCAAACAAAGCACAGAGCTGCTGTTTGAACTCTGAGTGAAATTCCCTCTCTGCTTGACTGTTCTCTGACATACAGTGCTAACAAGAAGCCTTCCTAGCAAACTCTTAGATGGAATAATCTCTGATAACCTGAAAGAGGACTTTTTTGCAGGTCCTCGAAACCCCAGAGGTATAGATTGTCTTTTCCTCAAAGCACACATTCCTCTAAACTCTAAGATGTTGGATCTTCTCTTCCTTAAAGAGCACAAAGTCCTTTTCAGAGAGAGATTCCTTTTTGAGTCTTTTGAGTGTCTGGGATATGGAAGCAAGGGAAACTAACATGCCAATTCTCAGGTGCAGTTTGCAGGTGAATTCTTTCTCAGAAGGGAGGATGGAGTTAATGCATGAGCTTTACTTTTACTGTAACCCAACCTCTAACAGCTCTAACACTGCCAGTTACCTACAGTTTTGTTCCTACTGTGGAAGCACTGAGACATATCCTCTTCTTTCAAACAACCAGGGGGTGAGTGGCAGAGGGGAATTGTACTGTTCTTTGACCAGGTCTACACACTTAACCCTGCATATCCAGATCCCAACTGTATGAAAGACCAATTCTTGGGTTTGCTCAAGACAGGCTTCATAAGGAGGTGAGATGTCAGATTGTTCAAACCTTGACCTTACTGTATGGAATTTCTGTGGCTTAGGTAACTGATAAAGTGTACCTCTAAGAAGGGTATCAGAGTGGCTAAAAAAATCTTAGGCATACATATGGATGTGCATAGGATATGCAGCCATTTGGTAAATGCCATTTTTAGAGAGGGGGAGAGGTGGCTTTGTAACAGTGTAAAACCTTCCTTGAGATGAAAAACCGGTCGTAACAGCTTTTGAATCATCCCAGGAAGCAAGACCTAGTCATTAGCTTGCTGCTGTTGTACTAGCCAGACAATTTATTGTTAAATGCTTGTCTGTAAAGAAAAATCTGCTTTTTCTGGGAGCTCTCGGTAGCACTGACATTTACTCAGAGTAAATCTAACATGGATTGGCTCAGAACAGTAGAGCTTGACAGACATGACATTTGCTGCTGCCATACTTTAACCAATATTGTGATGATAAGGTCTTGGCTATCCAATGGAATTGATGAAATACAATTTTAAACCTAATGGATAGTCTATTTACCTTTACACTAAGCTGTAAGAAGAAATAAATTAAGAATCTTTTCATGCTTCTTGGTATACAATGAAAAAACCTCATGAATTAAATTTATCCTTGTTTCCATTGTCTCCAGACATTAAAAGTACAAAATAGGGTTTTTTCTTGTCCTTTTTAGGAGTTTTCAAGTCCGTTTCCAACAGCCTTGCCAAAGTGCAGATTATACATGATCTTTAAGTACTGTATGATTGCATAGTTCTGGAAATTATTCTAAAGCCCATGGAAAAATGAGGAGGTGACTGATGACAGCCAATGTGGCTTCGCTGATGGAAAATCATGCCTGACATATTTGGTGGAGTTACGACATTAGTGGATAAGGGAAGAGCAACAGACATCTACCTGCACTTGTGAAAAGCATCTAACACTGTCCACAGACTCTACACTGGAGAGACATGGATTTGGCAGATGGAGCACTCAGTGGATAAGGAATTGCCTGGATGGTTGCACTCAAAGAGTTATGGTCATTATCTGGGTGGAGGCCAGTGATGAGTGTCATTTGTTGGGGGTGGTATTTGGACCGATGTTGTTTAACAGCTTTGTCATCAATGTGGGCAGTGGGACCAAATTTCCCCCAGCAGGTTTTCTGAGGACACGAGGGAGGCAAGGGATGACATCCAGAGGGACCACAACAGGCTCAATCATCCCTCCACTTCTGATATATTTGAGAAACTTTAATGAATTCTATAAATTAATTATCATATATCAGTCTGGTTTTAGGTGTAGCTCTCCCTGTAGCTTGACACAGTGTTTGTTTTAAGAGTATGTCTTGGCATCAAGTATTTTAGTGTAGTGGAGATTAAAAGAAGGACCAAAGGCGAGTGTTTAGAGGTTTCATTAATTAGCCAGCTTTCTTACTGAGCTGATCCTGAAGATGAGCCATGGGATCTCCCCAGAAGCAACCTAAAGTTATTTTCCTCATTTGTATCCACTCAAGTCTCTCATACAGAAGCAAGTCATAGAATTTTCTCATGGTAATAGTCAGAGAGGAATGAAGTCTTGGTGAAAGAGAGGAAGAAAATATCAAGTTGTGATTACCACTTAAAAAAAGAGTGTGCTAGAAAAGTATTACAAATATTACCAGTATTTAGCATCAGTTGGGAATATCTTGCCAGAAATGAAATAATGTATTATTAAAAATATGGAATGATTTTATTTCCACTAGGAAATGAAGCAGTTGCATGAGGATAGTTCTTTCATAAATGATTCACATATTTCTATTTTAGCGTTAGTCATAAGTTCAATTATCAATAGTGTAGTGTGCCAGGAGTTGTGTTGATGAGATCTAATTATTTATGGATTTATTTTGCCAGATTTTTTTAAAAGTGTGTTGAAATAAAGGTTATTGTCCTTCATGGTTTAAGATAATCAAATTACATGCACAGTGTTGTTGGAGGAGAAGCAATTACCAGTCATGCACACACAATTAAAATAAGTTTTGAAGCCTTCAGAGAGCTTTAACATTTTATTACCATTCTTAAGTAAGACTATATTCATAATAGTTTATAAAACTGCTGGAAAGTCAGAACCTATTACTTTTACTGCAAACTACTTATGCATTTATTTTACGAAATCTTCCATTTGAATGAGTATAATGTCTTTGATAAGCAGCATAGTAGCTCTGTTGAATGATTTCAAATTATGAAGATAGACATAGGAAGAAGTAAGAAAAACTTCATTTTTTTCCAGAATGGTGTATATCTGAGTTATTATAAGGCCATAACTAATGTAAATGTGATTTTCTGACTCTGGTAGATAGCTCTTGCTTAAGTAGGGGATGATGAACAATAATATTGAATGAAACTTTAACTCTGTAGACCATTGAGTTCAAATTGTTCCAAATTTAAGTGCCATCTGAGCATTAATTCATTAGATCGTTATTTGTTGCTAAATATTTTTGAAGGGACAGTAACGTTCCAAAAAATACATTACATCTCTACCATCATAGGACAAAATAATGATTAACAGTAGAAATGATACAAGGCTTAATTAAAGAAATTAAAATGTTGCAAGAACATACCAGCTAGCAAAACTAATGGGACTGTTGGGAAGCATTTTACAACAGAGTTCTAGTTCTAAGACTAGGGCAAACCCTACTTGCTTTTTAGGGTTCTTACTACAAGTAATTTTATGTAAGAGAATGTTAAGGAGTGTTACTTACCATAAAAGATCAACAAATTTTACATCTTTGAAATGTATGCCGGTATGGGAAACATAATGCAGTTTATGTCAAGATGATGGCCATGTATCAGAACAATAGAATTTTCCTTAATACACTCTGGAAATAAAAGGAACTCATACTGGTCAATAAGCTCAAACAACAGAGATTTGGGAGTTTCCTTTTTCAGCCTTTCCTAGTTCAGTGCCATCAAGTCTGATGTATGCAAGGGAACTAGCTTGCTCTCGCAGGATTAAGTAGATCAGTGACCCATTTTACAAAAGCAGGACCTTTCTGTTCATTTTGAATTTTCTCTGAATTCAAAGTGCACAAAGAATTTCTCACCATAGTGAATGCAGAGCTTGGAAAAGCTATTTTTGTTCACTTTTGTTGTAGTCCTGCTGTCACCTGCAGAATATGTATTGCAGGTTGTGTGTGCACTGCCTGGCAGCTTCAGCAGGTGCTGGTTTCAGTTGATGACACGAGTAAAATTATTGTAACCAGTATTACTCTGACATTCTACATTATCATGTGCATAAGTCTTGCCATACCACAACAAGTGAGAATAGAACCTTTTTTTCATGAGTCGCTGAAAGCAGCAGAAGTTACAAAACCACGATGGTTAGTCTACATTATACTCCTCTTTGTGAGCTCTGTTTTATACAAAGTGTTATGTTTGAAATATTTGAAATTTGGAAAACTGATAACAGGAACTGTGTTCATTTCCTTACAGCTTTAAACCTGGTTGTACAAGGCTTTCTGGAAAAGTCTGGGAAAGTTTTTGATCAGGAAGTAGAGAATGTCCTGCTAAATTTTCAAAAGGTTTGAAATAGATTTTTTTTTTTTTATGGAAATATATGGAAATATTACAGAATTAAATATTTGAAGGTTGAAATCACTGCATTTCTGTGGGTCACTTTTACTCATTGTTTTTGTGGCTTATATGTTAGAATACACATATTGAAGCTTACTTACTCTGTGTGACTGGGAAGAAGAAGTTACTAGCTGAAAGTTAGAAACACAGAAAGTAATAACCAACGGAAAAATGAACTTTCTTGAGCTGCATGCTGACAGATATTGATGTAGCTAAGTTGTATTAATGGTGACTGGTGACATCCCAGTGGGAAGGTACCGACGTGTAAAGGTATGTGCCGACTCATTTTAAATCTGCAGTAGATCAAAGCAAGGCAGGTATGAAATGTCACTGTGGTGTTGCAAAGCTGGGAGAAGCTGACATTCTTGACAACAGCTGCCACGGCTGTATTAGTGTTCCTTCAGAATGTCAGCCACTCTTCATTTGAAGAGTGAATGACCTAGTTGGAAAATCAAAGTAACAGCTCTTGTCCTTTGGGAAGTAATGCCTCTCTTTTTCCATTTGAGATGCCACCAGTTAGTAGATGATGAGTGAAACTACCACATACAGGCTTTGCCTTAAGCTGCAGAACAGGAGGAAAATTCAGGGGATAACTGTCCTTAATGGTATCCTGGCACATCTGCCTATTTCTTTGAGGTTTAAGGTTCATGTTCTTTTTAGAGATGATCAGCTGATGAAGAGCTAACTCAAGAGAAAAACTGTATTATTCAAGAGGGAAAAATAAAAATTATTTTTTTCAGAATGTGGAATCCAGAACGTTAATGATGAAAAGATAAGGAAGAGGGAAGGCTGTAACCTAATGTTCTTACAGTGAGGATTATTCCCCTGGAGGACTGTGTCCTCCTTTAAGAGATTTGTTCTAACAACTGTAGCCAAGTGTCAGGCTTTGCATAAGCCAGGCTTTCAGTTGCTGGCAGAGCTCAGTTAGTGTCTAAATGAAGACACACATTTCATTTGTTTTATTGTATTCCAAAGAGAACTTGATACTAAGCTCTGATTTCCACAGGGAATAGCCAGCTCAAGAGGAGGAAACCTGGAAATAAATTCTCTGATAGAAATTAGAACCAATGCAAAATCCAAATCACTGATTTCAAGCTTTTGTTTTCGAAGGAAAGGGGGGGCAGAGGATCCTTTTTACCACATGAAAAATAACTTAGTGGTATTGGTTCTGCTTTGTTTATTACTCCTTACTAGTATTCAGTGTATAACTGAAGCAACAGCTAATCTTATTGTTCTGCAATGATTTTGAATTTTTTATTACCAAATTGAGAAAATGTAACTCCCTCTTTTAAATATAGAAGGAAAGACAGAAAGACAACTAAAAGTAGAAACTGTGTTTCTTATTCCTGTCATGCAGTTTGTCCAGACTAAGGTTTAACTCAGCTTTGCTCAAATTGTCAGAAGTTTGTTTAGTGTCATTTAGAAATCAGACAGGAGATGGTATTGTTTAAAGGATTAACTGGATCCTTTAAGTGATTACAGTTTTTATTGGGTTTTATCCTCCAAAGACAGCATAAAATCTGCCAGAGTCTCTTGGCATACAAGGAGGGCAGAGGGAGCCTTTTCCTGTCGTATCATGCCAGGCAATGGCTGTTACATAAACTGTAGTTATCAAGGGAACGGTGTGGCAATTCTCCACAACCTTTTTGTTGTTAACAATCTTGTCTCTGATGGTGAGTGGAAATGATGCCATACAATCAAGACCAGCTTTAATACACAGACAGTGGAACCACAGAAGCAAGTGGTGGTGAAATGGAACAGTTTGGGACTTGTCTATTCCAATGAGCCTGAGAAAAAAACAGGTTTTCTATTTAATTTTGCTGTCTGCCCCTGAAGACTGAGTGCCTTGCTGTCCTATAATGTCCACAGAGAAATTAGTTGGAGAAATCAGTGCAACAACATAAGAGAAGACAATATCAAATAATAGGAAATAGTTTTTTAATCTACTGTCAAGCTCTTTAGGACTGGAGCAACTCTAGCTGACTAGAAACCCCACTTTCCAGAGGTTTATTATCCTCTTCGAGGTTGCTAACAATGGTTCTCAAAGGTAATGATGAAGAAGAAGAATGTCATCAATCATCCCACATTGTCTGCCTTAAACCTTCTGGTTGCTGTAAGAAGAATATTGAGTTCCTTTCTTTTTTTGACTGAGATTCAATTCCAGCACACTAGAAATTGTAAGTATACAATGAGTAGAGAGGAGAGCTATCCCTAAATCAGATTCTTTCTAGTTTAAATGCTATTTATTCCCTACAAAGCATCTGAAAAATGGTTGAAGTTTTGAAAGTGTCTGCAAGAAGGATGTAACAATGTTTTGTTTTGTTTTGTTTTCTCCAAATATTGAAAGATTTTCAGTAGGTGATAAAGGATAAGAGACATCTATTACTGCTATTATTTCTAGAATCCTGATGTTAACATTCCTCATAAAAGTTAAGGAAGACACAGTCCTGTGGCCAAACAGATTTTAGAAGTTTACATCTTACATGTGTTCCCATTTCCAAGCTCTGTGAAAATTGCAGACGTAACAAAAAGTTTTGTATTCCATTTAATGCCATTAGTGTGAGTTTGAAAGACATCCTTAATAATTCTCAAACAAATACCAGAACACATGTAATGTGGAATATGCATTTATTTTTACTTTTTAGCTTGTTGTAGAAGTTAAAGCTGAAATTGTTTAGCTAAATATTGTAGCTTATAGTTCCATATTCAACTCACGTCCAGCATCCTAGGTGTTTAGGGTTTCAGTATTTTTTACTGCAGTAGTCAAAAAATTAAAGAATATTTTCAGTAATTCACCACATTCTTGTTAGTAGCTACAAGAAAGCATTACCTAGAAGTTGCCCTTTCAAAGGAAATTGGTTCTCCTAAAGAAATTGTGATATATGGTAATTGCTATTTTGATTACCTAACTCTGATGAAATTGTTATTTGATCAAACCATTTTTGTCCTTATAAACTATTTATTACAATTATTTCATTCCCAGAAAAGTGCAAAGTTTCTCTCAAGAAATATGTTGCTTTTTAATAAAGTTTAAAATATAGCTAAAGCACAAGACCTTAATGATTAATATTCTCTATAATTCTATATTGAGTAGTCTTGCATGGACTGATGATTTTTTTATTATTATTTACTGAAATAATTGTGTTGAAATAAAATAGAAAGATTTTCCATTACTTATACTACAGAGGTTTAGTTTGCATTGCCAAAACAAAATGAAAAACAGTTGTTAAGTGGTAAACAGCATTTGAAAATTGCTGGCCTTTTGTCTCCATGTTTACATTTAATGCTCAGTCTGAATTTTCTGATGCATTATGGTAATAAAAGATTATTGCTGCATTTCCTCTAATAGCAATAGCCTTTGACCCTCTTGGCATCAGGAGATAAAAACAAGTGAAGTCAGTAAAAAACACTTGCTTGTTGCATTGTTATGCTTGAAATGCATCTGGAGCCGATAGAAAAAATATTCCAAATCAGGATTGGCCTTGTTTTGAGATCTTATGCTGTTGAGTGGCTCACAGGAGCTGAATGCTTCAGTTGATGATGTGCTTGAAAAAGTTCACTCTTTCCTATTCCTCTTACAGGAGAACAAAACGAGTCAGGGAACCCATGTGTTCAAATCATACCATCCACAAGTTGAAATGTCCATGGAAGGATGATCCTTGCACAGCAGAGCTTTCCAGAGATAATTAATTGGGATTTAGTGCCTTTTTCCCAATTGAGTATCACTAGATGAGTATTGCATTACTTGGAAACTCTCTCTCTAGTTCATATCTCTAGTTCTGCAGTGCATCCACAAACCCCTGCATTTCCTGACAGTGTTGGCATCCAGACAAAACCATAGCTTATTTTAAGAAGCTGAATTTCAGGTTAAATAATTTTGATGCATTTTGTCATAAAAGAATAGTGAGTATTGTTGCCAGAGGCCAGTTTCAGGCTCTCCTAATGAGAGCTGGATGAAATGATCTTCACAGGCACTTATCTCTGGTAGCTGGAATTTTCTACCTTCTCTGATATCATTTCATATTCACAAGAGGAAGTGGACCTTCTACCATCATGAGTTGTCAAAACACCCAAATATATGTGGAAACTGTACTGAAGAAACCATTTGTAGAAAGAACGGGCTGGAGCATAATTAAAATTTGGAAGATGAGAACTGAAGAGTGAAGAGTTTCTTCCTGAGAACCTGAAGGTCAGTGAATACTTGAACCATGAATCATTAATGCAAGGAAGTGGTCAGTACTGGTTTGATTGGAGAGGACAATAAATGCTTTGAATTTAAAGATTCCTTTCCATTAACTATTATTCTCTTCCTGTAGTATTTAAGCAGATCAATTTGTCTACTACAGAGGAGTGAAATTTTTGTCACTTCAAAGTGAATGACGCAGCTGGATCTTGCAGAATAATTGTAATTTTTGACCTAGTATAGAATATGACAACAAAAAATTAAGTGAAAGTTTTTTTGGTGTAAATTGTATTAATTTGTGATTGATAAATTATTTGATTTTCCTTATTCTTCTAAAAATGAAGCATGCAAGGCTCTGTCTTCCTCCCTCCCCCCCTTTTTTTTTTCTTCTATCACTCTTTGCACATCGCAAAGTTTTCAATTCAGTCTCGAAAGTTTAACAGCACAATTACAAATACATGAAAACACATTGTCAGCAGTGGTAGGAACTTCAGGTGTGCAAAGAGATTTTTAGTGCTCACATCTTCATATTAAGTTTAACATTAACTCCTGTTATGTTAAAGGTCAAAAACACCTGCTGAGTGTTACAATGCAAGAAATAAATCAAGGAAGTTTTCACATACAGGTATGTGTCAATCTGGGACTGAGTAAATTGCATGTAGGAAAAATGCCTCAAGCAAGATATTCCATGATTGCTTATGAAAAATGTTTAAAAACTAAAGGAGTAGTTAAAAAAAATGAGAACAACTTCATGATTAGCACTGTAACTACAGTGCTCTACATAAAAGAATCATCAAATGTTTCATAAAACTGTGATGTTTTAGTTGGTGGATGTGAGGTAAATTTCTTCCAAACTTGAATCAATATAGAAAACTTATTCAGCCACTTTTATCACTAGGTGGTCTCAGCTTGGTGGTTCTTTCAGTCTCTGAAGCTTTCAAGCTGTTTCTTGTCTGACACCATGTATGCCACGCTGGTAGTATGTCGACAGTTTTATTCTCTCACCTGCAAAAGAATGTAAAAATTATATGAAAGAAAAAAAAAAGGAGCTGTTATGAACACCTGACCTAGATTTGAATCCTTTTTAAAGGAAAATGGTTCATATTAACTTTGAGTATATCCTCCATTTTCTGGGATTTGTAAACCTGCTGTGGAATCACTTCTGGATGGACTACTAAATCTGTGCATTAATTAATTCCTTTTAATCCCTGTTAGTTTGAGACAAAGCTAAAGATCTCCTAATGGTTCCATTGATGACTTATTTTCTCTCTTTATCCTGCTTGTTTCTTTCTGACTGTGCCACTGGAATACCGCAACAAATGTTTATTAGTTGGTGCATTTCTTAAGCTGAGTGGTCACACCTTGGTGATTGTTCATGACAGCAGTGGGGGAACAGCTTTGGTTGAGATATAGATGGAGAAAAAGGCAGATTTCTGACTCGTGCCTCTGAGGGTGGAGTGGATCCCAAGACAGAATCCTGAATGGCAGCACTAGATATCATAGAAGAGCTTCTGAAGCTGTGTCATAGCTGCCCATTCATCTTCTGGATATGGTTTGCTAAGTGTTTATTTTGTTGTTTTACAGATTTTGTTTGTTTCTTTCGTTTGCTGTTTGGTTGGTTGTTGAGTTTTTAATATATTTGTGTGTGTGTGTGCTTCAATGACAGCACTATTTCCTCAAAAAATGGCGTTTTTCGGCTTGCCTCTGAAGAATGTAGGAGCATTAATTATTACCTCTTGTTCTTTAGGGTTTGTTCTAATTTTTAGAAGGGTTGAACAAAATCCTATATTCAGGTCACTGTCTTCCCACAGGAAATTGATTTATAGGATGTATTCTATTAAAAAACGTATGCATTGCATATGAAGTTAATGTGTCCCTAGTATTTTGCCTTTTCCTTAAAAGGGTCATGTCTCTTAACAGTTTCCAACCAGAAGAATCACAAAATGGGTAATGTTGGAGGGAACCACAATGGGGCATCTGATCCAACCTCCTTCCTCAAGCAGAGTGGTCCTACAGCGCATTGCACAAGTGCCAGAAATTCTGGAGTACATGGGTGTTTCCTTTGTTTGCTTTCAGTGTGTTGCTTTGCTTCATTTTCTCTTTTCCAGAATGTTTCTACACCTACCGCAAAAGGATTAAGAAAGTATATGTAAATGGCAACTAATGAAAGCTTTTTTGAAGTAACATTTAAAAACCCAAACAAAAAAAAACCCCAAAACCTGAGTGCCTGAAGGGACAGAATTCTTGCACTTATTTAATACAAATGACACCTTTGTCTTGTAGAAATGTGATAGATAGCTGTTTCTACAAGAGTTCACAGTGCCATACAGCCAAAAGAGAGAGAAACATAAATACAATTTCAGTTGCTATTTTTGTTTACAGCACACAATTACATGGAGGGACTATCTATGTCAAAACAGAAATGCAAAGAAATACTGTCATGTTTTAAATTTCAGAAGACACCTTATTCCTAGAGGTAACAATGTGATGATGCTTAAAGGAATTCTGTTTACTTGTACTCAGCTTTTACATTCAGATATTTTGCTGTGTGGTTTCAGTGCTTGGTTTTCTTTCACAGCAATCATTTTGCAGTATTCACAGGTGATGAAAATAAGTTACTTGTGAAAAATGAAAAATAAGTTTGCTGATGTTATAAAGGCTGTTTTGTTTGGAACATATTCTCTCAAAAGTGTTTTAAGTTATTGAAGTGCAGATTGCTTGCTCTATCAACCGAAGCTTTCACTGAAAAGACTGTCTGATCATATCTGAAATGTGGATTTGAAAAGTATGCAGTAAATAAAGGCTTATACTGAATATTGAACAAAGAGTTGAGGGTTCGTGGAAGGAAAGTCCGTCATTGATTTCTAAGGGAGCAGTCTCTATGGCTCATAGAGCTTTTGAGATCTCAAGTATCACTGAATGCTGGCAGTGTGCCCTTACAATTTTCCTGGCAACTGATCTCGGTCTCTTTCAGGGTACTGGGTTACAACAGCTTTTACCAGATAAATCTGTTCTTGTATTGCTTTGAACAAGAAGAGGCTCATCTGTAAGAAAAAGTATTGTGTAAAGACAGGTTATAAATATGAGTTGATTCAATATTCTTTCCTGTTAAGACTGCAATTTTATTTTATTTTTTTTTCTCACATTTTCTATTATCCACTAAGTTCAGAGGCTTTGGCTTAGGAAATCATCCAAGACCTTTTATTTTTAGAGTTGCCAAGTCTGGAAACTCCTTATGACTCTGGAAAGTATTTTCTGTGTATTTATAATCCCCAAAATATAGGGAATTTGTTGTCCTTCAGTAAGCTTTGCAGCAAGCCACCTATGTAATTTTGGAGTATGATATTGGTTACTTAGGGAACACCTTCAATTTACCAAGAGCAGTGCAGCTTGTGCTTTGGATAGGACGTTAAAACAACTTTTATGTTTTGTGAAGGTCTTTCTTCATTGTTGATATTTGTTGTGAAGAGGTATCCAAAGTAAAGATTTCTTTGTTCTTCCTTCATATTAGACATGGCATGTTTAAATTGCAGAGTAAAATTACAGCAATGGTCATACTGTATGCTATGCTGTGTTAGTAAGATTGCTCCCAGGATGAGTACATTCCTTTTAAACAGAGGTGCCACCTTAAACCCCTAGGGAAGATCCTATCAGGGTTCATATGAGCCAAACACAAGATTGCCATGACCCTTTCCAGGCAATGGTCACCACTGTAGGTTTGGGGATTTTGGTTGGGGTTGGTTGGTTGTTTCTTTGTTCGCGGCTTGTTTGCTTTTCCTGAAGTGTTTTGCCAAATTGTAGAATCTTTAGAATTTGTCCCTGTTAGGGCAGATGACAATGGAGGTTGGCTATCTCATGCAGTTCTCTTCTGTTTTAATTCAATATATGTTCTTTGTTTCCTTGCTCTTGGAGTCAAGGACATCTCTGGCTACATTGTGGCTTTGCTTTCCTTCCCTTGATCCTTTTTCTCCTCTGTATCTTATTTCTTTTCCACTCTGTATAGATAAAAGCATGTGTTGTGGTCTAATGAATTTGATGGCTCTTTGTTAATGGTTAATTCTGCTGTGGGTTGAAACAAGATAACTCTGGATATAAAGTACTGTCAAACTTTGGTTTAATTTGCACAGTATTTCTATTTCAAGTATTATCTGTGCATTCAAATCCTGTCAGTAAGACTTAGACTCATGTTTAATGCTAAAGAGGTTTTCTGTATCACTGCTATAGGCAATATCTAAGCACATTCATAACTTTATTTCTTGCTGTCTTTTGAATTATTTGATGAACTCTTTGCAAAAGGTGTTTAATGTTACATAAAATATGTTCTTGATCCTCAAACTCTTATTATTATTGAATGTCAAACTACTATTAATTCCTATAGAGAAAGAGCAAGTCTCTGATAGTGCAAACAGGACACTTCAATTATTCAAAAAGCTCTGAAAAATGAAGGTATTCAACTATGCCATCAAACTCTTGGATAAATTTAACTCTGGTATTGACTGAATTAAATGTGAGATAAAGGGTGAAATTTCAATCTGCCACTGCAAGATCCAGAATTATGGACAAACTTACTGTGCTGACAGATCACATTGCTTTGAATTCTTGGGGTTTAATTTGGTGGGGAACCTCCTAGAGAAGAATAGAGATACTATTACTTATTTAGCTGTGATGAAAACTTGCCTTTGCAACGAGAACTTTTCCTTTCCTTGCCTTCTGTTGTTCTTGTATAGTGACATGACGAAGTACCTTTATGAAAGGTACACCAAGCTTGTCATTTTCATAATACATCAACTTTGCATCAGCTACAGGCAGGAAGAGGACGTTGCAGGAAAATAACCTCTTTATGCAGTTCCCTGCCCACCCATCTGCTTCCTCCTGCAAACTTATGTGTACAATTAATTTAAGTAACCCCTTGAAACAGTTTCTTGGTTCTATACCAGCTTAAAGTACATTTATATGTTGCCTCTTGATTTTAAATGGTGAGCAGATGCATTGAATTCGTTGAAGGTGCTGCTGACAGACCTTTATCAAGTGCCAAAACATTTCTTGATAGAAGCATTTCCTTTTAGAATGTATAGGCCACTAACTATAATTGTTTCCAGACTGCTTAACTTCTAACATCTGACTGTTTCTGTTCAACTGATAATTTAATTAAGAATTGAATACTATTTGTATAAGATAACCTGAGAAATTATTATATTTAGCAACAATGCTTTAATTAGCAAAATATATGTTCTTGAGAATAATTATTTAACAATATTTTGAATTTAATTAACAGTTGCATTATTCCTTCTTTTATGCTACAATAATTAATATATTACTAATTCTGTTGGCACAGATAGAAGAAACTAATTACTTAAAATTTTTGTGCCTATAAAAAGATTAAATTAATTAAGATTACCATTAGAACAATTTGTACAGGATTTTGGGTTACTAATCTTTTCCTTGATTTTTTAAAAAGAGCATTTATAAAGATTTAATTTCTAGGAAGTTACATGCAGAAAAAAAAAAATCCTACCAATATGAGTAGGTTATCGTTCAGGTATCAAAGCAGTTTTAAGTGCTTAAACACTTTATAACATGGCATGGGGACAAAGTCGGGAAGAGGTATCCTTTCTCTTTAGAACCTCAAATCCAGTTGCCCTTTCACTTGCTACTTCCCATCACAGGGGTCCTACAATATATCCTTGAGGTTCCTACTTCTGGTGTGCCTGACTGTGTGAACCAGGATCCCAGTTTGCAGAGTACAGAGGTTTGTAGGCACTTCCAGGCCTCTGGAAATGCCAGGCAGCTGTTACAGGCTTCCAAACTTGTGAGCTGGAGTCACTCCAGCACAGGTATTGTTAGATAATGTAGCCACAGGTCTGATGCAGAGTTCAAGTCTTTAGTCAGTAAGAAGGAGATCCCGTGGATATTTATGCATTCATTACCAGAAATGCTCTATGCGTTAAAAATTCTTGTCTGGATCTCCAGAGTGTATGGACCATGTTATGGATGGGATCTTATCCTGCTTTTATTTTAGCAGGCTCTTAAGGTAGGCATTGGGTAGAAATCTGTATTGATCAATAAAACATTCTGAAGACTTTTCTTGTTGACATGGGGATTAAAGAACTTTACTAACTAACAGTAGAAATACTAACAGGTTTGTTAACTTTAGAGGACTGAGATTGTTTGATTATGTGACTAGAAATCACCATTACTGAGGAGGGGTTTTTAAAGGCTAATGAGTAAACTTTGCTAACATTGCTCAAGCTTATTTTTGTATCTTTTGTTCATAATGCTTTACATTGTCTGGTAATTTGGGCTGTTACATGTGACATATATCACCTTGTAGTTTCTTTAGTGAAATGTCAAAGAAAAGAGAAAAAGCAGGAGTATTTGCATTGAATGACTTCTAGGAAATACATTTTGTTCCCTGATAGACATTTCTAATGAGGTGACCATATAGATTTATATTGCTATGCTATATAATGAAATTTCTGAGACTTCATTATCTGAAAAGAACAGTGATTCATGCTGGCAATTTATGGAGAAATATAAAGCAGGGGAGAAGAATGAGCTCTTAAGCTGCTTATGGCTCTTCAGTGCTCTACCTATTACATAGGAATATACTTCTGTACTTTCCTTGGGCAAAAAATTCTACAGATTTGTAAACATTCAATAGCAACAGGTGAGTCTGGAAAGTATATTTTTGTATCCCTCTAAATACTTTTTTAATATATTGTGTTTTCAGTATTTATCTTGTATCAGTAAAAAATAATCCAAAGGTGATTAATAAATTAAACAAAATTAAATCATGATTCTACCACTTTTTGGTGGGGTTTCAGTTACATGTGTATTAGTAAAATTAAAGTTCATAATCAGGTCACTTCTTTTCAACATTTTGCCTATCCTTCTGCATATTGACAACTCTGGTAGTAGAATTTAACATCTTTTGTCCTGAATTTAGGTGCTGTCAAGAATTTAAAAGGATCTAGGACTGGTACTGCTACCTTGCTATAACCATTAAATGTGTCCTTTCATAGAGCAGAGAATTCCTGCTTACTACAGTCTTTAATGCAAAACATGCCAAAATATCATCAGGAAGTTAGTATTATTATAAAATTCAGCTCATTTAGAAGCTTAGCATTTATATAAATTGTTGAAATGCTCTCCACAGTTGCTTCAATTTAGTGTTTTTAGAAAGTTTCATTGTGCTAAGAATCACTTCCCACTGGATGGCACTATTTAATAAATTACTGCAACGTGCAAACTTTTAGCTTTAGAGGACATTATAGAATTATATATAGAGGACATTTAGAATTTCTAAATATGTTCTGTCTTTCATCTTTTTCTAAAGGAGAGCACAAAACACATTGGTCCAATGAGCACACAAAATGACCACTGAGGCTGTTGTGGCAGCACTAGGTTTGTATCCAACTAAGTAACTCATACCATGGCTCTGCCAACTAAAGCATTGTATGTTTTATCAAAGTTCTGAGCCTGACCTCAGAAGGATATAGTTTTTAAAGGCATAAATGTTCCTTCTTTTCCTTCCATCTGGAGAAACTGATTTGAATACAGTTGTGATGATCATGCATGTTATTGAGGTGTGTTTCTATTTTGTTATTCTTTAATATAAAATATGAGGAGATACCATTCAATAAGTTGTCAGGGATCAATTTTTTTTTTTGTGTGTGTGATTTTTTTCTTGTGCAGAACCTTAACAAAAAAAGCTGGTTTACAACCTTGGACAACTCACGGCAGAAAGACTCCAGATAAAAATGGAAAGAAATCAGTTTCATTTGCTAGGAGGTAAGAATACTGGAACGCTCTTTTCCAGTTTCTTGAAAGCTGATTGAAAGGAGAAGTTAGTCCATAAATAAGCAAGACTGAAATTTGTGTATAAAAATAAAATGGATTTTTTAAAAGAATAATTCAAGGACATGTCAAGTTTCATTGACAGACAGTCAAGAAATAAGCATTCAGTAAGGGAATTAAAGAAAGGCAACTAACCCAGAAATGCAGCTGGGATGTGCAGAAATACAGGGAGCATGATGATAGTACAGGCTCTGTTTTTCTTTCTCGCCTGATCGGTGCAGTGGACACACAATTTCTCTGAGATGTTAAGCATTGCAACAAAAACAAAGGCTTCTGTTTTCAGAGTGGGGCTGAAGTTGAAAATAATCAGCCTTGTGTTTGCTGTTAACATTTACCACTTTGTCAGGTGATCACAGCACAAGTTCTGTATCTATAACAACAGCATCTTCCCCTGGAGCTGTGAATTTTGTGGAGAACCTGTTACTGAACACATGCAGTGTTGTCATCCTTGGATTCAGCACACTCTGCATTGTACCAATTGTATTCCTCAGTGCACAGGAGAGTAGCTGGACAAATCATGGTCTGCCATGTTTTATTTTTCCAATCCATGTAGAATCAGCTCGAGCCTCTCTTCAGAAACAATTTCTGCATTGTTGTGTTTTGGATGTGACAGTGAGAAGAGTAGCCCTGTAGAGAAATTATTTTATAAGCTTTGTGAAATAACTTGCAGGCATTTCCATTCTCTGCAGCTAATGAGAGTACAGACATTCAAACTGGAAGTGAAGAATAGCATCTAACACAGTGTAGTAAGAAATGAGCTGGCCTGGTTTTTGTCATTGTTTTTCATCCTTAATCTCAGAACAGACTGTGCTGTTTTCTTTATACAACATTCTGATTTTGGAACCTGGCAGGATAAAACACCTGACATTTAAAAAGCAAAAAGCTGTTCTCCAAGCATCTGTTATGAGACTGAAGGCTCTTGGACTATGGAACTGCAGTGAAGTTAATTTTCTTATTAAACAACCGATACATTTACAGTGTGGGCTCCTTACATCATCCAACATTTTAACATCAGTTTGAGAGGTATCATGGCCTGCTAAATCTATGTGTTATTTCTGATAAAATAAGTTTCTTCTCCAGTTTCTTCTTTTAACCTCTGCTAAGTCTTTTTGGATGGTGAAAAAGAAAAAAAATTCCCACAAGGTCCTTGCTCAAACACTAAACAAGCTTGTGGAATGTTTATTCAGTAGCTCATCTTGGGAATTTCTACCTCAGCTGAAACGTCTCTGTGCTTCCTTGGCATGGCTCATTCTGTTTTCATTAAAATTAGGAGAAAAATATATTAATATTTGTTCACAGTGGAGAAAATGGAACCGCTAATGTTTAATGAGGATAGCAACATGGACTTGCTTTAATTAGAAAGACAGATTGAGAAAGACCTATTACAGAATATCTGTAGCCCCTTGAAGAGTGGGAGTTCGTCCCTCCTTTCAAGTAAAGAGAAATTGAAGGACACTCTCATTGCAGGACAGCTGCCCAATAGGAGCTATTTCTTGGAGAGAGGTTGAGTATTGAGTGACATTGGTATCCGATTCATAAATCCTTGTAGAGTCAATTACTTGAGGGTTGCAAACTGCTTAATTTAGTCAAGAATTTAAACTGTTTAGGAGGCACTCTGGAATTTGTGTATGACTTGTGCATCTAAAATTTGGGGTTAATGTAATTTACTTCTTCATAAACCCTATTTTGTAACTTTTTTCTGTAGGTAAAGATATACGTTTTTAGGTGAGCAGCTACTACCCCATGTGTAACCAGTTTCATAACATATTTACAGCTCATTGTATATTGCAAATTTTGATATAGTTAATTGAAATCTAAGATTTGTATAGAATGTAGTTCTTAAAAATGGAATAAGGACATAACAATGCATCCTTTTCTACATAAACTACGAATAGTCTTGCCATTTGTTATAAATTTTTTCTCAAAGACTGCTAGAAGTGACGAAAATATAGTTCTTCTAAAATGCTTTGTACTAGTATGTAGCAAGTGTTGGATTCTGAAGTTGTATTATTCTTGTTCAGCTTAGAAGTATTGTCTAAATCTGTAATAAATAATAATAATGATAGCTTTGTGGCTTACTTTAAAAGAAATTCAGATAATTCTATGGAAATAGTTTGATTTGTAACTTGGCATGAATAAACACTTATCTTTCTAATCTCTTTTGCTTCTGGCTACTCAAAGGCAGTCTGGCAATTCATTTCTTGTGAATAGAAATACAATAAATTCAGCTTATTTAAGTTTTGAGTTAAAATATTATAAAACATTCTCAAGTTCGCTGGGCCTTCAGAAGCTTTCTTAAAACTTATTAAGGCAAAAATAACAAAATATGACTTGAAGTTTCAAAATATTATTTTTAATTATAGGTTTTAAAATATAAAAGAACTATAGCAGACTCCACTAAAAAATCCTATGTTTAAAAAGAATAGTTGACTGAAGTAGAAGTGGTTTTTCTTAAATGAGATGCGTGGATGCTCTGTCTGGGTTCTTAATGGATTGACTTCTGAACAGTCATATTGGGTAGATGTTTGTGGTATCCACAGGACAGAAAAACAAATTATCTAGGTTCTACTATACCATACCATTACCATAATTTCCTGCAAGCATTCTTACACTATAGTAGCTAATTTAATTTAAGTAACTTAATATGTTACGAAGTATTCTCCTACCCAGAAATCTGCATAAATTCTAACTGGTTTTTGTGTTAGTCTTTGATTCCACTTACATTATTCATTTATTAGATATCTAAGGTCATGATTCCATGTGGAAGGGTACACAGTGTCTGGAAGTCACTCTTATGCAAAGTGTTGTGGGATCAGATTGAATTCTAAGCAGTTCATGCTAAGGGATTATTTTTATGCATGCCAAACAGAACTATAGGGTGTTTGGGATTTTCTTTGTTGCTCTCTGTGAATTTTTCTAAGCAAAGAGAAGAAATAATTGCCATGTGTTTGTATATCTGTGTTTCTGACTAAATAGCAGCACTAATGGTGGGGACATAAGTATTTATAAAGTATTTTGTGACTCTTGGGGCTGCCCAGTGCAGGGCTAAGAGCTGGAGTTTATGATCCTTCTGGGTGCCTTCCAACACAGCATATTCTGTGATTCTGTATTAAAGGGATATTTCTCCTCTGAATTTCTTCTCTAGAAGGGCTCCCTGACAACTGAGAGTGGCAAGAGCTCTGCACAGTCCTCAGCATTAGTTGGACTGTAAGTGTCAGTAAAAGAAGCTCAGCTGTGAACACTTTCCCCCACCGTATAAACTATTTATCTGACCAGCAGCTGGTGAACATTCCTGTGCACTGCAGGGGTTCCACAGTGCCAGGACACAGAGCTGGGGAGTACCAGCCCCACCTGCAGCACCACTGCAGAACGCAATGAAGATGTTACACATTAAGAAAAAATTGTACCTTGGGGCAAGAAAATGGTGAAACATTCGCTGTAGGAGTGTTTTGGTTTTGTCTTGTATTTGAAGTAGAGGCTTTGTTCTATTAATTGGTTGGAATAGTTAGCTTTTAAATTTCCATTTCAGAAATACCACTGTGATTCACATAAAAGAAAGGCAACAGGGTAGCTAGATTGTATTGTTCAAAAATATATACATATTACAAGGATACAAATGAGTGACATTTCTCAAATCATGCTGTTTGCTTTTACTCCAGGTTTGGCACATCCTCTGCGACCATTCATTCAAGCCCAGGATGGATGGGATTTGGAGCAACCTGGTCTAGTAGAAGGTGTCCTTACCCATGGCAGAAAGTTGAAATGAGATGATCTTTAAAGGCCCCTTCCAACCCAAACAATTCTGCTATTCTGTGGTACAAGTTATGTAAAAGAATGTTTATTACAACTCCATTCTAAACTGCTTCCCTTTATCTGACTTGTGTTTTTTTCTAGTTGTTGCAGTTCCCATTGTGCTTCACGTGCTTGATGTACAATTGCAAATTTTAAAACATTTGCCTATCCTTTCCTCCAGGAGTAATAATTAATATAATGAATAATTTGAAAATAGATTCATCCATTATTCCCAATTATTTCCCCAAAGTGTATACATAAAAGATAGCAATTGGAAAGTCATTGCTCTATTGTGCAAGCTGGGCGGTTCCACACTTCTAACTTGTCCAGTCCTGGTGCTTCCTGGACCACTCTGTGGTTAAAACGGCACAAACCCTTGTAATTTTGGACTGGATTTATTTGATGCCATTTTAGAGTTAAATTTTTCAAAAAGGGCCTGGAGCATGGTACATTGTTGGAATTGCATAGCAGGATTAGAGTGGGAACTTCCTTTCCAATATTAATGGGCAGTTATTTGAGCTCCTACTTCTGAAGCTGATACCCTGACACATCAAGCAAAGCAGCTCAGCACTCATGAGAATGTGACACATTTTCACATCTGTATCAGACAGTGACAGAGCAGAAGCAGAGCCCAGTCTGTGCATGTTTGGTACAGATTACAAAATGCAGATCTTCATCCTTGTTACTGCTTGGAGTTGCTTCCTGTTCTTTCAGGGTGTTCAGTCTTTGATGTGTCTTCTTTCAGTATTTCTGGAAACACATTTTCTACCTTAGCAGGTAGTGGCTCAGGGTGGGTATTTTTTGCTAATTGTTACGTTTTCAGAGTGATCTTTTCTAAGAATTGATTTCTATTATATTTTCTTCGACCTGTTTATGGTAGTTTTGGCCTTTGTTTTTTGTGCCATTGGTGATGATTGGCTCCCAAATACAAAACCTCATTTTAAGTTCAGTCAGTCCCTTGGACCATATTTATGGAAACAGGAAAAAGGAAGTTCTCGAAAGTTGTGAAAGTTTTTAACGTCCTAACAGGGACATTCAGCTGCACTGCTGCTTTTAAATATTAATTTCTGGATTTCATGGAGATCAGTACTGATCTTCCTAGAATACAGCAAGAATAAGTGCCTTCTCGAACAGAGCTGGGAATAGGAGATGGAAAAGGCTTAGCAAGGCATTTACTATCCAGCCTACTGCTTTTTTCCATATAGTTATTCAGAAATGTACTCCTCTAACATTTCAGATAAATACTTTTTTCTTCAGGGGATTTTGCTAGAGTAAATCTGTAAAAAGCCTGAGTCTAAATCAACCATAACTTTGTGTCTGTCTTTGTGGAATAGACAGATATTGATTATCTATACATCAGGTAAGTCTCTTTCTAGTGCCAGGAAGCAATTTCATTATGTCTCAAAGCATGCATTTAAGAAGTTATTAAAAGTTTATTCACTACTGTGGTGAATGATCTGTCTAACTACTACTCTGTCTTAATAACCACTTTGTTTAAATATCTTATACTGGTGAATTTTAAGTACAGTAAAAAGCAATTTCTTTTTTCTTAAATTTTCTAATTCCACTGGGGTAACTTTATACCATTATGAAGAAGTTAATCTATGACTTTGTTTAGTGTCTCAAAGCCATTTCATACCTGTCTGCTATGACCACACCTATGACTTCTTAATTATCCAGTTCATGCAGTGTCACACATTCTGGTTTTAACACTGCTAAGCACAAAGATAATGCTTGTGGCCATATCTCCAGTCAAGATTAGTTCTCCCAACCTCTACTGGTTGTTTTGCTATTTAGATTTATTTGTGGTTTTGCTTTCCCATATTTTATACTTCATCAGTAAGAACAGACAGGCAGTAGCCATCCTTACAAAACCACATCACTACAGATGGCAGAGTTAGGTTGATCTTCCAACTCAAACCCTTTCTTTGCAGTAAGTTCAGTAGTAGACAATCAGTTGTACAGTGAATAATCTGCTAGGGACATGCTGGGAGACAATTGTATGGGCAAGAGCTTGGTGTAAAGGATATTTTCAAATACCACATGTGGGACTCCTGCTGTTTGTTTTTTGATTCCCTCAAAAATAAAAGGATTTTGAGTTCATGAGTTTTTCTAGCTACCTTTTCTGCTGAGGAAAGCCAACTGAAAACCAGGTGAATATTTGTACTTCATTCCTTGGACTGCAGGGCACAGAGAATATCTTATCTGGGCCAATGTTTAGGTTTTGGAGACAGCTTACATGGATAATACTTGGATTTGTAGAAAAATTCGTGGGAGGCACAGAGAAGACAGATATTTCCTGTTGTCCTGGCTAAGAACTTTAATGAGAAAAACAACAAAAGACAAATAGGTTAATACTTAGAAACTAATTTTCATCCTCAAAGAATTCTAAAAATTAAATAAACTTCTAGAACAAGTGAAATTTTATCTTGCTTCCTCCTGACAGCTTTTTATAGAAAGGGGGACTGCATCTGATGTGATTCAGTGTATTCTTCAAGCTCCAGGGAGGGGCACAAGAAGCAAGTGACTTGTTTAGAAGGGTGGTTACTACAAGCCTAAACAGAGATAAAACAAATTCTATCAGGACTGCCATCTTACTGGTGTCTAAAAGAAAATGAGACTCTATTCTTGTCTACCAGCTTCAATGATATATTTTTTGATTTAAATTATCAGCAGTTCTTTAATGCATAACAAAGTAAAATGTTCCCAAAAGTGATTAAAATACAGATCTTCTGAAAAATTTGATAAACAATTTTGAATCAAAATAACACAGCATTTCTTTGGGTTTCTTAATAGCTGGTTTCCATAGTGTTTTGAATCTGGTTTAACACCTCTATTTTTAATATCCATTCCAGAAGATCTATTTTTCTTGCTTACATTATGTTAGATAATAATTTTGCCTGTGCTAACTGTAATCTTAGAGGATGTATAACCTAGCAAGAATTGTCTGCTTTATTGCATACAAAAGATAAAATGGTTTCTTCATGGTTGCCACTTCTATTTATGAAGGGCTATAACCAAATGACTGTATTTGCAGCTCCCTGCAAGTTAATCATCTCACCTGCAGATGCCAAATAAGCACTGACATGTGACAACCCAATAATATTAATTCCTAGAGTTCATGCTACCATAGCTGCTGCCACATAAGAATAATTTGTGAAAAATATGGATACCACAAATATTACCAGCTTTATCAGTTGTTTAATTTATGTTAATTTTCCCTGCTGATCCATTTATAAATATTCATGGTGCTATCAAATTAGTTTACATTTTGAGAAGTTAGCAGAGATGGGAGAGAAATTTGGCATAAATATTTTAATTCTATTAAGTATTTAGTTCCTTTGATTCCCTGGTGATAGTCACAGTGACATTAGGAAGAGAAAAACTTTTATAAAAAATTTTATAATCACTAATGTGTATACTAGTGAGTAATCACTAGTGAAGTTGAAAAGTATTTATTATATAACTGTAAATCCAGCAGAATTCTTATCTCATAAGTCTTTTTCTTCTTTGTATGTGTTTGATCAATATTGGCTGAACTATGTCTAAACTTCGAAGAAAATAAATGAGTTGCTAATTAGATGGTCATTGCCACTGGTGTATATTGCTAAGAACTATTCAAGTGATTTCCATTTTTCACACTTTGGAAAGAAGCACTAAGAGAGGAAAGTTAAGGAAGCAAAACACACAATTAACCCCAGGAAAGGGGGGAAGTGGCATTAATTTCAGTCTTGTAGGTAGCAGCCATTGAAGTCAATGTGAAACTTTAAGGACTTATCTATGTTATTGGATGAGGGTGACCCCTGTTTCTGCTGTATTAACCTCAAACCTGAAAGTGTGGGAAAGCTTGGTAAAAAGCTTTCTAAACTGCGGGTGCCAGTGATGAGACATTTGTTCTATAACTGGAACTCCATTCCTTACCTTCTCATCCCAAGGAATATTCATTTGAATTGATAGAAAATTTTTTTTAAGTCAATGTGTTTTTCTAAGTATATTTTGTATTTTTAAGTCAGCCAAATGAACAAATATTTGAAATATCTAAAAATATTTGAGAAATTCAGTTTCTCAGATATTTTTTCCCCCCAAAGTCACCAGTTCATGCAAAAGTCACTTTATCAAAAACTTCCTATTTGTCTTAGCAAAAAAGAGTTGCCATCCTGCTCCACCTTTTAAGAAATTAATGGCTTTGATCATGATCTCTCCTGGTGTCAAGAGCCTTCACTTGGCTACTAATCTTTGTTATTTAGTGGTGAAGCTTTGCAAGAGCAATGGATAATTCAAAGGGAAGAACAGTACTCTAACTAGTTAATACTTTACTTTTGTTTGCAGAACTTTAAATTATCTTGTCTCAAGGAAAGTCTTTTATTCAGTCATTTAATTAATTTGCATCTGTGTTTGTATGCACACATGAGTAACAGTAGTAGCAATAACAGTAAGTATAACAATATTGGCCCTAGAAATCATAAATCTTTTGTTATTTATACTTTGTCATTCACAAGATTTGGCATTTTAATATCTAATGCAGAGAATTCCAGAATTCTGACTGGTTTTGTTATTGGTTTGGTATGTAAGCTGCTAGTGGTTGTACACCTCACCAGCCACAGGGAGATGATGTTTGTGCCTGAAATGTTTGTGAGCAGCTGAAATGTTCTGAAGTCTTTGCTATGGGTTTTTTCCCCTCTTTTTTTTTTTTTTTTGGTAGGTTTTTTTTTGTTTTTTGTTTTTGTTGTTGGTTTTGTTTTGTTTTGGTTTTCTAGTTGTTTTTTCTTTGCTTGGGTTTTGTTGGGGGTTTTTTTGAGTTTTTTTGTTTGTATTTTTTCCCCAGGAAATTTGCTGAAAAAGCTACATTTGATGCAATACCTAACAGTAACCCATGATTCCAGGTGGAATGTTCCATAAGTTAGAGAACCATCAACACTTCATAAATGACATGTCCTGCCAGACTGGGGGCTTTCAACCATTTCTCAGTGGAAAAGAGAAGCACCAGAGAAAACACTATGAACATCAAAACAAAATGGATGTTTAAGAACAGTCACAGTGGCCTCAAAATACTTCAGGGAGGTTGGTGACCCTTTCTGACTGTAGATGGAAAATAAACACACAGCATCTTAAGCAACATGACAAAAATTTAATGTCTTTGACTGGACTGGTTGTGAAGATCTTTGTTTCTCACTTGGTGTCATTTGATTTTGTTGTGACCTTTTGTCTCTAAACCTGTGTAAGTAAAAGATAAACCACTGGTCTGTCAGGAGATATGCAGCCTTGAAAATAACAAGAAATCCACTTTTATTCATTTCTGTATATTGTGGAAATGTAGTGATTTCTATATAATCGTGTCATAGTTTTCTGGAGATCTTGCTATCAAGAAAGTCTCGGTTTAGTATTTTAAAAAAATTTGGGCTCTGCTACTAATTAATTAATGAAATGATTTCTTGTTAGGTCTGTTGAAGACTGCTTCCCTTATTTTAACTTTTAATTGGTAAGGAATGTAACTTTGTTTTACTGGAATTTTTAATTGCTTTAATTATAATGATTTTAATAAGGACTTGGCAACGGGATTAGAGACAATTAATATTTGACAGATGGATGTCACTGTGATCAGTATGCGAGAAATACCTGGGCAGATAAAGAGAGTCTTGTCACATTTAAGCTTTTCTACAGCCTCACTTTGCATAAACAAATAACAAACATGAGAAATCTTACAGGAAGCTTGCTGAGGTAGGATATTATTCCTTGCCAAGAAACACCATTGATATTTTATAATCACAATACAAAGCTTGGTTGTGTCACATTGTGACAGACATTTTGTCATCATCTTATTCTTTGCTATTAATGTGTCCTGAATGCAGCATGAAATATAAAGTTTTGCTTTAACTGTTTCTGATCTGACACCAGTTTTTGCACAGAAAAAAGGATTTTGTATTACTACTGTAACTGTTCTCAACACTCCCAACTTTCCAGGCATTAGCAGCAATACCATTTGGTTTCCTTTCTACTTTAAGGAACAATATCTTCTTCTGCCACCTCAATGTTGTGAAGACCTTCCCCTGAGTTTTGGGAGAAATGGATTGTTATTACATTAATTGGGTAGTCTATGACAACTTGTTATAATTTCTATATTAATAATGTTTCTTCATATGGAAAAAACGACATCTTTTGGTGTTTGAATTCAGCTGCCCTGACAAAACTAATTGCTCCTTGAGATGCCATCCTGGGGTGTGGTGGGAGTGTGAAAAAGAACAACTGCTGACTTCTGTAACTTATTTTCCCAGCAATTTAACATTTTTCACATAATTAGCCCAGTGTTCATCCTAGATTAACAGATCTGCTAATAACATTGTGCTTTAAAAGCTGCAAACTGAGAAGAACAGAACATAAAGCATATTCAAGAAGTGCCAGCTCATGCTGACAGGTTTGGGAAGTACAACATAGTTAACCTTTAACCTTCACAAATGCTTAAATACATTTAAAGTACAGTCTTGATCATATATTGCAAATTTATAGATTTATGACTTCTTTGAATAATAGGGTAATCTCCTGAAATGAGCTGATGATTTTGATTGCAATCAGGATCTTTCTAAAGAGAAATTATAATTTATCTGTATCATCCAATTCATTAACTCAAAATCTGAGGAAGGAGGGAGCACCCCATAAATACACACACACACATACACAAAAAAAAAAAAACACACCAAAAAAAACTATTCCATATCTGTGTCTATATAATATATTTTTCTCATTAGTCCAAAGAGTGCTTTGAAGTTACATGTCTGCCAGACAGATGGTACAGTCAAAATAATCAGAACCAAGACCTGTGTGTCAGGTCAGAGAAGAGCCCAATGACTTTCTGCATGGAATGACAAAAATTATACATACAAGACTTTATAACCCGTTTTCATTTTTTTGTATAACTTTCAGAGTCCTCAAGTATTATAGTGTATTATGCAGGGAAAAGCACAGATTAATATTCTCTTCCAAAGCCCTTTTAGTCCTTGCAAAGAAATCTGAAGCTGTAAAGGGAGATTAATTGGAAAACCTAATGTAAAAAAAAGTGAATGAAACTACTTTGACCTTCAGTAAACAGATTTCAGAAATAATAAACATCAGATGATTTGATCAGTTAGAAGTTATAACAATCAGAGAAGTTAATAGCAAAAGTAGAGCAGACTATGTACCTGGAGATGCCAGAGTAGGGAATCCATGTTCAAAAGGATGTATCAAGAGCCAGATTTTGTTATAACACAGATGTTTTAAAATTTGTGTCTGCAAGTCTTATCCAATTTTCATTGGTGGAAATCTGGATTTTGAAATAATACAAGAGTAGCCAACCCCACAGGTTTACAGGGATATTTACATAGATTATAAGATGCTAATTTTATCAATGAAACGGAAAATGTAATATAAACCAGTGTGAACACAGCTATTTCCCTCGGAGGAGATGGGCTGGAGCAGACCACAGACCTTATTAACCTTAATTATAAGCCCCTGGGGTGCCCTAAATTCTTAGTCCATTAAGTATGAAACGCTAATCTGCAGGGTCTGTAGACTCATCATGTGCAAAATTATTTGAAAATGCAAATGGGAGTTAAAAGAGAAACATTCATCCATGTCTGATTAATTCTTCACTGCTTCTGTCTCGATGGATATATATATAGTCTTGGTGTCTAATACCAGCAACTTGATCCATTTGTCTTGTTGGAGTGCTCTGGGTGGTCAGGTAGAGGTGAATCTTCAGACCCTTCGTTACAAGAAATCTGTCTGGCAATGTATTAGTGAACTTTCACTCTGATTTCAGCACTAGAGAACTGGCTTCCAAACCATTTAGGGTCAACAAATGGTTTGGGTTGGAGGGGACCTTAAATATCATCTATTTCCAACCCTCCTGCCCCAGCGTTGGACCCAACAGCTCCTGCTAGACCAGATTCTCCAAGCCCTGTCCAACCTGGCCTTGAACACTTCCAGAGATGGGAACTCCACTGTTCTCTGTGCAATTTTTCCATTTCTAGAACTTGATTTGTTCTCTGTGCAACCTGTAGACCTACTTGTGTCTATGCATTCTTAAAATGACTCAGTACTACCTGGCTGTATTTTATGACTCTTCAAAAAGCAGCTCATTTGTGATGTTCATTTTTCAATTGTATACTGTGTTTCCTCAGTGTGTGCTGTTGTAGAGTTTGCTTGTTTTAGTGATGCAAACTTAAAATGCGACATGGAAATGAAGTACAAAAAGAAAACAAACAAAAAAGGCATCAGAGAGCATTTTCATACTGAAGCACAGAAGTGTAGAAACAAACTATCTATTTTAAACACAAGGTTTCTATGGAATGAATTTTATTGACTTGTGAATGTTTCCATATGAGAAATTCAGAGATTAAGACTACTGTCATGGGCTGTTGGTTCTTAGTTTATGGAAACTGGCTCTGTTTATTTATATAAATGGATTTCAAACTTTCTAAATATGAAAACATACAAGTGGACTATGTATCTTCACTAGTACTGACCTTATTTTGAGAAAAGTTTTGAAAAACTGTTTGACAAATGGTGGTTGTCTTTTTGTTTCATTTCTGTTGGTTTTTTTTGCTAAAGTGTCTTCAATAGGCAAAGATTTCTGGATAATAAATTTCAGTGATTTGATATTTCTCTGAAGGTGAGAAAGAAAAAAAATCCACAATGAAATTAAGATTTATTCATGGGCCTGGCAAGCTATGATTTTTTTGGCAATTGTTTACTCTGACTTAACTAATACAAAAAATAAACTAGAAATTTTGACTAGGAGGAATAAATTATATGTGAAAATAGACTGTATTGTCAGGGTTTTGCAGCTGGAGAATGTGTATAATTGTTCAGTGGATACTTCTTCGAGAATATGAGATAGAAAAATAGTGCCTATAACTGTACAGAAAATCTTTTCCGGTTTAAAAGAGTGCAGTTAATATACTAAGTTAGGAAGGGCAGGAAAATTGTATAAAATATTACAACAGCTTAATGATGCTTTAATATTGGGAATTTTCATCAAATATTTACACATTTTGGTAACTTTAGGTGTATTTTAGATTGCTCACTGTTCTCAAACACATCCTTCTGTGAGGCCAGACAAGGTCGTCTTTGGTGTCCTTGCTTTGGAGTGTGAGGACAGGGAAATTTATTTGTTCTCCCCTTTCCCAGACTGACTTCAATTGCGCAAGCCCTCAGTTCTTGTGGTTTCAGAATTGCAAACAGATTTGGCAAGAATGGATGTTATTTCAGCTTATTACCTTAAAATTACCATTCTTAAGGGTGTAAACCCCTCGTTTTCCATAGTCGGTGTTACAAATATAAATTCAAGATGCAATGTACAGAAGGTAATTTTGGTTATGCAGTGAAAACAGTTGGATACCAAGGGTTATTTTTAACTTTAGAAAACTCTGCATTTACTGCATTGTAGTTTTAGAAAGCTAATTTTTCATGCTACCATATGATGTTCAAGACAGCTTTTTTATTTTAATTTAGTGTAATTGGTGTCTGTAAGAGTTACAATAATCTCTTGCGAGTCCTTGAATTACAATACTTTTGCCTTCTGGGAATATTCCTTAGATCTGTTCTTCAGGGCAATAGAAATTATGAGGAATTAATTAAACACAGACTGTACAGGCCACATGCTGGCAATATTTAACCATTAGTACTGCACGAATTACAACAATATCGTATTTTAGGACAGCTGATAGGACTATAGCCTTGAAAATACTAGTGGAAAAAAAGTTTATACTAATATAATTTCTTAATTTTTCTTAATTGTTCCATTGCCATCTGCTTCATTCAGCCTTGTGTCGATTCTAAGTTGCTAGCACATGTATATTGTAGTGAAGAAATTAATAAAAATATCTTGTTTTCAAACAGTTTGAACAGAATGAAGGATGACAAAGATTCGAACAGCAGAACCACTTAATCTAAAGATAGTTAAAATATTTTTCTGTTGTTATACCAGCCTGTAACTGACATTTGAGGTGAGAGAAACAGAAGAAGCATCTGCAATCCTGTTGAGTGAAACAGAAATTTTGAAGTTCTTCAAGTGTAACTCTGATGGAGTCTCAGCCAAAATGTCTACTATTGAAACACAACAGCATATTGTGCTGTTTTCTTGACCTGTTAAGTTTTCATTTTTCCCACTGGCAGAGCATGCAATAGTAATTTGGCATCACTTTTCTTCCTTTTTGCACATGTGTGGACAGATGTTCATAATTCACAAAGTTTGCTGCTGGCACCAATGATTTTGTCGTGGAAACATATTTTTCAATAAGCAGACACTGAATCATTATGGTTCTTAAAGGCAATTACTTCAATAAGTAATTAGACTAAGAGTCACAGTACTTTCATTTCCCAATTATAATGAGAGTGACTCAGTAGACATTTTTTTTTTTTTCTGTGAATAGTGACTATCAAGTTAGCCATAGCTTGTGTGGGATTGACGTAGTTGATTTTTGGCAAATATTTAGAATTAATGAGCGTTTGTTATTATGTTAGAACTGGTTTGTTAATTAATTTCATAAATAAAAGCAACAACAAAAGCCAGACTACAATTGAATGCCATATTGTGTAGAGAGTTTGTTTATTCTCAGCTGAAGTAACTGTGAACATGCCCGAACTCTTGGTTTCTCCAGTTCATCCCCCACTATAAGCTGGTTACTGCTCTGGATTTGAAGTTACTGTTAGCATTGAATGCATTCACTCAAGACAAACTCTTAACATGTAGAAGGAATAAACTGACAAATGTGTTCCTTGTGCTTACCTTTCAAATCTGACTCTGGTTTAAACATGAATTTTTGGGTTTGGGTTTTGATGGGGGTTTTCCTATTGTTGTGGGTTTTTGTCATTGCTGACATATTTTAAGGAAACCCTCGGGCTTTTTTTTTT
>VXBA01005117.1:481350-530637 GCA_013399895.1 Serilophus lunatus
TTTTTTTTAATAGAAAATCCCGCAAGTGTTAATATTTTATTAATTTCTGTTAAAGGTGACTTGATCTTGTTTTTCGCCAGAAAGTGAGGAAGACTCATTCCATTATTATCATGGAGATTAATTTTTGTGTCATACAGTAGCCTGCTATCTCCTTAAATTCTTCTCTTTAATGATCATGAGTAAACTTTTATAAGTTTCTGAGACAGGATAAATTAGATTTCTACTCAAGTATGCTGGAGGCATTTTCCCATCCAACTTGTATAAGCTCATTTGAAAAGGAGCATGTGGTGCTACACTGTGACTCTTCAGTATTTTTCCATATTGAAATACTGTTTCTCTGCTTTTTATTTTCTGTAAAGAGTACAATATTCTCTCTTGAATGATTCTTAGTACTTTATGGAGCTATGGTATATGTCATGTTCCAGACCCCTGAACATGCAGAAGAGACTCTATAATAACCAATAATATATCTCTGTCATCTGTCTGCCTTAATTCTACTAGCAAAAAATTTATCCTCAATATTTGGAGCCTAGCTTACAGAGCAGAAACCCCCAAAGTGCCCCATAAAACATTTGAGGATTCGTTATTTCTTGACATTGTCTTTAAGCATTTTGGAGAAGCAGGTATTGAGTTAGAGAAAAATAGTGGAAAGTGATTCTGTGATGGGACCCCACTGAAGTCTGAAGCTGGTGTAGCTTCAACCAATAAATGTTGGCATTTAGATGTGGTTCTGCCTTTAAGAAGTAAGAATCCTTGAAATGTCTTTCACTTTCCTTTTAGAAACTGTAATAACCCTCCAAATATGATTTGTACTGTAAAAGCTTATTTACAGAAGACAGACCACTGCTAATGACATTTGCATGGAAATTTCCCATATGAATATTTATAGATATGAAATATGAATTCAGTCCAGTTTAGTGTATGTACTGGCATAAACATTTCTATACACAGATGTATGGTTTTTGTTGAACTCAGCATAACTGACAAATCTCTCAGGGAAACACCAAACAGCTTGTTCTACATACAGATGTTCCTTTGGCATTTTATTATAAAGACTTGAAAACATACTGTTTTACTGGCAATAAAGCAGCAATAATGTCTTAATAGAATCTGAAAGAATAACTAAGGACTTGAAATGCCTGAAATAAAGGGATAATTGAAGTTGCTTTGGGTTTAAGCCTCAGTAATTTCTTTCTTTGTAATAACTCAGGTGACTGTATATCTAATGAAACACAATAAAGTAAGAGCACATTATTGATTGAGAATTTAAACGTTTGCTTGTATCTATAGTGTATCTCTGTGATACACATCATTGTAATGGAAGAAACAAATCATTTAAATTATATCTCATTATGCTTAATACAAGCCAGTAACTTACTTGCACAGAGACTTTTCTAAAACTTTGCAAAATTTTTGATGACTATGTTGCAAACTAATTTCCCAAATAATTTGTACTCATGGTTTTCTTGTTAAAGTGTGATCATTGAAATTGTCAGGATTATTTATCTCAAATACTTTAAGCTCTACAGTTAGGTTTCTATTGTAATTTTAAAAAATAAGGTTGATTTTATTGTTCTGAGTATCATAACCTTTATGAGTTGTCTGTTAAGCATTTCTCTGTAAATGCAAACTCTTCAAGTATTCCAAGGAAGGCAGGCAGTTTCTACCCCACTTCAAGAACTGACAGATGGTGTTTAAAGAAAGCTGTGAATGTGATATGAATAAGCAGCTTGATTTCCAATGTTAACAACCAATTTTATGCCTTTAGATATTTTGGAAATATAAAGGGGTTATACTGGGAGCTCTGAAGATGTCTTGTCTTGTCTGGCCAAAATGTTGGCAACAGGTAACATCATCTCCACCATAACTATGGAAGTCTGCATTTAAATTTTTTATTTTTTTATTTTTTTATTTTTTTTTGGGGTAGGCACTATATCTTATCGTGCTGCAGTATAGAGAAATGTGGGGTATATTAATTATGGAGTTACTATGGCAGGAGCTGCTTTGTTAGAGATGTCTTTTGGAGGCTGGGCTGCTGGCACTGTGTCACAGGGTGCAAACTTCTCTGTGCCCTGACAACAGATCAGTCACATCCAACACGAGCAGAAATTCTCTATTAATCCAGCTTCAGTGGAAGACTTTGTTTTCTGGTTTGAGGGGAGGGGGAGAGGGGGAGAAGAAGGAAAAGGCAAATTATTTTTCCTCTTCTGTGTGAACTGCTGTTCTGCTCTTCCCCAAAACCCGCACAGCAGCAGTGGTGAGGTGCATTTTCCTGTCAGTGAGGTCGTGAGTCACCCTTCATTAATGTGCTGTTAGAGTGCTGAAGGGATAATTACCACCTTTTTGCTCACAGCCTCTGTTTCTGAAGTACAGCCATATATTCATGAAAAACTTCGGAGAAGAGGAACTAGCAACCATTAGTCTGTATAAACAATGTTTTCGAGCTTTTAAGAGATTTTCAGTTTTCTTTCCTCACTTTCACAATGTAATTAACAATCTGTGAACTGAGGATATGTCATGTCTTGATCATTGCAAATCATCTAGGCTTTTACACTGAGAGAAGACTGAAATACAGGTGAAGAATCTCATTGAAAATATATCAACATACTTTGAGCATAATGTGTCTCCCTAAGGTTTAGTAACCAGCGGGTTTTTTAAGGGTGAGCTTAATTTTCAAATACCTGGAATTACAGCAAATAGATTCCTCTTTACAGGGATAAAACCCCCCACACCCACAAGCATATTCTGTGGGTTTTTTCCATGAAATTTCAATTTTGAGAGCAGTGAAATAAAGGTTTAATAGAAAGGAGCTGAGCTGAGACAGCAGGACCATGGGCAGCTCCCGAGGATTCTTTCTCGTCATTCTGAGCAGAGCTCTGGCAGAATGCATTGACATAATAGTAATGGCAACTTTCTAAGGATAACACCAAGTTTAATCAAGCTTAGCTGTTAGGAATGATTGAGGAAGTATTTGAGAAGCTATAATCTAAAACTAGTAAAAACATACTTCAGTGTTTTACTAGTGAAATGGTTCTTCGCTGGAAAACTATTTTGTGTAATTGCTGTGATATTTTCTGCAATGACAAGTCTAGAATCATCTGTCAAATGTTTGAAAAATAACAATATGAAATCTTTTGTAGTTAAATTATATGGGCAAGATAATTGAAAAACATATTTTTTTCTATAAATTGTTCTTCCCTCATTTGAATGAGAAAGTATTTAGTTTTAAAATCAGCATTTCTTAGCAGACTTAACTTTTTTTTCCCCTTCTTTGAATCTGTTTTCTAAAAACTGATTCCCTTAAAGTTGGTTTGTTTATTACTCTATATTTGATGAATCATACTGTGATGCATCATTTCAAGTAGTTGGTGGAAAACAGTAGAATAGCTTTACTGAAGGAAAGAGACAGCAGATGATGACACTGTTATCTTAGATGGGATTTACTGAAGGAAAAATCGTGTAAATAAGAATCAATATGTCAAGCAATAAACTATAACATTTAACAGTACACAAATAAAGCAGTAGTTGGGTGATCTTAACAGGATATTCCAGCTATGAAATTATAATGAAGTTATATTTGCAGTTCCAAACTAAGCTAGAGATAGAAGACTTCAGTGTTCCAATTTTCTTCAGTAGGAATAATTCTATTCTACTTCTCATGAAAATTCTTTGCCTCATCTAGTTTTCAGGAGCTGCCAGAACATTTTGGATTAGAGCCAGAAAGGCTGTGCCTCAGTGAGAACCTGGAAAATTAACCCACACTGAGTTGGTGTGGCAGAATCCATTCTGGATGGAAGTTAATCTGAACAACCATCTAACTCATTCTAAAATTAAAATATAAGCTGGAAATGTATATGTTAAGGAGTAGAGAGTGGGAATTTTTCTGATGTTAGTAAACAATTAAAAAGTTTTTGAAGCTGTAAATAAATTGTTTTCTTTATGTTAGAAAAGCAGAAAGGACATGAGCAATTCCACTAGAATTTCTCACCATTCAGATCAACATGGATGACTTCATTTGAGTATCTGAATGTTGATTGCATTGACATTGTCATTAAAGCAATCAACTTAGTTATTTTTGACTATGGCTAATCAACTGCAATAGTGTAGCATGAAACTTTATATGCACATAATGGTGGTCAGATTGCTCTCTATTAGAAGGACAACGGATTTATTTACGAATATTAATTTTAATTAGTATATATTTATTGAGAAGTAATTCAGCGATCATCTCTAATATGAGATCTCGCCTATAATCTGTCTGTATATGTACACACAACCTTATGTAGGCAAAAGGTTTTATTAGGGGAATAAATTAATGTTTCAAGTATTGGTTTTGAAAAATAATTTACTATTTAAAAAATAATGTAGTATTTACCCATTAGGGAGAGTTGTTGGTCTATCTTAACACACTGAAGATCTAATTTTCCTCTAAAAAATTTATTAATTATTCCTGCTAGCCAAAAAAGAACTACATCATTAACCCCAAAGGAATGGTAATAAACAAAAATAATTTAAAAGCTTTATTAAGTTCAATTAATTGGTTGTAGCAGACTAATTTTGTCATGCTTTGCTAGACAGTGTATTGTAAGTAATTTTGATGATCTCCAATTGAGTTGGGCAAACAAGCCTGCACACTAAAGCAAAAATTGAATTGTCTTGATAATTACAAAAACCATTGGCCTGTTTGGTATTTGTGATAAATGGGTTAATTAGCTACATTTTATTACATCTAGACTTTCAATGCAGTCAAACAGTGGTAATTTATTTTGCTGTGTAAACTAGTATAGTCAAAATTCTATTATTCTGATTTTTTCAAGACAAAAATCTTTACAGCTACTTGATTTAATATTAGATAAGTATGACTCTGGATGGGGCTTTCATTGTTTGCCTTTGGTTTATGTAATTTATGGAACTCTGTTTTATGCCAGTCATTTTTCAGTCTTTCACCTGACAGTAAAGCCAGCTTTGTCTCATTCCAAGGCATCCATTAAAATAGTCTTTCAAAGAAGTTAGAGGCTGATTCTGTATCTTCTAAGTGGGAAGCATATGCATAAGTGAGGAAGAATTTCTAGGAAACAATATATTACCTTGATACGTGAAAATTTTTATAAGAAACTGTGTGAAATCGTACTCAGGTAAGCTTCTGATTTAATGTGTTGATCTTGAGGCAGGTCACTTAATACAAAAGTTGCCATTTGAGTTGACAGGAAGGCACTGGGTTGATGCAATATTTTGGAGGTGGTTGGTTTTTATTTGTTTGCTTGTGTTAGTTATGGCTTTATTCCAGGCCTCCCTTTGTTTTCCAAGTCAGCATATGCTGCTGCACCAACAAACCACTTCTTTCAGTTCTGATTACAGAAAATCTTTAGCTCTACTTTTTTTGAGAAAAAAAGTGTCAGGTTGTAAAGTATTTACCAGACATTTTCTCCTTCCTTTTCCAGTTGTAACTGAACTCTACTCTGAAGCAGTTAGGAGCACACATCATAAACTCACCGAAAAATCCAGGGAAATATTTACTTTTTAAATTATGATTGTTTTAAATTCTCATATTTGTATAAGGTTAAATCTTTAGTACTTAGTTAAGTTACACTGATTTAGCCATAATGAAATGACATGTGTTGATTTTAATGTTCTCCTTTCCGATGTTGCTTGCTATCTTCCTATTTGTGTTTCATGCTGTGTTTTATCTGACTTATTGGTGTGATCCATTCCAGAGTCTGTCATCTCTTTCTTCAGCAAAATCATCTTAATAAGTGGTTTTTTTCCTCTGTGATATTTTTGTGACTCTAAAATGCATTGGCAAACAATAATTGGCTTGTTTTCTGTTTGATTTTCAAGACGGGAAAATATGAAATGGAGAACGTTTGGTCTTGGGTGCATTTTAAAATAATAATAATGTAAGGTGACAGTTATAGAAGCTGTAATTTTATTTTTTTTCTGGTGTTTGATTTGGCTTATCATTTGTACAGACTGACAAAGTATTTTGAACAGTCTTGGTAAACAGCCCTTCCTCTGACTCATAAATAATTTGAAATACATAAATGATTGATTCAAATTATAGTTCATTAGAAGTCTAATAATTAATCATACTGTTTAAATGTCATGTTATATTTGCCAAAATATTATTTCAGTCAGTCATTTTGTTTAATATTTGTTTGACTGTATTGGGCCATTAAGACTGTCATATGAATTTTAATTTGTTAGCTTGGTGTCATCATTATCATTACTCAGTAATGAATGGTGATCCTGGTCTTAGCAAAATGTTTTGAAAGTTGTGATAATTTGTGTCTTTTCTACATAATAATTTTCATATAAAAGCAAAAAGTCTTGCATGATTTTCGGATTTGGAGTTTTCTAAATGTTTACCCCAAGATGTTGCTGATGATTTTATCAGTTTTGAGTTTGTTTGGTTTGTTTCTTTTACAGCACCTTATTTTGACAGTAATTCAAGACAATAGAACAATCTAAAAATAGTGACAATGTTTGTTTATTTTTGAAGAAATTTTAGTCATTATTTCTTTTCTAGGTTCTTTTTGTCAGTGTGTGAGGTTGTGTTTTCATCCATATGGTTTGATTCAGCCCAGCTGTGCTGAAGGACAGTCAGTATGGGAGTAAAAAGTGAATTTCCTTCCTGGAACAAATCTAGTGTTACATGCAACCTGCTGGATGTGCACTGATGGACTTACTAAAGAGATTTTAAAGGAAAAGAAATGGCTCAGAAATTCCTGAGCAGCTTTTAATTCTCGATCCTACATATAGTGAAATGTTGTTTTTGCTGAGGTTAAAGTTTAGTAAGGTGTTTTACTTGATGTAAAATCTTCCTCCTGGGAAGACACAGCTCTAACTGCCCCCACGTGCCTTTCCCTCCGTTACTCTGTGCTGCTGGTTCTGCATTTCTGTCTCATCTTTGAACTGACTGGTGTTTGTCAAACCCTTCACAAAACCAACTCAGAAGCAGTGTAGCCCCATCTTTTTTTTTCCATGTTAGTTTTCCTGGATAAATGGACTCAGTCAGGTCACAAGGCAAGAGCTGAACTTTTGTTAATAATGAGAAAAAAATTCATTCTGGTGCAACCTGTTTTGATTCTTGATTTAATTGAGCTGTACCCTAAGATGTCAGGAAAGGTTAAGTCTGTTTCTGTTTATCCCTCGTAACTGACCTTCACTTTTGATCCATTCTTCTTGGAACAGGGCCTGTTTCTCAGTGGGTGTTAAGTCTGGCACAGACTGGAAGCATTTATCTAGTGTAAATGATTTCAGCAGTGAGTGTAAAAAGTTTAGCCTTATACTTTTAGTTGACAGCAAAATAAAATCAACATTCTAAGTTTTGGGTTTGTTTGGATGTTTTTTCTTAGGAGAATTGTATTTTGAGGTAATTAAATAGAAATACATAACCTTCTCCCCCCTTCCCCAGAAACCTGTGTGTTCATTAAGTTTAATAGCATTTTTGAAAGTGATAGTATTTGCAGAAACTGTGATTCTCTAAGAAATCTATCTACTTCTTTTTCCATTTCAACTCTGAAAGGATTATTCAAATATTTTATAGTTCTAACTGCACAGAACACTTTAATCCTGTTGTTTGTAGATTGTCATTCTCCTGCTTTCTTTCTGCTTGCAGTCTCCCATTAGACACTGCAGGCACACCCTGGTAATCTCAAATTCCAGGAAAGTGCTATCTGGCAATCAATGTCTGCCTTCCTCTTTATTTACTTTTCCACTCCTTGCATATTTTAAAATAAAAGAACTAGACTCACAGTCTTCTCTCTAGCACAGTACAAACTATGACTTTTAAAAGCATATAATTGGTATCTGTCCTTCTTAGTCCTGAGCCTGTCAATGCCATTTCTTCTCTTGATCCTTTATCAGCCTTCTGACGACTCCAAAGGATTCACCTGTTTGCTCTCACATTTCTGTATAACATCTCACTTTAGTGGGAGTGCCAGGAATGAGCAGGACCAGCAAGTCTCTACTACTGGCTCCCACACCTCTTAAAGAAAGGCAAGGTGTTTGTAAGTGGAAAATCACTTCTTACCCTGTCTGGTGTAGGCACTGGAGCCTGTTTGTACGTAATCATAGAATCACAGACTAACTTGGGTTGGAAGAGAATGTTAAAAGTCATCTAGTCCACCCCCTTGCCATAGGAAGGGACACCTTCCCCTTCAGGTTGCTCAGAATCCTATCCAGCTCATGCTTGAACACTTCCAGGGGTGGAGCATCCACAACTTCTCTGGGCAACCTGTTGTTGGTGGCTCACCACCTTCATTGTGAAACAATTCTTCCTTATATCCAACCTAAATCGACCCTCTTTTAGTTTAAGCTTGTCATACTGCAACAGGCCTTGCTAAATATTTCTTATAAGCCCCCTTGAAGTACTGATTTACATTTATTATATATGTAAGTACTCAGCAATCATTCATTTATTTGGCAATACCAATGATTTCAGGTCAGCTTTTTGGTCAAATTTTCACAAAACTTGTAAGAAAAATTCTACTTCTCTAAATATATTTTACCTCTGTGCAATTATTGATTTTAATTTCTAATAGAAGTCTATGAGGTTGTAGGTACATAAACATTTATATTTATGCATTATATATGTACATTACATGTATTTTAGTGTAAGAAAACATTGCCATTCTTTCTAAGAACATTAAACAAGTCAAAAGAAATTCATGAAGGGACAAGGGCATAATCTTTCGCCTGAAAGATCACTTTTTTTCTTTACAGAGGAAATTCCATAGCCTGTTAGTGATGGAAGTGGATCCTTCACAGGCAGCAGAACATTTTCCCCTGCAGTAAAATTCTATTCCTTTGGTTGTTGCCAGTTCTACCAAACAATTAATTTTCTTGTTACCAGTCCTTCTAAACTGGTGCTGAAAATGGTTTTACTGGAATTTATACTGAGCAATATGGACAAAGAGTCTTGGACAAAAAAAACATTTGGCAATTTTCAAGATTCTGTACAGAAAAGGGAGGTTAGGGGTGTAAGAGTCACATTGCTCATCAGCTGTTCTGAGCTCCAGGAATCGGAAGGGTGCATTTGCTATTCAGAGCCATCATTTGCTCTTCCCATGGAACTAATTCTCAAGGAATAAATGCCTTTCTCCGGTTGAAAAGGGACGTTTGCTCTGTAGCACTACGTGGCTACTTCTATTTATCACACAATTGAGATTAACTGAAGCCTTTTTTGCACCATCATATGCATCATTTCCTGGGGATTTTACTTGTTTTTATAGACCAAGTTAAGCAAATCAAATTAAGGAGTTAAAATCTCATTTCCTTGCAACCTTTGAAATTTGTTGGGAGTGGGCTAAAATCCACTTTAGACATTCTAATTTGCTTCTGTATTTCTCAATTGCTTCAAAAAAATTAAAAAAGATCTGAGAGTTAACAGGACTGCACTTTTTATAGCTCCATCAGCTACTTCATCCGCTGCTTTTCATAGCCTGATGTGTCAAAAATTAACTTATTTCTGTGTATGTTTCTGAAAATAAGTGTTTTGAGCCCAGAGTGTGGTTCCGACTTTTTTCACTGTAGGTAAACTCCAACCTCATCCATTCTTTCACTAATAAACAAGTCTGCTTTTCCAGTTCAACAGATTTGTTTCACAAGTACAGTACTGGGTGAGAAGCATTTGCAGGCAGCTCTGTTGACAGGGGAAAAGGCTGCCAGAGCAGATTTTAGGAATGGGGAGCTCATGCCACCTGCATTGTTTGGAGATTTAAGAAGCAAACAGACTGGTGAGTTGACTTGTTACCAGGCTGCCTGATTTACCACCTGCCACACACACACCTTGCATGATAATTTACCAACAGGAACGAGGTCCCAAATAGATTTACAGCTGGCATGTACTTCTTACAAGAATTCACAATTGCTTTCAAGTAACCACCAGAAGTTCTTTTATTCTATTTAATGTTTTCTTATAAGTCATGAATCAGTCAAACACCCATAAATGTGTGATCAGTATGAGTTGTTTTATGTTACATAAACACTGCACATTCAAACAGGAATCTTATTTGCTGTGGAATTGATTCTTCCAAGCAATGAACCCTTTTTCTGGTTCAAAGGAACTTTAGTTTGTCACAGTGTGTGTGTACTTCTGTTGTGTTTTTTTAGGGAATTCAAGTTAGTTGAATTCCTTTGTACTTTCTTTTGTGCTGCTTGGCTCCTACCTGTTATGCATGACCAAATTAAGTAAGCAAGATTTTTCTTCAAGCAGCAAAAAGGAAGGGTTGTGTTATCATCCACACTGGGAGAATTGTTATAAAGAGAGAGAAATGGTTAAATTTCTATGAGCCAGTCAGTCTGGCACCCCCTGATGTAGCTCTTACTAACCACTGCTTTTAATGGATGAAAGAAACAAAACATTACAAAATGTTTTTTCTACAGAAACACTTGACTTTCATGTACAAATTATTCTTTGGTGTAAACAGAATAATTAAATTTCTTTTGTTCATTGTTTTTTCTTGAGTATTAGTAAAGTATAGATCTATTACCTTGAACATCCCACAACCTCCCAACTTGTCAAAAAATGAAGCTTTTATTGAATTTCTTTTTTTTAAATGCTACAAGTACCATGCTTTGGATAAATAGTGTAAGGAAATGCTGTTACATAAAATGGGGTTATTATTTCCTGGTTATAGCTGGACTTTTGATCCCATAAAGAATGAATATTGAAAGACATGATAGAGGGACAATATTCTAGATACATTTCTCATTATCATGTATTTTTCAAGTGTTATAAAGATGTGTAAAGGAACTTTTGTCACCCATAAATTCGTGGAAACTTAAGTTCAGTGGAGTTGTATTTGGTAAAAAAATGTATTTTATTTTCACATCAGATTAAGCAGCTGTGAGTTGTACCTCACAGAAGAGTCTGACAGTGATCAATGTTAAAAGCAAGGATTAATGTTTTTCTTTTATTCTGCTAAACTTAGTGTAGTTCTTTATCTATCAGGAATAGAATATATCTCTTAGTTGGCATTTTCAATGTTTTATGGTGTGACTTAGTGTCTGTTGTGCTTGTTTTCATTGCTTATGTAGACTACAAAAAGGGGGAGAGAATTGTATAATGGTTTGTGTTTAAATTACTCTATGCCATAAGGTTAGGTTGTTTCATAATCTCCAAAGTGTGGCTTGCTGATTTTCACAGAATTTCTGATGGGAAAGGGAGGTTACTGCAATAAACCCATCATCTAAAATCATGCAGTGCGAATAAAATTCTGTGATAGTTGTGCAGGTGGCAATAGAGAAGGTTTCAGGAATGTCAGAGGCCTCGTTTTTAAGGTACTTGGAGATATATTGGTATCATGTAAGATAGAAAGAGTTAACTTTTTTCATTTTTTTTTCATTTAAATGAGAAATAGTAATAACATTGTAATGCTGCCACATATTTATTTCTACTTTAGTTCCTTCAATAACATGTCTGACTATCAAAATCTGTTTTAAATTTTCATTTATAAAAGTGACTTATATGAGGCAAACATCTATCCTAGGATTTCTTGCAATTAGGAATTAATCAATATGTAAGATTACTTTTTTATTTCTTTCAGTGTCTCTATTTCTTTTTAAAGCTCGTTAAATTCATCTCTCTATTCTCATTTCTTCCCTAGGATTTTCTATGATCATAGAGCTTTGAAGAAGCCCCTGTGATTCTTAATTTTTTTTTATTTTCCAGTAGGCTGCAGGGCATAGTAAACTGGTGTGATAATAATGGGCCTAATTGAGATAAAGTTTAATGGTTTTCCTCACACGCTTCATCATTAGGCCAGTGGCACATTTTATTGTCATTTTTTCTCTGTGGTTGTTGTGCTAGTTGGTCTTAATTGTAATTAAATATTTCAAGGCTAGGTAGAGAAATGCTTTTTTTATGCCCGAATCCTTTTTTTGGCTTGTTATGATTTTAGAGGTTTTTATTTTTTTCCTTCTTTCCTTTTTTCCACCATTATAGAAGGTTTAATTGCTTCCTATTTACTATCATCTGGAACAAAATATTTCTATTTACAAACTTCTTTCATACATTTACATATAGTTCATCAGATCTGTTAAACATATTTGACCAATGGTTAAAAGATATTTTAGGCAATCAAGGAATGAGTGTCATAAATACATCTCATGGTCAATTCCCCTTACAAGGAAGGAAAACTCCTGTTTCTGAAATGTTCAATCCTGTCTCCAGTGATCCTTAAGACAGAAGTTTCCACTATGCTACTAATTCTGATTATTTGTGTGATAGTGTGTAGCTCTACGAGTTTAGAGAGGATAATACTGCCTAAAAGGTAAATTTACTTTTTAAACCAGCAACTGAGTGCATCTTGTGCAGTCAGCCCTGCTTTTCTTGCAATTATGTTGTCTGTGCAGTAGGATGGTTGAATACAAAATGTGTTCTGGCTGGCTCACAGTAACAAAATTAGTTTTCTGGTGAATATTGTAATACTAAAAAGGTGCCTTGAGAGAGAGCAGCTGCTGAATGCATGAGAAGCGAAGGGGCTGTTAAGATACATACTTTTCAGGTATTACTGAGGTGTAGTTATTAGGAGCAGGTTTTATTTCCAAACCCATTGTGGACAGCAAGGCAGTTCTATCTTTAAAGCAAATTACTAAATGTATTAAGGATTAAACTTGTCTTTGGCCCTATGCACAAGGAAGTATGAAGTCCAGAGACAAATTATATATCAACATTTAATGAAAAAATTAGCAAAGACTTACCTGCGATGATATGAGGCATAGTGATTACACCTTTGAGTAGTGTTGAATAAATAAATAAAATTACCATCTTAAGTAACTTGCAAGAGTCACACTCAGTCAGCTGTGTCATTGATCTCACAGCTTCCTTCGGACCTGCTGCAACAGCCAGGCTATGGAATTCGTCTGGAAGAGCTAAAAGAAGGTGATGAGCACAGTCAGAGAAATGATACTGTATTTCAAGACCACAAAGTATTTTTGTGTGATTTCTGCAGTTTGTAATTTTAAGGCCAAGAAAGATGACAAAAATTCTTCAGACAAACTGTTAAAGAAACTATGTGGCCTCACCCCTGTGTTTCCCACAAGGGTGCTTATTGTTGCTGCCCTGTGTACAAAGATTGCCTTTTGACACCTCCAGAACAAGGCAGCTCCCCCCAGCTTCTATCAAACTCGAGCACTGTTAGTTTATATTCTAGATTTTTATTTGTTACCCCTTAATTAAGTTTTCCTGCTGTGCTGGCCTTTGGTAGATCTTTCCTCTGATGACAGTAGTGGTGATAATGGCAATAATCATTTTAGGCAAGGTTTTACCTGAGATTATATTACCGAAGGTAAGGCTATGTGTGAGTAGTACACAGGTATCAATACTTTTGCTATTTTTCGGAGCAATTCTATGTTAATAGTTCTCATTCTCCCTTCTGTTTGTTTCTGTGTCAACAGTCTAAACAGACTTGGCAAATCATGCTGTGGGAGCACATGTGATAATCCAGCTGGCTTTCTTTGAGCTGTTTTCCTGGCATCCAGACTGAAACTTTCATTTAGGAAATACAGTGAAAACTGGAAGTGAAGAGTCTTGGAGGGAGAATCTCCTGAAGCAGGAGGTGCCACTTCTGACAGGTACTCAGAGCTCAGATCTACACTATGAACAAGGATTCAGTTTACTTACACACTTTTATAAGAAAAAAAATCTGTGTGTATTTCTGGGCAACATTGACAACAACTAACTATAAATGTGTTAAAGATAAAATTAATAGGTCTTTTCTGGAATAAAAATTTCCTATTAGATACAGGCATTTTCAGAAAATAAACATGTCTTTTTTTTTTTTTTTTTTTTTTTTTTTTTTTTTAAAATTATTCTGCCCATCTAACTGAAAACATCTATTACTTCCACAGTTACGNAATGTAACTTTGATTTTAATTCATTGCCTTGCATGTCAAGTTTGTTTGTAGATGCTATGGTCTTCTGAAATCTGAATATGGCCTTTCAACACTTTGGAAATGCAGTTGTTTGCTTGGCTTGAAGCTCAGTTTGAAATCAGGAGATGCTGCCCATAGCAGCAAGATCAGAATTGGATGATCTTTAAGGTCTCTTCCACCCCAAACCATTCTAGGACTCAAAGATGATTCTATTACTGAGGGCTCACTATTTATCATTGTTCATCTTTTGCAGTGCCACCTGCTGTCAATTAATAGAATACTTAACCTTGTTTTCTAAGTATTCTAGCTGAAAACTAGAAACAAAAGGATGAAAAAATAATCTGATGTTCAGTATAAGAGGAGTAAACTTTTTTTCTTATACAAGTATTTTTTTTAAAAAAAAGAGGAACTTGAATTTTAAAATAGAGTCAAGGTAACTTATAATTTGTTATCAAATAGTACTTTGAAGTACTTGTGGTAAGTCCTATTTTCTGTTACTCATTAGAAAATATTCTGGAAACGTCATTTTTGAAAGGCAGAAGTAATTCTGGATTTCTTTAGTGACTTGACCTGCAAATAGCTTAATGGCGTTGCAGTAACCAGCTTTAGTTTCTACCTTCCACAAAATAAAAGTTTCTACCTGAAAGATAGATAAAAAATTTTATCACTTCCCTTCTTTACTTTAAAATATGAATTAAAAGTTTATGTTATATATGTGTATATTTATATGTAGTCTATAAGGCTATAGGACATGAAAAACTACTTGAATTTCTGCATACAGGGAAACATCTTGTAACCTTAACAGGTTATTTAATATTTTCTTTTGACAGTAATTTTTTGCAAAGAAAAGCATACCTGTGCCAGAGCTCTCATTATTCCTTAATATTTTTATTGGATTTAGATTAAATATAAAGATATTGTGATGCATTATCTGGGCAGATAAATTATTATCTGAAATTGGCTAAAGTAAGCTATATCCCTCCATGGCAGTTAGCCAAATAGAGTTCAAATGTTGTCTAAGAACTTCTACTCTTTTGCAAGTTTGGAATACTCGTAACTGAGTTTTTTTGTTTGGAGGGGGTGAGTTGGTACTAAAATTCATACCAACTTAGATATGCCATATATTTCAAGATTTCAGTAATAAAACCATTTGAGATTTCTACCTGGAGAGCCTCTCCTTGATTTTTTTGTGATCTCGAAGAAATTTGTTCTTTTGAAGTTAATAAAAACTAAACCAAAATATATAGAGTTTTTTTGCTGACAATAGAGGTCTGGGTTTTGCTGTATTCTGAATCTAACAGATGGTATTTTAGAGGACAAAAGGACTTGCTGCCTGTGCAAAAACTTGATCTCGGTACAACTCTCACTTGAGGTTACTGTAAAAACTTACTAAGCAGATTATTCTAATTGAACTGATTGAACCAATCCTTTGTATCTTTCAATTTATCCTTAATGTATCTGTCCAGTTGTGCCTCAGACAATGTCTAACTCTGAAATGCTAGCAGTTGGAAGAAAACGATGTTGATTCCTAATACTTTTAATTTTTGTTATTGGGGCAATTTTATTATCTTAAAATGTTCATTTTTTTGATTAACCAGAAATTAAAGAAATAATATCAAAGGGTAGGACCATTTTAAGAGATTAAGTATCAACATTAAGTGTTTCATTTGGCTTCTCTGGGCTCAATCTAAAGTTTATCCATCAAAGTCAAACATATATGTTTGTATTCTTGGCTGAAATGGGATCAGAGCCTATTCCTGCTTCATTTTTGTGCCTGTCTACATCATTAGTAGTTACTGAGGTCAATAACTGAGCTGAAGGTCCAGGAGCTAATGAGATTTGTATGCCTGTTTGCTATTAGTACAAGTCATATCTGCTGTACTGGCACTATTCTTTTCACCAGCACCCGAATCCTCTTCAGATCAGCCTTTAAGATTTCCTTCAATGTGAGCTTGCAACTGTGTGACTTGACTTGCTGTAAAAGTTTAGGCACTTGTTCATTCAGGTCAGATTTGGAATTCACAAAAAGTCAGATGAAAAAAGCTGTGTTTCTGTCAAGCTCAGTGTAATAACTATGATGAAAAGAGTAAATTCACCTGCTAAGATACCTAGCTAAGGTTTAGCTAGGCCTTATGCTTTAAATTCCATTGACCAGGCTTACAAAAGCCTAGGTACCTTAAAAAGCAGGTAGGTACAGTAACAGACTGCAACTGGAATAAATACAGGCTCACCATGAAGGGGTAGCAAAGAAAGGAAAGAATTGCTGTCTGTGTTTTCAGTCTCTTGAAAACACCACCCTTCCCTGTATCTGGTGGGGTCTTTCAGGGTTTTTTCCTTCTGTATTGAGAAAATCTCTTTAAGCGTCATAAGATTTGGGGATTTGGGGAATGTTAACTTTCAGCACATATCTCACCCTTTTTGTAATCTAGGGTTGCAGCAAGAGGAAAAATACAGGAGGCACAATTATGCAACTGCAGTTACAAAAAATGATGCACTTCATGTGATGTGGACAGGCATTTTGGTTTTCTTGCTGTTTGTGTCAACAAATTGCTTCTTCTTCACATCTTCTCTTTGCCAACAGATGGCAGCAAAGGATTGAAAAGGAAATTTGGTTTATTTTGTTTGAACAAATAATTATCTACCAAGAAGCAATCAAATATCACTGAAGGCATGTTTTCTTCATCTCAGCACTATGAGATAAATTTTTAAAGATGCTTTTTAGTGATCAGACAACACAAGAAAAATAAAACTTGTGATTATATCTCAAGGTTGTTTTTAAGCTCTTCTTTCTGACAATGTGAATGTTTCAGACTGAAATTTTTCCTAATACAATACATTAAGGAACACTGATATTCTGTTGTCAGCATCTACAAAGAATCAGAGAATCATACTCTCTTGGTGTTTCACTAAAATCTCTATTTTAGATAAACCTATGACAGTTTTTGTCGAATTTCCTGACACAAGGGCCCAGATTCAGAAAGGTTTCAGGAGCTTGGCTTCTTGCATAAATTTTCCATAATATTTTCTTATTTGGCATGGATGCGCAGGAAAGACATTTGCAGGAGCCAGTATTTTTGAGAGGAGTGCCACAGGAGTAGCTGACAAGAAACAACCGAAAGATACAAATGTGAACTCATAGAATCATAGAATGGCATGGGTTCAAAGTGACCTCAAACCTCTTCTTGTTCCAGCCTCTACACCACGGGCAGAGACACCTTCCACTATCCCAGGTTGCTCCAAGACCCATCCCACCCAGCCTTGAGCGCTCCCAGAGTTGGGAGCTTCTCTGGACAATCTGTGCCAGGGCCTCCCCACTTAAGACTTTCTTCCTAATGTCCAATCTAACCTTGCCCTCTTGTCAGAGTTGGAAGCCATTCCCCCTTATCACTCCATGCCCTTATCGAAAGTCCTTTTCCAGGTTGCAATAAGGACCCCCTGGAGCCTTCTCCAGGCTGAACAATCCCGTACCCTGTTGCTCTCCATAACATAGGTCTTTGACATCTACTATAGAAGAATTATCTTCACTGTACGGACAACCTTTGGTGAGAGACAAGGCAGCACGAGTGACCAGACCCTGAAGTTGTAGATGACTTCCAGCTTGGAAACCATTGTGCCAGGTCAATTGTGTCATTGTGTCAGCTGAGCTGTGCACCTCACACACTCCCTGGCTTGGTGGCAATGCCACAATCGTGTGGCTGTACTTTCAGAAAAAACCTGGAGTTTCTGTAAAATAAAGTTATTTCAGGTGACTGTATAAATTTGGATTGGGACTTTTGGACAGCTGAGGATTACTGCAGGGCTGGGACATATTTGATATTGTACGAAGTCCAAGGCAGGGTATGATCTGCTTTGCTTTCAGAATACAGGGGTAGATGGTAGTTCCAGATGGGTCTTAAGTGATTGCCAAGTTCAGCAGTTGCCAGTCTGTCTTGATCTGGTGGAACTACTAATTAAAGTTGTTTTTTCTCTTTCTGTGGACACAGTAGGGNTTTTTTTTTTTTTTCTCTCTATTTTAATCTCTCCAGAGCCAGTGCCTGACTGCCTTTTCATTCTCCCCAGTCTTTTCATTCTGCCTCTTTGCATCCCATTCTGCTTCTCTCCTGTTTCTGCTGTGTCTTTGTCAGACTTCCAGGACTGCAAGGAGGCACCAGCAACACTAGAATAATGGTGTAATTGCATCTTTAGTTTTCTTTCACCTCCTTACAGCTGCCAGCAACCAAGAATAGCAGATCTTGTAAGGAACCAGCAAATCATGGTGGCATTTAATGCCTTGTTTTGTGCCCTTGTCCAGTGCACCAGTTAAACCATTGTTGGATCTGCTGAGGTACATGTTAGAATGAATTCCCAGGAGGTGAGATTTAGGCTCAGTTTTAAATCAGCAGGGGGAACACATATTCACATATTCCATCTCCTTGGAGAATGCCCAAGCCAAGATTTTAAAAGTACTCTGATGTTGATAAAAGAAATATAATATATTGCTGAGGTGAAAAACAGAGTACAAAAGCAATGAGAACATATGCTTGTGAGATTGAATTCAGTTCTACTCATTTCCAGGGTCCTTTTCTGTATATTATCTAGCAGTTGCTTGACTAAACCTACTGGCTGTGATTGGAGTACCAAAGTGTAAGAGTTAGAAATGTACCATAGATGTCTTTGAGGAGCTGAGTGTTGCAGCAGTGTATAATACAACATGGACTGGAACAAAAGTGTCATGTAAATCAGTTAATATCCACTTTACAAGAAATCTATTGAAGGTTTGCTTTACAGATAATGGAATGTTAGTTTACATGTCTTCCATGTGTAGATTGCTTTCTGCAGTTCAAGAGAGATGAAAGAATCACGTATTTTAATAATTTTCTTTAGAATGTGTTTTCCAGTAGCCACTATAGGACCAGGATAATTGGTTCTCATCTGAACGTTAGCATTGACATTATTATTGTGCTTGACAGAGAAAGAGGCTTAATGACTAAAAAATTGATAAATTGAATAAATTTATGTGTCATATTTAATTTGCTTATTTGCAACATACTGTAGTGAAATATTCATGTCTGTCTGGATTTGTGCAATTATGTCTGCAAATTGCTCTACGTTTTTTTGTTATACAATGTATCTTGCTTTGGAAAGGCACACCGCTACCTCTGAAAATTTTGTCGTGTCTAAGCAGGTATGTTTTATTCTGCAGTTATTAAATACGATATTTCAGTCTTGTTACTTTTAATATGGTTCTTTTTCAGAAGTATAGAAGGTACTGGGTTTTGTTCAGCTTAGCCAGAGCTGATGCTGCACGAGGGGAGGAATGGGAATGTCCCAGGTGAGTGTACAAACCAGTGAGTCACTGAGAGTTGGTATAAAGGGTTACAGAGATTTTGATTGTGGTGTAAATGTTCATAAGAGAGAATTTTCTCTTTTCTTATTTAATGTGTACTCTAGTAACTTAGTTTATGAGAAAGAGTTGCCAAAAATATACTGAGGAAAAGTTCTGATTTTATTGTGCTGATAGATTTGCTGTTACGTGAGGTCATTACCTATATAATTGCCAACAGTGTCTTTGATGCAGACTCCCAAGAGTAAGAAAAACAAGAAATTGATCATTTTTTGACTGAAAATATTATGTTGAATAACAATGTGTAAACTTAAAACCGTTATAATGAAGCATCATTTTCTTGGAGATAGGAACAATAACGTTGGTAATGATTTAAAGTGTTTTAAACAGTCATTATTTTTAAAAGTCACAGTTGAAAGAATAAAAGTTGCAGAAAACATATATAGCAAAGTAGAGTGAGGGGGGTGTAGCAAAGAGAAAAACATTTCTCTGTTCTGGGTGGGGGTAAGATGTATTTGAATTTCGAACATCCTCAATGGTTTTACTCAGCAGAAATGATCTGCAATTCCTTTGTGTAAGTAATATCTCAGCAAGCCTTGGAACAAATCCTCACACCCTACTGACTTTTAATGCTTAGCAGAAAATGAGTTGCTGAATAAAAGATGCGACAAGTTTAAAAGGGTCTTTTCATTGGGAGTCAAAATAATGCTGCAGAGAGTTGGTGCTTTTGCTGTCAGGAGTAGGTGAATTACATTTCCTCTCTCATCCCATCTCACACAACTGCTTACAGCTTTTCTAACACATACCTGGGGATCTCTCCTCATGTGAAACTTAATCCATTTATGTGGAGGACAGTTAAGAGACTAGTCTGCCGCTCATTAAGGAATGTAAAAGGAAGCCCAGGATAAGGAACATGGTTTAAAACAGTACCCAGGAGAGGAAAGGGGTAGGCAGGGGATTGGAATGTGAGTATTAAAATAGTTTTAACTGTCATTATTTTTTATTAAGCATTGAGAAGTATGAGGAGACTTTATAACAGTAAAGATTTAATTCTCTGTATGGTTTAGGGGCCGAGAGAGAGGATTTGTTTTAAAACACTGAGGTGAAAATGAGTTACATCATGAAAATGAGTTGCATCATGTTTTTAAGGGGACAAAAAAAAAGATACAAAAGGGAGGCCCTGAAAGCTAATCTAAAGTCATTGATTCCTGTTCTATCCCTTCCTTCGAGCAATCGTTAACTGAAAGGACCAGTAAGATTTTTATAAGGGTAAATCTAGATTAGGGTTCAGTTGTGCTCAACTGGCAGAGTTTGCAGAGCTCATTTCATGGAAAAATGCTAGGAAGGTCTCTAGGAAGTTCCCTGGAGAAAATGAGTTTAAAATCAGTAGCTTACCAAAAATAGATAGTAAACATTTATGACAAGTTAAAACAGTTTCCATGGCAGGTTGGCAGCCTTTTGCCATTGAATTATTGCATGAAAATAAAGCATTATTTTATTCTTGTAGTAATCTGCAAACATTCCTTCTAAATATGTTTTATTTATTATGTCAAATTCTTATTTTCTTGATCTTAAATTCCAGTGTTAGAAGTCTCTTATGACAAGTATGAATGAAGCGTGATCTGCAAAAGCACTGGCATTTCTAACACTTAAAATTATTTATACCTGTTGTGTGTTACCATAATGCAACAGCTCACTCTATCAACAGTATCAAATCTGGATATTAAAGACAGCTTTTCATTTTTGGAATCCCTAACAGATCCATTTTATTTTAGATAGCACTGATAGAACTTTTCTGGCTAGTGGAAAACAAAATCAAAACTGAAAACACCCCCAACAAAAGAGATGCAGGTTTATTGAAATTAAATTTAGAAGTTCAATTTATATCAGTAGAAAGAAACATAAGCAAGGATATTTTATCTTCTCAAAATATGTAATTCTTACCAAATTGCTTTTTAATTTGACTACAATAAATGTCAAAAAACAAAACCCAAAAGCACAGAAGCTGAAATCTCTGTTATGTTATGAAATATATTTCAACTCGTATGTTCAATCCAGTAAACACTGGAACCTGTGGGAGCCACAGTGCATGGCTGGTCTGTGATCATAACCATAGTATGTTAAAAATGCTTTGGAATTGCATGATCTCAACCCTGTCAGCACAGATTAAATCTGCTGTATTTCACATATGATCTCATGTCCTATATTCTGTATAACTAACCTTGAACATGGGTGGAAGGAGAATATGTATGGGGGACCCAAAGGGTCTGCTGACTATTTTTGAGGCAAATTCATCTCTTAATTGCGTAGAGGAATTAGAAGACCCAAGGTTTACCAGTAGAATTGGAAAGAGTCAAGTCAGCAGCGGATGCTTTAAGCCCATGCTACCAAAATGCTTTGTTGAAAGCTTCTTGACTTGGCACTCAAAGCTTTGCACTGTGACTTCCACACCTTTCCCCTCCTGCAGCTTAGAGTTCTTGCAGGTTACTAAACAACTCCATTCTTTGTTTCTTTCCTATTTTCCCTGGTTCTTCCTCTCGCAATAATTGTCTACAAGTAACAGATTTTGGTGCCAGATAGCAGCTATAGCAGAAGCTTTCTAGAAAGCAACTAACTCAGTAGAGATTTTAATTTTTTTCCTGAAAATCTTCTTTAATTTTTAGATAAGAATTTACAGGTTCAATTTTGTAGTTGATAGCCGTTCTGTGATAATTCTGAGATATGTTTGAACTGACCTGTTTACAGGAAAAATGAGTGTGAATGCAAGAATCTTTTGAAAAGCCAGGGACATAAAAAGTAGAGACTTATAATATGGTTACCATAGACACAATTTCTTATTCTCTTCTCTGTTTACTGCATTGGAAACTCCTTTATTGGAAACCAGGGAGAAAAAAAAATCAAAACCAAAACAACAAAACTGTGGATGTTCTGAAAAGGCTGTTGTCCTTGCTATCATAAGATTATTTTCAGAGCTCTTCTAACCATAAAGAGATTGTCCAACAAGCTCCACTTGAATATTTGCATATGCAAGAATATATCCAAGACCAATATGCAATTGTGACATGCGTGGAAAGATTTCACCGTCAAATTTAGTAAAAACAGATGGACTTGCTACATATGGGTAGTAGATATTTAAAGTTAGCAAGAAAAGTATAAATTCTGTAGATGTACAACAAGACTGTTAAGATTCCTTATTCTTCTGTACCAGGAAGACAGTATGCTAATTCATCTGAAGTCTGCTGCTTTCTTCTTTTGTACATAATAGCTAAAATGTCACTAAGAGTTGATACATATGTGCATGTGGGATAGAGACTTCTAGAGCTTTTCACATAGTTTTGCATGTTTTTCTGCTAGTAAAATTCTCCATCAAATCACTGAAGGCTATAATCTCTTTTTATGCTATTTGGATGTCATCACAAAACCCAGTAAGCCCTTGAAAATTCCGTTTATTGGAAATAGATGTAAGATAGATTTTTTAAATGTCAAAGGGAAGACTTCATTTTGTCTAATATAAGGAGAAAAATAGACCATTCATTTTAAACCTTTGGTAGCTGGAATAGCTGCAAAGATATTATTGCTTAATAAAAACTTGACAACCCAACATGTAGGGATTTAATAGGTAACTCCATTAACAATAACGAGAGCAGTTCAGCTAATCTCTGACATTGCAACTAGACTGCTGACAAGTTCATCTGTTCCTTCCGATGAGGGAATTGTGGCAACTTAAAAGGTAATAGTCACAGAGTGAAAGACATTGTCTGAAGAAGAGTTAGACAGGATGTTTTCATTAACATTAAAGAGCTCTTGCTATTCATTAAGCAACTTGCTCTCAAGACCACAAGAGAATTGTCACTCGTATACCTTTCCACAAGATATGGATATATTGTATACAACTATATTTTATCTGTTTCCTTATGGAGGAAAAAAACAAAATACAAGCAGTTTGGATTTTTGTTAGAAGAATTTATTTTATCCTAAGTTATAAACAGATTTACTAGATGTAAAAGACATTTTACTGCTAAGCTCAAGTTAATGAACTGTGTCCTGAGTAGTGATGATGGCAGCCTTCATATATAAGAAGTTGTACCAGACCTCAACAAAAATGCAGTTTCAACTTTTCAAGGCCAGGTTTCTTCTATTGCTCCATTTGTGCTAGACTTTGTTTTCCTGGTGTTATGCTCCACAGCAGAATGCCTCTGACAGGTGGTAGAGTTAGTCTTTGTTGTAAAACACCGTATTAAAAAATGGAAGTATTTTCTACTTACACAAGTGGTGTTCAGGAGGGTTGAAGATGACACAGTCATCTCAGCTAGGTAATGAATTGCTAGACTGTTCAAGACAACAAATCAACAGTTGGCCGGACAGAAATTTTATGTCCTGGTTACCATTGTCCAGTCTATATGCAGGACTATACTTCTGCCTTTTCTTTGACCTCTAAAAGGCTACTGTAGAATACAGGTCAAAGCAGGAAACACTTAAAATACAGAATTCAGAAGCGAGGGCTTCAAAATAAGGACATAAAAATTGGTTGACTTCCAGCCCCTCTTTAAAATGTGGTTAAATACTTGCCCAATTAAAAATGCATAATAAATGTATGGTAGAGGATTTCAAATAGATAGAAGGAAGATACTAAGTGGTCATGAATTGAAGCCCTCAATCTTTGCCATGACCTCAGGAGCATGACTCCCACATGTACATTGATCAGTCTGGTGCTTGTTCATTCTGTGTGGCTCGAATCAAGAAATATCACTGGAAGGACATGTGTGGCCAAACGATTGGACGTATCTTGAAAGGAGCAACCAAGATTACCCATGTATAAAAAAAAAAGATAAAAGGAGGCTACATGTAGCCTTTTCTAATCCAGAAGCCCTTTGTTCAGTAAACTGCTGCCCACAGGTCTCAGGGGCACACAGTGTTTGTTAAGGATTACAGGGAATGGCAGACTGTCACAGTTGCTGTGAGAATTACACAACACAGTTCTGAAGTTTACTTTGAAGGGCACCAAACTTTATTCCTGTCTCAAGTGTTCTTCGGTAATAGCAAAATGAAAAATATTATTTGTGAGCTTACAATTTTGGAGAAGTGTTTAACATTGTCCTGCCTACAAACAACTGTGACCTTTTTATTCTTTTGAAAGTTTTCCTAGCTAATGAGAGGCATTTGTTGTTCCCAGTCTCATCTCCTATGCAAACTAGATTGTTCTGATGGGATTCTGTTTCGTTTATGCTTTTAAGGAATGAGCTTGTAGGAACAGACAAGAAAAATGAAACTGAGATGAAACTGGTTTTTAGACATTCATTCAGGATAGGGTTTCTTCTGCAATACCCAATTAAAATAAGAAGTTATTCCCCACTCCCCACCCCCTCTTTCTTTCTTTTTTCCTTTATTACTCTCTTCCTTTTAAAGTGGCAGTTATAATTACAAGGGTGTACATGTAGTCAGCATGGAAACTTTCACCTAAATGCAGTCCTAGAATTGGGAGGAATGCAGATGTCACACGGTGCTAATTTTACCATATTTTCATTTTGTTTCAGATATTATTTTGGGTACGTTGCTTGAAGGTTATAAAATCATTAAATCGTTAATCTAAAATTGTGATTATCTCGGAGCAGAATAATAGGAAATTATTCCATCTCAGCAGAATTACATGAATATGTGGATTGTTTTTAATAAAAAAAATGTGTCAAACCTATGCTGCAATATATGAAGGTATATTTTCAGTGTTCGGGATAAGTAAAATAATACACTGTGTATGTCTTTTTACTTTATGGAGTACTAATAAACCTTTATCTAGATGCAGATTGCTACCCTCCTCCAGTAGTTATATCTAAGGTTTTATTTTAATTTCTTCTTCCTTTGTGTTTACCGCTGCATTTAAATGTGGAGCTGCAATGTAGTGTTCCAGTTGGGTTTTAATTGGCTTTATTATCTATTGTGTAGAACTTAATCAACTCTATTGGATGTTATCTGCAGGTGTCTACAGTAAGGGCATATTACATTGATTTTTCATTTTTCACATCAAACTCACTGCATACATACAGTTGTTGCTGTGTTTGCTATTGACAACAGGGTTATTTACAGGCACTCAGTCAAAATGTAACATAGATCAGGACAATTACCAACTCCATAGTATAGATTTATTAGACAGCAAATAAGAAAATACTAACTTGTGGCAGCCGACTATCCAAGATAAATGAGACAGGGATGTGAGGAGCTTGGGAAAAGCATTCCACTTCAACGTAAGATGGTCAAGGTGAAGGTGAATGTCCTCCGAGATTCTATGGCGATGAGTGCATTCTGCCTGCTCCTTATTATGAGTGTTCTTATGCAAGCAAGTATTCGATTTTTCCAAACTATAGGTCAACATATTATCCTTTGTGTTGAAAAATTTGTAAAACCTGTAAAAGCAGTTAAATTCCACGGGTAGGGCACTTTGGAGGTAGATGAACATGCAGGTTTTGGCTGGGGTAGAGTTAATTTTTTCAACAACCTAGTTTTGTAGCTATTTTTTTCTGTTGCTGAACACAAAGTGGATTGATTAGAGTCACATGACTGGGAGTATAGTTGTGTTTTGACTGAAGAAAAGAGCTGTAATCAAGCAGGCTGCCAGTAGAGGCTTGAGAAATGCTGCAAACGGTTTTGTATTTGTGATTTCTTTCTAGGCCTAGCTCTGTCCTTTTAAACAGTGAATAACTTCTCTTTCTTTATGTTCTTGTCGAGATTGGAGAGGTTTGGAATAGTTTAAAAGCCAGGATTTCCATAAAATCACCTGTTTCAGTTGATTAAAATATGGAAGAAAAATATTTTGATAATATATGAAGACTTGCTTGACTTGATTAGGCAGCCAGCAAGACTTTCTTCTTATTTGAGATATTTTGGATGCCAGTGAAATTCCTTGGAAGGAAGTCAGCCTTGCCTATGGTTCAATGAAAGTGATTTTTCTTTGTCTTTGAAATCACATCTGTACAGCTGGATACGGTCTGGCCTGTATACTGAATTGCTGGCATCTCCCAGGAGGTTTTACCTTACATCTTTTAGAGATGCACTATTTCTACCCAATCTCTTTGTAGGAATGCTGAAAAAGAAATCTGTTTTAAGCTCCATTCAGTAAGAAAGATCAATGTCAGGGAGATTTCCCTGTTTTAGAGAAGACACTGGTCTCTGCTTGCTGTATATACCCCTGAACAGTGTTAAGAATTGGGTTGCAGCAGTGTAATACATTACTCTTGCTGATAAAAAAGCAGTGCAGTTTATTGCTTAAATGAAATTTGAATAACACTGTTGAAATCAATAGTAGCTTCTTATCCATATAAAAATAATTGATCTTTTTGAAGCTTTTTAAATACAATGAGCATTTGATTGTGTTTCCTTCCATTGCTCAGCTTAACACATTAACATAGTAAAATTAAATGTTGCTTGTAAAATGACTCTAACATTCAGTGGTTTTTACTTTTACAACACTTCTTTGGTCTGCTTTAGCAGATTAGCTGTAAATGAAGATGAGACATGCTGCTTTGAAATGGGCAATACAGCGAGAACTTCTCTTTGCTGTATATGGAAATCAGTCAGCTGTGTCGCCTCTGGTCACCCTACCTATAATGTGTACTTCACACTCCAGTATCATTGCCTTTCATATTTTCTAACATTAGTCAGATACATTTCTTAGTCCCTCTGTCTCTGTCTGATCTGAAACTTAAAGTTTGGAATTGGAGATGCAGATTATATTTACTTTTCTTCAAATATCTATGTACACCTTAATCCTGCACTGGCCCAGAAACGTGCAGTTCATTGCATAAGCATGTTAGAAGCATGAAGCAGAAGTGACCTGGGAGTTTGGCGAGAGAACAGGTCTTCAGACTCTCTTTTCCCTATGATGATACTGTAAAGAAACTGCTTCAGCCCGTGTGTGATGGGTGCCAACACAGTATTTGTTCCTGCTTGATTATAATGAAGTACAGAATAAGGATATACCTTGTAACATTGTTAAGAGGCAGCTTTTCTGACATTTCCTATTTCTTCTGTTGTTCAAGGTGTTCTAAAAATTTGTACCTGTAAAGGCTGTTGAAGAAAATCCCTCTTATTTTCTTTTAGAGTCTGAATTGTCATTTATTTTTATGTATACTGTACGTCAGAGTTTGAGTTGTGTAACAGTCAGAGCAGAGGGTAAAGATCTTTGAAATTTTCAGTGGATCACCCCCCATAAACAGGCTCCAAAGTGAATCTATCACAAACTTCCCCAAAAGACTGCTATTTATTTGATTTTTTTGTGACCAGCTGACTATCACCTCAAAATTTTTTGTTTGCTTTAACTATTAATTTATTCTCAATCTGTATTTTATATTGCTTTTTAACTTTGAAAAATTATACAGGTTTTAGAGTAAGGGCTGAAAATGCTGAATATTTTAAATATGTGTTACAATCTGACATGGAAGGAGAAAACAAGTCTTTTCTATGCCATACACACCGAAACTTTTATCCTAAGATTTTCTGGTTTTACATGATAGCAAAAAATTTTATATTACCTTTCATCTCACTGCTGGTGGCAAAATTTATTACACACACTGTAACAGAGCCTATGGCTGATGAAGAGGTCTTGTCACTGACCTGATGATAGCTGATCACCTTTACCTTGCATTTGTTCTGTCAGGTAAGTCATACAGCTACTGGCCTGTGAAAATGATGCCCTATTCCTTTTCGGTACAAACACGTTGAACCAACATAACATCAAATAATTTATGCATAAAAAGACAGAACTTCAGAACTTGCAAAATATATTTAAAAGTGCAGAAAGTATCAATGAGCAAATAAATAAAGAAGTTGAACTTAATTACTCACTGGCAACTGTCGAATGCCACTGGGTATGACAATGGATGGAGATCCTGTGGATAAGGCTGGACGTGTTTGCAGCAGGTGCACACATAGAGATCTGTCTGAGCAGCTCTAAGCTGAAGTGTTCAGCACTCAGGCAGCCACAAGCAGCATCAAAAGGCTTATCCTGTTCCCTTCTCTGGCTGTTTAGGCTGAAAGTCTGTTAGAATATGAATATTATGTACACATGTCTGTGTGTGCAACGTCCATCTCCTCAGTGGCTGTGTTAGCCTGGCTGGTCCCTGCATCCTCAGCATCCCGGCTGCTGGCACCTGTGTACAGGAGCTCCCAGAGCTCACGATACCACCCCATTTACTAGTACAGATCCAACTGGTCACTAAGGAAAAGTCTCTGCACAACTGAGGAAGCTGAAAGAGAGCTTCAGGCTGCTGAGTTCAGAGGAAGGCTGTCAGGCTGATGCCTGAGGCCACACAGAGCCAGGACCAAGCTGGTGGCCTGTCACTAGCAGTGGCTGTGCTGTGCTTGCTGGGCTGCAGGGCTGCACAGTTCCATCTAAAAGGCAAGTTGAACAATATATCTCGAGATTATAGAAAAAACAAAAAAAACAAAACACCTTTTTGTTGGAACTGGAAGATTTTGCCCAGCAGTGTGTTATTTCACACAGTAGTTTGCTCAGGCATATTCAAACGTGCTGAATTTGGCACAGTAATTTTACAACAGGTTTCACTAAAAGCATTAGCCTTGAAGGTGCTTAGAACTTGCTCAGTCAGGCAGGGTACTTGTAAGACAGTGGTTTACTAGTGTGGATTATTTGCTCTTTAACCAGACAGTCCTATTGCAGCTCTTTTTTTAAGCTTACACTGCAAATCCAGTGTGACCGATGCAAAGCAGTTTCCTGGATGATGATGATGATGAGCTTTCCTATAAACAGGAAAAAAAGTGGTTCTGAGGGGTTTTACAATGTTTATCAGTAGGAAAACAGAAGTGGCAATTGCTTTTAATTGCCCAATAATTTTATTATTCAAAAGATGGAATTTACAGGAAGCAGCTGCAGTTGTAACTGAACCAGCTCTTTTAATTTTTTTCCTGTTTTTTTTTATACATTACATTTTCTAATGGTGTTAAGCTGCTGGCTTCAGACAAATTTTGAAGTACAATATGAGGTGGATTTATCAAGCCCTACGATGAATACTCCACTACTCTCACAGAAAGACACCTTTGTGTATTTGGTGGTTCTGAATTGTCTATAGAAATCCCATCCCTTATATTAAATCAGCTTTCATTCTTTATTCTCACAGTACACAAGAATTTTAAGATTCATAACCTATTTTGTTTAGTTTTTTTCTCTCTTTGTAGTTTTTCCACCCGTCTCCATTTTTATTCAATGTCTAAGAAAATGCAGCCCCACAATGAAAGTGCTCTCTGAATTAATTAGCTACTTTCTGTAGATAGAAATAAATGACAGCAAGATCAAAATGAAAAGAGAAACAGGGAGGTCTAGCTATTGTCACACTTGTAGTGTGTGTTCCTAATTTTAAAATATATTTTAAAAGGTACTATAATTCCTGTACTACTGAATTATGCTCACTGCCAATGTCACTGCCCACACAACAGAGTTGTCTCTGAGGGTCTCCCTCAACTCAAAACTTACATATATTATCCTTTATCCATCAGATCATGTTTGAAGGCTTGTGAACAGCTCTGTAGGTGATATGACTAATGGAATACAACTGACTCATTGCAGATGACCAACATTGCCAGTAGGTCACAAATTCCCCTCAGCACTTTTGAATGGAATGTAACTTGACCAGCTGAGCAGCAAGGAACAGAGGTGCCTGTTAATGTGCATGGTCATAATTCTCTCCCAATCTGACAGTTCCTGTCTGATGTCAGGAAAATGCAGCTGCTCCCTGTGTGATCCTGGATGACTCTTTGTGAGAGAAGCACAATTTGGTGGAGCTGTTTCATTCATTCCAGACTGAAATAAGAGTTTACTGTTCTACCATGCTTTTTAGAGATTATTGCTATGAGTCCTGACCTGCTGTCCTTATCTTGGTGAAAATCCCATTTGGCACAGTCTTAATTCACAGCTGGAGTATGACAAATTGCAATGTGACCTGCTGCAGACCGTGCATATACTGCTTTGACAGCTTAAATATAAAAGATGGGAAAAGGAGTATTTTAATTTGCTTATCCTCAGAGAGTTATGTATTTATTAAAAAAACTCCAAAGTTCAGAGTTTACAGATCTTAAAATCTTGTGTGGTGGTATTTTTATGGAATGTGGGGAAGGTAACAGTTAGACATTTCTTCCACCAACTCACCAAAGTTCCACATTAATATTGAATAGGACTCCAGAGAAATATGACTGTGCTTTTGTTAGTCTGGACAGACAGTTATATAACACTGTTGTAATTAAATTTCACTTTTCATTTGAATGGCAGTATTAAACAAATATTTTCCTTTGGAGAAAAGTAACAATTTGATGTTAATTGCTTCTATCTGTTTCTCAGCATTGTCAAATAACTTATTGTAAAAGCTACTTAATATTTCCAGGGGAATGCCATATATTGCATAACTTATTTCCTTTGCTGGTTATTTTGTTTGATAGTTAAACGGTAATTGGAAGGAAAGGAATAAAGAAGCACTTGTGGGTTGGGAACCACTCAAGGGATTGAGAATCTAAAGCAGAACAATGATTTAACATTTTTTTTCTTTTGTTAGGCTTTTTCTTTTCATATGTGAATTACGTGCAAGTAAGAGAGATTGTAGGGAGAAAAATAAAGGGAGAGGGCCGAACTCATTTAGATCAAACTCACTGTGCCTAATAAGCAGCCAGACAAATCTATGAACTGTCTAATCTTCACAGTTTGTTTTTAGCCTTCCTAGATGTTGTAGAATTCAGAAAATCATTCTGAGAAAGGAAATTAGCCTATTAAAAATGAGAAAACACAGAAACAAATCCCCAGCATCATTCCAAGAGGTATGTGGCTTCTGGTTACTGTGGAAGGGACAATCAGAATAAGCAGGAAAAGAAAGAAAGAGTATCTGCAGTAGAGATTTCCTGGAATGAAAAATATTCCTGGATTGAATTTTGTTACTATAAGACATTTTAAAGGACATATCAACCCTCAAGCATCCATCCAAAATATACAAGGCATTTGCATGTGTAAAGTGTCTATAAATATATGTTTATTTTCAAATTCCCACTATCAGGAAAACTTTTGGGCCGTGCAAAAGGCAGTAGAGTTGATTACTTACAAATATTTAGATACTGTGTGTGTATATCATTTTTTGACAGTGGCTGGGAAGTAGGCAGGAAGGTTTCATTTTCCTTGTCCTGCCTGCAGGGGTTTGAGACAAGGTAGGTGTGTTCAGGGGAGAAATTGGTTGTTTCCCCAAACCAGTCAACCATAATTCAACTCAAAGTGTTTTCCTAGAGTTAAGAATGGAATTGGCAGAGAGATACAGTAGGTTGTATTTAGGAATTCTAGCTGGCAGACCCCAGTGAGGATCCAGACTGTTTCACCTCAAGGCTCTGGGTATCTTGGAACCTGTAGAGAGTTTCTGAGCCGAGAGTTAGAAGAGTCATGAAACAAGTGTTTTAGTGGATACCAACTCAGCTCTGTGTGTCTTTGAAGGGAAAATAAACTGTCAGTGACACGTTAACCTCTTCTGACTTTTCAACAGGAGCTGTGAATCAGCATTACCTCTTTTTTTGGGGTGCAAAGTGAGATTTTTCCCTACCTTTCCATCGCAGTTTAAGGCTGCCCTCCCTGCTGAATATGTGCTGGTTTGTGAAACCACACAGCTGTGTTAAGGAAAGGAGCTAGAGATTTTCCAGTTTGCCATAAAACCAAATCATTGACCATGTTGAGCATTTCCAGATACTTAGTGGTTAATTATTTTATTTAAAAAGTTTAAAAGGTACAGGTGAAATTCAAAGAAAGATATTGCATCAAAGAGGTAAAATGTAGGTATTGCGTTGTATGACATATCTGAAGTGTGCTCTCTCTTTACTTCAGTGTTCTGAAAATGAATAACCCTGAATTTTTTGGTGTGTGTGTGTGACTTTTCTATTAACTGAATTCTGTCAATTTGATAAACAACTAAAATTTTGCTTGGCCAATTTTGCATCTTTCTAAGCAATGAAAGATGTGACTGGTTTTCTTTGTCCACCTTTACTCTTAGCATGGTTTTGGGCAGTAACGGATTACAATTCTTATTTCTGAATGCCTTTTAATGTCACCGGAGGCAGGTACTTTTTTAGGGCAACTGGTTCCTCAGACTGTTTCAAGCTCTGATCTATCGCCAGGGTGGGATTTTTTTGTTGTTGTTTCATTGCTTTGTTTATTTGTTTTCAAATTTCCCTTTGTTCTTAGGAATGCAAACTTCTCGCACGTTTTCTTCAAGGACAACATGATATGATGACCATTAGTAGAAGCTTAGCAAAAGAAGCTCTTCGATACAGAATATGTCAGCTCATGACAGAATGTGCTTTGAAACTACATAAAACTACTCTTACTGTTTTTGTTAACATCCTTACAACAGACTTTGTGTTTTTAACTTGATCTTCCTACATGGTCTGATGTATGAAAAGCAGTCAGCATTCTTTATAAAGCTCTCTTTTATTAAAAGACAAAATCAAACAATCCCTGCTTTTCTCTATTAAAAAAAAACAACAACAAAAAACCCCAAAAAACCCCCAATCAACTAAAGAAAAAAAACAAAATAAACCAAACAAACAAACAAAACCAAACCAGAGGAAGAACTAGCTCTACCTAGCCTGTTTTATTTTAATGTGCTTAACTGAAGGGCGTGCAGTTCTCAGTCTTGCAGCAGAGTTTGATATGCAAATATATGTAACTGGTAGGATGGGATTCCATTTTTCTTCTTTGATATGGAAAGTTGCTTTTAGCTTAAATGATACTATTGATTTACTCAAATTTCCCCAATTTCTGAATGCCTAAGTGCATCATAGAGTGACTCTTTTGCTTCAGTGAAATGGAAGCAAACCTCAAACTGGGGCATTACTGGCCTGCATGCAAATCTCCATTATTCTTGCCATTCTTCTTGTGAGAAGTAAGAAAATAAATATATTTTGGAGCATTTATTCTCTTTCATTAAAATTAGATGTTCAAATATTTCTAAGGATTTCAATTAGGTAAATTGAAATCTTACTATTGTACGTCCCTTCCACTTTCACATTTTAATTAGACATAAGTAGAGTTTTCCTAGTTTATCATACCTTCACTTAGTAAGACGATTTTAATCACCATTTCTGTCTGTTCAAAGCCTTTATGTCCATTAGATATTTAGAATACCTAATTTGTTTTTCTGTATTTTAATGTCCTAGTAACTTAACTAAGTACTCAGCTGATGTGCATTTGCACCTTAAGGTGAGTAAGGATACAGAGCCAGAAACATAACCCTCTGTATTTGGATTTCACTTGCTCATGCAGAGAACTCATGTAGCTTTCATTGTCTTCTTGTACTTTTCAGTGTCACAGTTGTTATTTCATCAGCAAAATGGTTTTTCCTTCAAAGTGTTCCCCTTCTCTGCATGGTTTTTACAAATTATTATATAGACTGATGTATCTCTTACAAACAAATACTGGTCTAAAAATATAGGTTAGCAATTAAAGAATTAAAAGTGTGGTTTACAGTTTCCTTTTAAGTCTTTCTCCCAGTATGTCTGAAAGCTTTTTTGTACCATGGCCAAATTTGGAATTGCTCAATAGCCCATTATAAGTAACAAGTAAGAAATCTGAAAATGGAAAATCTCTGAATAGATTGCAGTAGGTCAGAATAGCTGGACCATTATACAGACTGGGGGGCACGTTTTCCTCATCTCAAGACAGACTTGGTCAGAACTTCTCTCTGAAGCAGGAGATTCTATGATTCCATGTGGTCTTTACTTTCCCAGAGTCCACGAATTGAAGAGTTTGGATCAGCCTCCTTTGGGTGACAGTTTACCCTCACCAAACCCACTCTGTGCTCGACCCAATGCGTGGGGCAGTCAGAGCAAACGAGTTTTCCTCAAACCTACTGTACTCTCAACCAACCTATTAGTACACACAGCCATATCCTCATGGATATTCTGTAAAACAATGAGCGTGGACAAGGGTAAAGGAATTTATATGGGGTGTAACATCCTCTTTCTTTGCCAGCAAACCCTGCAAACTTTATCTAAAAGTCCCAACTTTGCATAATTTTTTAACTGAGGCCAAGACGTGTGTTTTATAATTTATTTATTTTTAATTTGAAACTTTTTCAGATATATGTGAATTTTCATGGGGGCTGTAGAAACAGCTTGGTTTGTGAATAAGTGTCTTTTTCTGCTTTGAGATTGTATTTGTCACAATGGGATGGATCTGTAGTCTTGCTTTGATGTTTTGCAACTAATTAAGAAATAACTAAAAATCCATAGAACTGTGAAATTCTCTGCTCTAGAAATAACTATTGTGCCCTAATGTAACTGAAGATTGTCATATAGCTATTTATGAATGTGGTGGAAAATGAATTATAGAAGTGTATTTCAACCTTCGTAACTACAACATTTAAAAGCTGGATTATATAAAAACACCCCCTATTATGCAATAAGGCTGTTGTAGTCATGTATTTAAAGTATTCTTTTTTTTCCCCACAGATATTTCTTGAACTGTTGTATCTATCCATTTAAGGATAGAATGAGCAAAAAATTAGGCTGCTGTACCTGGAGGCAGAAGCAGGAACTGCGATTCAGACAGGAACTGTTGTCTTTGATGAAGCAGAAATCAGATGGGCAGAGGTTCTGAGTGGAGCTAAAGCAAAGAAAGAGAATACTGACTGTTTGGCCTCGGGGTCCCTCCATGCTACAAAGATTACTCTGCAGGACACCATCTGACTGAGCACAAATCTCTGCTGATCACTGCACATCATTAAATGTAATAGTATAGATGTATATTTGTAATGTATCAAAATTTTATATACATATATATATATATATATATATATAACCTGTCAGCAATAAGACACTATGTGCCTACTACAAGAAGAACTCTGTATTGGAAACAGAAAGTTCTTTTAAAAAATAAATACCTAAAAAATTTTGTACTTCAGATATGGGATAATGGCAACATTAGACATTGTTTTGAATGCCTTCTGAAGGAAAGCAGATGCCAAGTCTGTTGTTTGTGTCAGGAATCAGCACAGGTGAAAATGCAGAGACCTTGGGTCACCTTGCTTTATCTACTTTAAACACAGTTGTGTGTTCCTGGCACCTATTGCTAATGAGGTTAATAAGAGCAGAGACAAGCAATAGGCACATAATCTTACCCACTCAGTCAAAGGACAAAGTAAACTTCCAAAAAGTCGCACATGTAATCCTAAGGGGCTGGAAGATGCCCAGCAGCAGATGGGACTCCTTGGGCTGTTGCAACATGTGTAATTACCTGCCCTGAGGGGTTATGTGCTGCAAGCACTAATAGAAGATTCATTCCATGCAGGAGAGAGTGGCTGGAGCAGAGCAGCTGGGAATGCAGGGATGTTGTGGATGCAAAGGTACCATGAGTGAAAGATTTGTATTTTCTAGTAATGAAAAGTCTTCACATACTGTTAGTGAGTCAAATTTATGTTCCTCCTGGAATGTGCCTCTTGGAGACAGAGCTGGAGGTTCTGTTCATTCTCCAAGACATTCAGTTGTTTGATTTCAGCGGGTTCCTGCTTCCTCTGCAGAGTTTCCAGTGCTCTTAAGGGCTATATGTGCCCTCCTTCAAGCTATGAGGTTGGGAGAGAGATTTGGGTACAGGTTCTGAAGTAGTTGTTTAAAGTAACAATGGGCCAAGACTGAACAAGTATCTCCTGAAATCTAACAGTTTTGCCAGGCATGAGCTAGAAACTGAATTTTGACTTTATAGCTGAAGTAGCTTTGAGATAAAAGTGTTTCAACCTTCCATTAAAATATTGGCCCACCAAAATCTCCCTGTCAAAGTCCTTCACCTCCCATACCAAGAGCATGTGATAAATGCTTTAAGTTAAGGGCTTCAAATGATTTAAGCAAAGTCTCATAAATGTTCCATATGTCACTTTCTCTAAAATTATAATCTATTATCTCACTCAAGTGGAATAATAATGCATTGAAAAAACTAAATTTATCCCAAGTGCCCCTGCAGGTTGATTCTTCATTATGTGTTAATTGGTAATGGCAATTTTCCATGGAGCATATGCCAGATCTATTGAGCAGAGCTTCCAGAAATGATATATTGATTTTGAGCATAGACACCAGCAGTAGATAAAAGGTGTTGATTTTTATTTAATCTTTCTTTACTTACTTTGTATATATAAACTAATTTGGCATAGTTGTTTTTTTAAGCAACAGAACAAAATATTTTGATTTTCAGAACAGCATAAAATAATATTGAAAGTCTAACTTAGTGGGATATTTTTATTTCTGAAGTACTGTGCTTTCACTGCATTAAGGGTAAGGCAATGACAAGTATCAGCTGAGATCCTAAACTCATGTGTACACACATTAGTAATATAATAATGCTATAATACTATTCAGTATTAAGGTTTAGGGATAGGATCAAGTTCAGTTGGTGTTGAGGACATGACATAGTTCTGTATTCCAGTTTTTGTTTCAAGGCAAATAACTGGCAAAAAAAAAATTAAAGTAGGATAAAAATTTAAATTGTGTTCAGTTTTTTGATCTGTGCTTTTCAACATGGTCCACACCACGGATTTAAACAAATTTGGTTAAGGTGATTACATGTGTGTCTTCATGTTGTCTTGTAAATTTAAATTGTTAGTTGCAGTATATTTTATAAATGTGTAAATGGATAATGGTAAGTATTAACAGAACATAAAAGCAATTGACTTTTTGTCTTGTAATTTTTTTTTATTTTTTTTTTCATATGAATGCAACCTAAACAGGTGAATTAGAGACAGATGAAATGGGCATTTAGTGGACAGATATTAACAGTTCAGTTTTTACACTATCTGAATAGAAGAATAAAGTCTCTTCCTTATGATATAACAAATACCTTAAGATTTTCAAATACATAGTCTACTTAACATGAAATTTTGAGGAGGGATCCATGAGAGACAGTTTTGTTTTTCCTATTTGCAGTATCATTAGATGGGTATGATTTTATCCAGCCAGCTTGTTCTCAGTTTGTGTTTGATCCTCACATTAATCATCGAGTTTGGCTTTTCACAGTCTGGTTGAAAAGAATTTGATAGATATCCAGAGCATGTATTTATGCAAAAAACAATTCCATTTCCAGTTCATGCAGATTTGTTGTTCTTCTCAGGAACCAGACAAAGAAACAGCGTAACCACAGAGAATCAGCTGTGGGAATATAGAAATTATCAGGACGAGCTATTTGGGATAGATCACAGAGCAATCATCTCTCAGATAATAAAGCTGTGTTTTAATTCAGATTTCCAAGAATGCCTGAGAGGATTTCTAGGCTAGAACTTGGTTGTGGATGCACGTTATGCAATCAGGTTTCTGGATTCCTGCTTTTGTAAGTTCTTACTGGAAAATTGCTGAAGATCTTTCAATTTGTGCCTCACTGTGGCTGTTCAGGTGAAAATGGCAGATATAGTGTTAGTATTGACGGGAGGGGCTGTGATGGTAGGAATTGTGCATGCGCCTATGACAGTGATGGGAAGATGTGGGAATTGTTTTTCTCTGCAATAGTCCAAATTGGTTTTTTTAGAAAGGAGATTCTTAAAATATAGTATAGTTTTAGTGGTTAATTAAACTGTTTACTTGCTATAAAATTGCAGGATGTAATAGAAAATATTTGCTATCAAATCTTTGTTCTAATTCCTCACTGGATTTAAGAGCTTTAGGAATAGTCCTGCGCATAATGTGAGATCCCATTTACCAAAACCTTGTCATGCAAAGCCAGTGAACTGAGGGAGGAGAATTTCATCTGCTGAAGAAACTCTTTTGTCAGAGGTGTTTCTAGCCCAATTAACTTGACAGATTTCTTTTTATTTTGCTTTTAATGTTGTCTTTCTGTCTACTTAAGAAGTAATTTTATTTTCCAGACAATGTTATGGACAGTAGTGTTTGAGTCTAACTGAGCATTCTCTTCACTTCTTGTTTAGAAAAACTTGATTCCTTTGAGGATATGGTCTCAAATAGAATTAATAGGCTGAACTCTTCTGAAACAGCTGGATTCCTCTTCCATGAAGATTTTCAGGGAAGCCAAAATGACTTTAGAAGGAATAGCACATTTTTTATCTATTAACCAGCATACTTTCTAGACACAGTTGCTAATGTTTTTATGGGTGTCAAAAACTATTTCCGATTCAGGTTTGTTTGGGGTTTTTGTTTTGGGGTTTTTTGTTTGTTTGTTTTGTTTATGTGGGTTTTTGTTTTATTTATTTGGGGGTTTGTTTGGTTTTTTAAAAATTTCACCTTGTTTTTAGAAACAGACATGATGAGCCTCAGCTTGTTTTCAAGTCTGTTATTTTACTCTTGCATAGCAATCAGTCATTTCTGTTCTCTGACTATTGGCCAGTGTTTGCAAGTTGCTCTTTGATATTGTTTACCATGTATACCATTTTTAATATCATAGAAGGTGACAGTAATAATAGGTTCTGAACAGGAATAAGTGGTAGCAATCTGTTTTGCAAGATTTATAGCTCAATGGGAGATGATCTCTGCTAATCATGAAGGCCTGCACTCCAAATAATTTTGTTCACCAGGGGTGACTAGTTATTTTCAGTCTTATACTAGCTGGAGCTATTTATCATTTTTAACATATTTCCATCATAGTATTGATCTCCTGCTGTTGAGCTGACAGACCAAATTGAGGACCTCCTATATTTTTTGCATTTAAAGTAAATTCAGTAGGAAGGCAGCAAAAAAGTTTTTGAACTTGTCTATGAAAAATTTTCTATTAGGAGACTACACCCTTATAAAAATAATATTCAAAATAAAAGAGAATTGATCCTTTAAGCCTATAAAAATATCTTAAAGAAAAGTTACAGGATTTATGGAATATATCCTTGATGTACTTGAAATCACTCTGACATTTCTTAACTAGAAATATCAGAATCTCCACTTCTCCGAATAGTTTCTCATATAGTGCAAATCAAGGCATTTTTACACATCACTACATCATTCAGCACTCAGTGCTCAGAGGTTTCTGAGTACTCACAGGAATTAAATGAAGTTCCAGATACAAAAAGTAGTTCTTAAAATAGATGTATCTCTTCCAAGTTGCAAATACAATTATCCTTTCTGCATCAAAAAGAAAATTTGCCAGGGTACCCTGTGCAGATATCAAGGAAGCATCATTTCACATCAATTTACTATCATGTAATTGTCCCAAATTCCATGTTATTTATTCAACTTGGTTTTGTTTAAGAGAAGAACTTCCCTGTGTAGATATAAATTGAACAACATTATATTTTATTAGCAATAGAATATCTGTATGGCAAAGCCCCACTGCTCTGGGTAGTAATATATTGAGAATAGAAAATGCAACAGTTACTTACCGAGCTGAAGTTTTAAAAAAGAAGTCTCTCTTTTTGTGATTATTCGTTCAGTAATCTCAAATTTACACTTAATCGCTAATTGCAGCAGTGTTTTCTTTCCCTGCACTGCATTTATCCACAAACAAATAATTCTCCCAAAAGATCAATTTTCATGGAGTTACATGCTGCTTGGCATTTTCTGGTAAACCCCTGCTTAACAAAATGCATTTGCCATTAACTCACCATAACTTCAGGTGATCCTTGCTGTGATCTCTGAAGTCAGCATCCCCCACATTTTCCCTCCCTGACCTAACTTAGGAAACTTGGAGATTCTCTTTTCCCCAACTGTTCAAACACTTTCTCATGGTTTTTATCCATTTTTTTCCATTTCCCTTATTGCAGAGTGTATTGGTTATGTATCATTTCTAAGCCATTTCTATGGTGCTCTATCCATTATTTCCATGGAGTCTTAGTTACTCTCTTAGAAATCAAAACACTTTTAGAATGTTATGCTTAGCTGTAAACTTTTGGTAGATATTTCTAGACTCTTGCATTCATATGTTAGTTGAAGCCAGATCCATGGGGTTATCTTGTGATTGGGAGGCAGAAATAAGAAAACAGGCTGCTGGACAGTAATGAAACATTTTCCTTTCTTTCCTGTTCAAATAAGGAGCAAAAAGCAACACACAGTTATTTTCTACTTAGCAAAATGCACAAGAGTTCCAGCCTGTGAAGTGAAGCCTCACAATGGGTTTCCCTTAAAAGAGAACTCATGTATCTGAGCTACAGAATACATTTTCTGCCATCAGATAGGAGTTCATAACTCCTGCCAAGACTACAGGTTATTAAAAAAAGAAAAAAGAAAAATACATCTCATACAGAATGAAAACATCCCGAAGTCAAAATGATGTTACAACTCTAAAGCAAGAAAGAATTCATATATTTCATATGCTTCTGAATAAAATGCAGTACAGATGATAACACAGTAAACTTGTTTTTGAGCAGAGGGGAAGATCTGCAATATATTTCCAATAACCATTTAAGTTCTTGAGGTATAAAGCAATATGTTGGACAAATAGAAGGGTATTTTTTACATCATAAATATAAACTTTAAATATATCTCCTCTTGGAAACTACCTGATGTAGTAAGTATATCAAATAGGTCATATGGTCAGTAAAGACCAATAAGAACAGAAGATTTATTCCTTTGAATAATGAGATGTTGATTTATCTATCTGGAACATCATAGCTGAAAAGTTGTAAAAAAGTTTCCATATCAACACTCTGGGCTCTTTATAAATCAGAGCCTATGAATCCCCAGCAAACCTAATTATTGCTTTTGCAGTGTGAGTTGTTTTTTTTCTGCGTTTTGTTTGGTTTGGGCTATTTTTCATAGGCAAAGGTCATGGCAGGATTTTCATTTAATACTGAGAATAGAAGAGAAATCACAAGTAAATGGGTGGACTAATATGCTTCAAGAGGTGTTAAGTGCTTTGAGCAGCCTTTGCTACATCCTGTAGTTGTTTATTAATGTTTCTCTAACCTGTGGTTTCAGTGTATGAACAAATACAAATGTTTATATATTTCATATTTTTTTCATTTTAAGTGTCTTAATAGTCTAAACTACTGACATAATAGTATATTAAATTTTCCCTCAAAAATCTTTATATGTAAATATGTTACATATTCATATACATTACATGTATTAAAATCCATACATTTGTGTAACTGACCATGTATGGACCATCTACTGAAGTGCTGGAATTTCAGGGTGGAGGTAGACTCTGGCACTGTAAATATCTGTCAGCTCTTAAGAGTTTCCAGAAACATAACTTGTAATCTTCCCATGTTATCAGTGCAGTTAGACAGTGCTGTCATTTTTAACTGTGCTTTCAGAAAACACCTTTTTTGCTGAAGGAAAAATAATATATCTTGGATTTTTGGATTGTCCACAGGACAAGCGAGATCACATGGCACTTCAGATTAGCTTTAATTTACACAATATTGTGTCAATGTAGATCCACAAACAGTCATTTCCAGCCATTTGCATGTTCCCCTTCATCTGCAACTAAATGTCTTGATCAGAACATGTTAAATTGCTGCCTTTCTGTTCCAGTTTGCTGGAAGGGAGTGGTGATAGTTTTTGCTGTTTAAGATGGATGGTTCACTTGTTGTTCACAGGAGGAGAAAAAATTTCCAATCATTCTGCACCACTGGAGTCTGGCATAAGCTGCTGAGGAAAAGGAGGATAAATGCCACCACAAAAAAAGGCAGATGTGAGGGTGCTTTCCAGTGTAGAATCTTACTAAAGCAGGTGGCAAAAATGCTCAAAATGACAACCTAAAAGTTTTACAACTCAGAATTTATCTTGTTCTAAATACCTATTATGAATAATTTAACACAACTGAGAAATATTATTTTTTCCAAACCCTTTACATATTAAAGTTTGGGGGAAAAATGCAGAATTTATGGTAAATGTTAGAAAAGGCTTTAATCTGGTCTTTTTGGCTCTGCCTATGATTTTGTAAGGTGTTTGTGGCAAGATGTACCTGTTTTCTATGGATGAAGTTCACTGCAAAAAAGGAAAGGAGCAATAATTTTACCTCTTTTATTAAGAGGCTGACTACTCTGCTCCTGATAAAACATGATTATGAATTTTTCTGTATAATTCACCAGCTCAGTCCAAGGATCAAATTGTGATCCAAGTGGACTGCATCAATATGTATCTGAGAGAATGATTTAAATTATTTGAAAATACAACTAGAAGCTTCAGAGTTGCCATATCCTCTGTCATTATGGACAGCACTTTCTTAATCATCCTCCTTCTTCCCTTCAATTACTTGGAGTTGCACTTCTGCAGCCTGACTTACAATGAAATATTTTACAGTTTGCTGTGTCTCAAGCAGAAGAGGAACAGCCTGGATCTGGGGTTAGTGGTTTCCCAGAGATTACCAGTGTGTGTCTGTCTTGAATCAACTAAATCTGAGTTTGCTATTTCTTTCCAATTTTCATTGTTCTAGTGAGTGTAGTGATTATTATTACTTCTGTATCAAAGTCTTCTACCATGTGCTGTTGCTAAGAAACTGGGCTGTTGTAAGTGATCCAAATAAAAGAACAAATTCCTATTAAATTCACTATCAAAAAAGAGAGGTTATCTGCACGATGTCAGGAAACATCCTGATATCATGATGAAACATTTCTTTCATCAAATATCCCAGTCCTATAGTTAGTTGTCTTATATTTGATATGTTTTCCATAAAACAGCAGATGAAGTCTATAATGTTGAGTATTTGGAAGAAGGTCCCAGGTCTCAGGTGAATACATTTGAATGATCCCTCCAGCTGAAAAGCCCATGACACTCTTTAATTTAAAGAGTTTATAGATCTGCTGGGGAAACAAAGCCTCATGTGGAAGTTATAGAGCAGTAGGTCTGTGAATAACTGATTCTTCTGGTTTCTTAGCTGAAGCAAAAGAAAAGAAAACAGTCCAAAATGACCTGAAACTTGAGAAGGGTGATATTAAAAAAACAAAAACAAAAAACCCAAAAAAAACCCCAAACATTATTTTGGCTCAAGTTTAATGGTTTGATTTTTTTTTTTTTTTTTTTACTAATTAAAATAAAAAATGTCACAACAAAATAGCATAAAAAGAAATCACCACGTGATGAGAAGGTAAGAAATATGTTTTTTCAGGTAAATCTTCTTGATGGATTTGTCATTAGCTAAGGACAAAAAAAGGTTTAGCATTAAATTAATTTCTAATTAAATAAGTACTACCTCAAAACACAATCTCAATGAAGGAGAGGGCCTAGTTCTTAGAGATCCTTCAAATGCTTACACTCAAATCTTCAGATTGTGACTTAACATATGGATGGCAGTAATGCTTTTTGGAGCCAAAAATGATGTCAGTTATTTCTACAGAGAGCTTGATGACAGAATTCCATGGGTTTTTTCCAAGCCATGGATGATAAATTGCACTATTTATATATTAATGGAATTTTGTAGCATTGCTATAAAATATTATTGAAAGGTTTTCTTTAATTTCTCTTAGACTTTGAGTGAATCTGAACTGTCTGTATTGAAATTAAATAGAATATGTATAGTTGAAACTAATTAAATACTACCTGCCGCTCTTTATTTTGGAATGCCTGATTTAGAAAGCCCTGATTTTAGCTTGCTGTCTCAACTTTGATTATTAAAATATGTATGGTATTGTGCACCCCATGTTACCTGTGAGTTTTACTAATTAGATGTCAGGATGTCAGTGATTAATGTAAAATCATGAATAAATTACAAATAAAAGCCAAATACAGGTGCAGAGCTATTTGACTATTTTAAATGCTCTACAACACAAAGTGCTCTGATGATAACCACTTCTGACCTTTGACTTGCAGCTTCATTTGCCTGGAATGTCACTGATTGATTGATTGATTGATTGAGGGGATAAAGACAAGTCAGAGTCACAACTACAAAACTCATTTCTCACAACAACACAAAAGACAATCTCTGACTGTTATTACTCAACAGATTTGATCTACTTTCCAGTCCTGGGACCATTTGTCATTCATGATTTACATAATGGGGGGAAAATATGATTAAGGCTGTAGTCCTAAATAGTGATTAAGACAATCATGATGAATACAAACGGGCAAATTATAGAGATAAGTCTTGCAAAATTTTGCATTCTACTAAAATATCCCTACCTACCTTTTTTTGTCGTTTTTTTGTAATTAAATGTGATGATAGATGATGAGAACACAATTGTAATCATTCCTGGGATATCTGAACTAGAAGGAGTAACTTAGGGATAGAAAGTGACACCAGTGCTGAGGTAGATGCATCTCTGGGCTTTATGAATGTCCTGCAGTGTTCTTGATGTGCATCCAAGTGCAGTGGCAGTGACTGAAGCCCGGACAAACCAATGATTAATAACTGGGGGTCTCAGAATCCAGTCAGAATTGCATATTTCTGCTATTTTTCCTAGGTAGTATGGATGTCTTCTTGTCAGCTCAGCTGTTCTGCAACTTTAGAGAGCACACATCTCATGTCATAACTGTTTTGAGAGCTTTTCCCTGAACTGATCGCTGTTGTCTCCCCTTTGCCTCATCTGTTCTTTATCAGAGCCATCTATCAGAGCCACCATGATTTCTTTTTCATCTTGTTAGTTGTGTTTGGGGGATATTAAGAAAAGGGGAGAGTTTCTGGGACACCAACCTAAAGCGTTTTGATGCTTCTGTTTCTTTGAATGAGGGATTAAATTAAACCAAAACTAACAACAAAAACACCCTTATTCCCCAAACTTGGGAAATTAAATGCAATGCTTCCAAATATGCACTCTTTCCATATCCCAGCTGCTCCATAAGATTGTTTTATGTGTATTTCAGTTTCTCTATTTCTGCCCAAATATCAATTTCCCTGAGCAGATGCAGGGCTCTTAGGATCTGTGCCTTATGGCTGCTCTGCCATCCAGACTGCCTATGCATTGCAGGGCCTGGGAACCCAGCCCAGAACTTCCAGGCTTCCAGCTCTGCGGCAGGGAAGCCCCAAGAGTCCTGGATTCAACCCATAGTTTCAAGGTTTATAGGTTTTGTAATGGCAGCAGAAAAATGGATGGAGCAAGGGCTCCCTGGGTTCTTGACTTTCTGGTTCTAGAGCAGGGAACTTGGAGAACTAGGACTAACTAGATCATGAGAGCACCGAGGAGAAACTCAGGATGGATAAAGCCACAGGATATTATTATCCTTCCAAGCCTGACCTGATGGTGTGAGCCAGTGAAAACCTTGGTATGTGCTGACAGTGCTGAATGTCTGTTTCCTGAATTCAGTTCCACTCTGGATGCATGTCCAGGTTTCTGCATCATCTTGACCAGTGCTGTGTCCACTGAGTGCTACATCTCCTTCACAACCCAAAACCTGGGCTTTGGGGAGGGGTGGCTCACTCAGCCAGGAGTCTGCACCTCATTTACCAGTATCAATTTATAGAGTTGCTTTTCATCAGATCCATGTGGGATCAGTGCTGGAGAATCATGTTTCTTTTTATTAAAATACAGAGCTCTCAGCACCACAGACCCCTTCCCAGTTACCAAATGCAGGATTTTCTAAACATCTGGTCATTCAGCAGAGCTATAGAGAGATTCGAAATACGTAACAGAAAGAAATTGAAATAAATTTTCATTACTGATCTGTCTGGAACTTTAAAGTCTGAGATGAATGGATTTAATTAGCTCTGGATACTTTGGTTTTCCTATAACTCAAATGTGTCAACTTTACATCATGCAGGCCCTTGGGCCATCGTTTGAGTGAGTCCTCTTTATTTTACAGTGTTTAAACTGGGCATATACTCTGACTTTATAAGATCTGACAAATTGTGACTGAGGGCTTTATTTTGATATCTGTAAATAAACAAAGAATTGTTTTACGACACTCTAATAAGTCCATTTTACAATCAGTCATGAAAGAATTTAGAGAACCATTTTTAAAACATGCAGTGGATCTGCATTATTATGCTTTCAGTTTAGGTAATGGGAATTCAATAGAGACCTGTCTGGATATATCCTACCAACAGTGCAATGACGATCAATTTGATAGGCTTTAATTACTTTAGTGCTCAACTGGTGATTTTTTTTATTTTTTTTTTAAATTGTGGATCATGTATTGCAGATCAAGTACATAGGTGCAAACCCAGATATCATTCCTCTGTCAAACTTTTAAGTAGAGCTACAGCACAGAAGGTGCATCCAGCAGCATGGAGTGTGGAAACGGACACATAACATTTCTGGGAACTTTGAGTTAAGCTCATGTCCACTTTGGATCATTCCTCCAGGACAGTGTTACAAGCTCTTTCCCTTAAGAACACAAGGCTTGCACCAGTTTTCAGTATTAATATGAATCTGAAAATGCATGAAATAAATGGAGACATCAACCAGGGGCCAATTACACCTCACACTATCAAATTATACTAAGAAGACCTGAGCTTCCCATTCAGAGATGACACTAGAATCACTTGTGAGAATATTTGATTTGTCTTATAAAAGGCTGTTCACAAAAAGACAAGATAAATTACTAGCTTTATATAGTTATATAGACAAATTAAAGCAATAGATTCTAGGGTGCTATAAAATTGTCCTTGCTCTTTGACTTCTGTCCACATACATTCTTAGAGATCTTGTTTATACTGGGGATTTGCTTCCATTTCAGTCAAGGACAGACTGCTGTCAGAATAGCTAATCTGCAGTAAATGCCAGCCCGTGTAGGGTGTCCCATTACCATAGTCTGTCCTCTCACTCACCGTGGTTTCAGGGAGCCAGTTTGTGCCAGTCCAAGAAATAAACTTCATTACCTACACAGAGACTGGGGTCAGTGTGAGGTTCTGAGCTGGGTGAAAATATTGCTGCTTCCAGCTGTTCATCACTACTCTGTCTCTGCTCTCTGGAAATGAGTTCCCCCTCTCTCCTACTGTTCAGCTCTGCTGGTGCAGCAGCACATGTGAGAAGACTGCTCCCTAGCTGGGACATACACAGCTGTTGTAGGTATATTTGGAGGAGTGGCAATTCTACCCTGGGAGAGGAGCGAGGGCAATGAGATTCTGGGGTGACTGGTAGGCTCAGCTGCAAGGAGGACTGCTTATCTAACCCTCCCAAATCTGCTTTGTGCAAATAACTCACTGCTATCTGTGCAGCCTGGAAGTATTCTTGCTAATAAAGGCTTTGTAGAGGCAGCAAAGAAACCTGTTGCCACTGCCTGCATCAGTATTTTAAAGAATGAACAACAGTGAAAAAATAATATGATTCTGGGAGGATATTTCTTGTCTGTTTGCAAAGTAGAATGCCAAGTTTCTGAAAAGGACACTTTCATCATCTCTATTAAGGACTAACATATTCAAAGTCATGAGCCTTTGCAGAAGCTTCCTATAGAAGAATTCATTTCGCCATGTTCATTCTTTTTGGTGTTAATCTGATTCTTTCCTCGTTGCCAAAAAGCGTGAATAACAGTTTGAAATACTGGAATCAAAGCAGCTAAATTTGAGGACCTATAAAATGTTTCAATTCTCCTGGTTCAGATATAGAATCCAAGCATCCCTGGAGGGCTGTTTTTCCTTGTTAACTCTTTTATAAGATAACTGAAGCTACAGGTGTTCAGCTTTAATAAGGCATTAGTGAACAATTATATAAGACACTAAAAATACATCTGGAGTCCTTGCATGAAGGAAATCAACACTGAATGAAGAAATGTTTAACACCAAAGCAACACAATCAAATAGGGGAGAAGACTTTTAGAAACTAGAATTGTTGGATAACAACTTTAATACATACAGAATGTATGTTGTTGAAAGAAGAAAGGACTGGTTTTTTTATGTGCGAGATATGAAAAGGAACCAATAATATATAAAAGAATAACTGCTGCTAACACTACTGATAAAATCATTTTCTGCTTGAATTAAAATGTTCTTTAAAATATTGTTTTAAAATAGTGCAGAGCCAGCTTTCCACTAACAGACAATGCTGTATTCCCTTGATTTATGAAATCTCATTTCAATTGCAAACGACTGTCTCTTCTGTGTTTGTGCCTGAGCTCTGTATAATGCTGCAGACATCTCAACTAGCAAAATTGCTAAGAGACAGAGAAAATGAGATGTATTAAACCTGAAGAATCAGTGACATTCAAATAACAGTTTTGCTCTTGTATTTCTCATTTGTTAGAAGGAATTCCTAATAAAAATTCTAATATGTCTTAGCCTTGGAAACAGTGATCTGTTCTATTAACCTCAACAGAACAAATTTAGGACAGAGGTTCTGACACTTTCTTAATTATAAGAAGATATTTGGTGAAGTGCTTGGCTCCCATTTGTCTTCATCTGAACTTACCTTTTTCCTCTTCACAATTACATCAGATTCCCTCTCAACTTCAATGAGAAACGGTAACTTGGACCAATGTTCATTTCTCATATGAAACTCCTTTTGAGATTTGTTTTGTAGTGATATGAAGTTGAGACAGAGGGAAGTGAGAACTTCAACGGTTCAGTGCCACAGGAGTGCAGGGCCTTCTAACTTCAGCACAACTTGTGCTGATAAACCACTAAATATGTTTGTCAAGTCATCTGTAAATATCACAGTTAAGATCTCAGAAGATGCTTCACCTGAGCAGTTTATTTTTGGGAAGATATTAAGGTAACAACCAAGCAGTGTAGGTGGCTTGTCAGTTAACTTTGTGATGTTCTCAGGGAAAGGTAAGTACCTTATAACTGGGGGACAAGTCGTACAAGACACTTCCACTATGTCCATGCCTTTGAAAGCGCAGGAATGAGTCACTGTAGCAGCTGGTGCACATCACTATCCCGAGTCCTGAATGCAGCCTTAGCTGGGGAAATACCTCTGCAGCACCCCCAACAAAAGGGCTTTGTGATAATTCCAGGACAGAAAGAACTGCAGTTTCAGATGAACAAAAAAGTGCAATATTTGCTCTATTTCGTAGTCATGCCAAGCAAAATAGAGAAAAAAATGGTTGTTGTTGTAGATCTGTAAAAACTGCTGATATTTCACTTTTTTTTTTTTTTTTTTTCTTGCAATGCAGTAGTNTTTTTTTTTTTTTTTTTCCTATTCTTAAAATAGATTCAAGATGTGGTCCAATCCTTGCAGTTGTTAATTAGAATAAATTGTGATTAATTTTGATGAGTTACTTCTTTTTTTTCTAGCATTGCCTTGTGTTTCCATGCAGGTATTTATTTTATCAGAGGGATATATATATATGTATATATGTATATATATATATATATATATATATAT
>VXBA01005117.1:530694-813493 GCA_013399895.1 Serilophus lunatus
ATGTATATATATATTTATGTACATACAAGTAGACAACTAAATATAATATACATGTGCATATACACTCACAGAAGTTTCTCTTTCTGATTTTGTAGGAGATGCATCTATCTCTTGTTAACACTAGAGACTTTATGGTAATAAAACATTGGGCTACTTTGTTTTTCCACCTAAGTTTCTTTCAGAAACAGTCAAACTTATAACATTTGGTGGCTGTATATGTCTCTTTTTGATAAGGTAGGAATAACTGTTTTCCTTGAAAGCTGGTTGTGGGCAATTTCTTAATTCGGGAAGCTAAAGTTTCAGAATTAACACAGGAAATGCTATTTCTAGATATGTACTTTCAGTACAGAAATAGAAAATTTTTTTTATTTATTTCTCTGTAGTTTCCTGAAAGTTCATTAAATGCTTATATATATATATCTTCTAGGTTTATTAATAGCTTATAAGTCATTGCCAGACTGAGAAAATCAAACAACATGAAATAAGTGTGAGTAGCTGAGGGTAATGTTGGGTACATAAGTATTTTTAAAAGCTAACTTAGGTTTGAAGGAACATCTAGAATCATAACATTATACTGGGAGCAGAAAAGCAATCTGGTAGCTGTTAATTGTGTTGTGGTACCTTCCTCTTCTGTAAAGCCTGGAATTCTGTAGAATTCAGTTTTATGTTTTGTGGGTTTTATTTGCTTCTTCGTTAATGTAAAATCTTGACTTTTGCTGCTGCATGGGAGAAAGGTCTTCAGCCTGTGCTCCCCACTGAGAACCTGAAATTGGAACTGTGTTTGGCCAATTTATACCTGGATATATTATTCCATGGGATGTTAATGGTTGAATATATATTCCTTTCTGGGTGCCCTTTCATTTTCATTGGGTTTATATCTATTAAATTATTTATACTATAAAGTTTTAGTTAAGTATATGCATTTTGTGATGTGACAATAGTAACAATTCTGAATAGATCCTTAGATTTTCAAATTGTGTAATTCTATGTCTCTGCTTATTGCAATTAGACCTTTCTGTGGCTAATGAAACATATGTGATTTGTTTGTTTATGCCTGAGGACTGAATTTGTTACTGAATAATGCAAAAACATTTGCAAGGACAAGTATAGCAAATGGAATTAAGAGTGTATGCATAGAGGATATGAGAGCAAAGTCAATTGAAAGAGCTGTTAGAGCTTTGGCTCTGGCTCTACCTGCTCAGTGCAAGTGGAAACATGTTTATGTTAATACTGGTGTGAGGAAAAATTTGCCAGAGGCTGCAAAAAAATGGCTCATGGCATTTGAGAACAAAATTTTTGCCTATAATCGAATTGAAAACAACAATCAGAAGAGTTCAGCCATTGATGGGTTTACATTGATCTTTTGTTGGTAAGATGTGACTGCTTTCCTGCCTGTGCTCTGGTGGGTTCTGAACAAAGTCATCTCTGTACATCCATCTAGGAAAGACAGCAAATGAACATCCATGTTTCATTTTGAACTGTGTTAATATTTGAAACCAGGGCTACAACATAAATATTTTGCTAAAATCTCTTCTATGAGATTTCAAGACAGGTTCTTGTTTAGGAAATGGCTAATGTAATTCTTACCAAGCTGAACAATTTGAGTATTTTCCCCTGATGCATCTAGTCGTTACTAGTCACAGAATCATGGAATGATTTGGGTTGGAAAGGACCTTAAAGGTCACCCAGTTCAACCCCCTGCCACGAGCAGGGACACCTTCCAGATTGCTCCCAGCCCCATACAACCTGATATTAAACACTTCCAGGGATGAAGCATCCACAGCTCCTCTGGGCAACCTGTGCCAAGGCCTCACCACCCTCACAGTCTAAACCTTGCCCACACAGAAAGGTAGGAGGCTTCATTTTAAAACAATAATTTTTTTTCAAACATCACAGATAAAATGAAGGGAAATTTGGTTTAATTATAAGGTATAAACATGCTGCAGACTTATGTCAGTGGATTAGATTTTCTCCCAAAAATAACTTCAGTGGAATTGCATCATAAATGAATGTGGTCCAGTTCATTTTATAATTATATTTTGAAGAAGTGCAGAAGTATGGAAGAATGGAGTCTTATATCCATCTTGTATAAAAAAATTCTGCCTTTGATGTTTCTTTGAGAAACTGCTCTGATTTTTATAGCAGCAAAGTGAGTGCAGAAGTTGCGTTTTCTTTATCCACAACACCTGCTTTTCTCTGGCATCTGCAGTGATGTGCAGTGTCAATACCAGTTTGCTCATAAACTTTGACAGATTCAGTGTATAAACTGTGCCCCTGCAGACAGTCTTCAGCTCTGCTGTCCATGTTGTGGAATTAATGCCACTCAGCTCAAGAATTTGCCTTGAGCATGTCCTTGTAATATTTGACTGGCCTATCTCAGTCTTTCACTGCATTTTAAATAGGCATATAAAGATTGCCCTGAGCAGTGTTTATCCAACATATGCACTGAATGCCCACACCAGCAAAACTAAGCTAGACAGATCACTCATTCAATGCTTAATATTTCACTGGGAGTTTAATTTTGCACCAACTATAATATCAGCCAAGTATCCTCCATGGGTATTGTTTTGTTCATATAATCCACTAAAAGAAATTAACTCAAAGTCATTGTCCCTTGTTATGGAGACAGTGATTTTCTTGCAGTAAGGAATTCAGCTAAGTTCTGGAGTACAACTTAGCACATATTCATTTAGGCATTAGTGCCTTTCTAAATTATCCTAAAGTTTTTATTCTCTTATACAACACACTGTTATATATTTAGACAGAAAAAAACTCCTCAATGTTTTTTTCAGGTTTTACAAATGCAAACCTATTGCCTGTATTTGAAGAAATGTCAACTGATGTATATTTTTTCCAAAAACCATCAATGAAAGTGAAAATCAAACTTATAAAAGACCAAGCAATTAAAATTAGTGATCACAAGGTATGATGAGTGGATTTTTTCCCTCAGAAAGTACAATTAAAAGCAATGCACATTGGACACCATTTGTAAGAAATTACATTTGTGAGAAGTAACTGTGATGAGATATCAATATTGTCTGCAAAAAAAAGGTCAGTGTCTCTTTAACACCAATTTTCCTAGAGGGATAGAGGTCCCGCCTTGCACAGTTCAAATGTTTTGCCTCACGATTTAACAGGATAAATTCTTACTAAGGAGAAGGAGCATCTCCTTACAGTCACTTTTCATTATACTAGATAGGAAAAATGAGAAAAAACAATTTTTGAGCTCCAGATATTACATGGAGGTGACAAAAACAGCAGCCTAGCCCTCTGATAGCCATGAGGTATCTATTACCTTGTTTTAATAGCAACCTGATATTTTTCTTCCAATACAAGTGACCTAGAGGGGAATGCCTTTCTAATGGGTAGCAGATATACTTACTAGGAAGTAAAAAATTATTGCAATTGATTTATGTTGAGAAACACGGTTCCTAATTTGTGAAACTGATATTTCTCCTATATAGTCTTGGTTTCAGAGAACTCACCTTAAACAAACAAAAGAAATAAAAACAAAACAAAAAATAAAAGGTTGGTGGTTTTTCTTGAGGGAATTCAGAGATAGACATCTCACAGTAAAAGTCTATCCTGGTTAGTTTATTATTTGCATATGAGGTCACTCTGGTGAATGTATATATATTTATGCACATATGTATATGCAATAGCTGGTGCACCATTGCCTGGGAAGGGGGCACTCAGAGTAGGTGTCGCCCAAGCCAAATTTTATCTGCATTTGTTTAGCCAGTCAAACCCAAGTGTCTGAGACCTTCTCATTAAAAAAAAAAAAAAAAAAAGTGTTTAACGTTTTTGTTTTGTAACTGGGCCTGGTCTATGCTTTATTATTTTAGGGGGCAAGCATGCCTCTGATCACATGCCTTGTCTCCTTTCTGCCTGATTTCCCTTGTCTGTGTGTTGCCTGAGGCTGTTCTACCTCAGGTGAACGTCAGACATTGAGGTTGCCTTTGAGTTTCAGCGTTTCCATGGATCAGATCACAGAGTCCTCATCCACTGTGACGTGGAAGGCAGTTACTTTCTATCCTGATCTCAGACAGCTTGCAGATGCTTTGAGCTTTAATTATTTGAGTCATATTGAAGTCATTAAGAAGATGTAGCCTAAAGTTTTCTATGCATATGTGGGCAAATGTTTGCAGAATCAGACTCTAATTTCATAACTTAGTTTTGGGGCAAGATTTAGAAGGCAGAGTTTTATAGGCTGAGGGGAAGGTGGAAAAAACCCCAGGTTTTCGACATAACTAAAGATTAATAGAAACCATATGTAGGACTCCAAGTGATTCAGTGAGGTCTAGACAGTTGCCCTTTCTTGCTGTTCTAATGTCATATGCAACAACGACAGAAGCCATATGTGAGCCACAAATAAACCCTTCCTAACTCACGTCTTCTCTGTTTAAAATTTAATCAGTCTGTTTTAGCTGAAAGAAGATGAATGTTTAAGAGTGAAAATGTCACATAAACAGCATATCAGCATATTATACCATGAGGTGTATTATAAAACTCAAATCTTAGAGTCTGTATTAATTCTTTAATGAATCTGAATGACAACAGTAATTTCAAAGTCTCTGGTTATATTATGATGGAAACATCTCAATATTTCCATATCTTTCCATATTCTTCCATACTCTAATCTTTCCACATATTCTAATTTTCTTTACTTCATACATTTACTGTTGGTTTTTTGTTAGTTTGGTTGGGGTTCTTTGGGTTGTTTTTTTGAGTGTGGGTGGAGACGTTGTTGGTTTTGGTTTTTTTACTAGATGTATTTCCTCATCTTTATTTCTTTTAATAATTTTCCTGTCTGTCTTTCTAAGATGCTTTTCCCTGTATAATTTCCTTATTATTTTTAGGCAATTGGGTGTGTTTCTCAATGCTTCACTGCCTCTTTACCACATGCAAATCTCAACTTGAAATTTAAAGGAAAAACCAAAAACTTAACCACCTGTTTTCTGCTTTTAACAGAAACTTTCTGACATGGGTTTTTGTATTTTCCTGACAGCATCATACCAGAATCCTTTCATCTTCATCAAATGAGGTGAGTGATGTTTTCTGGCGGACCTGGAGCAATAATATAATGCAATTATATCTCTTACTTTGATGTTTCTCCACTATTACAATTATGATAACTAGTCACCGTTTTTTGTAATGGTGGTAAAGAAAAGCAAGAGGTAAGTAAGGGGAAGAACATTTTTAATAGAGCCATGAAATATTAAGTGTATGAAATGGAAGTAATTATACCATATTCGGGGGGGGGAATTTAAAATGCTGAAGTTGTTTTGTTTTTTTCCTTCTGAACAATATGAGTGTTGGATGTTACCAGGAGAAAACTGTCTCCTTAATTAACACCAAGTTTTGTCTATCTTGCCAGGACTAACAATTTGTCAGTTGGTAAATAAATATTTGCCTCAAATGTAATCAGTGACTTCAGCATTTACACACTGTATAGCTGTCATATTGGGAAATTAGATTTTTCCTAGGCCAGTGCAAGCATTAATGTTGAATCCGTCACAAAGCTTAGGTAGGTCTTGACATGCTTTTAAAGATTTCTACTGTAACAGTGCATTTAGTAATGGTAATAAACTGACTAAATATTACATTTCACTGTACTGTGAATTTCCAAGGAGTTCCAAGTTATTCAGTCACCATGTGAAGAAAACACACATAGATAGCAAGACATGAGATCTCTGAATTTGTTTCACTTCTAAATCAAATTATGTGCTATATTAACAAACGGAAGTATTAACTGAGGCAGAAGAGAATAATCCTGCCAAAGTGAATGTTCTAAGTGCTGAACTACTTCCCTTTGTAACATTGCAACTTTTTGTGCAACCGGTTTAAAGAGCAAAGAAACTTTCTGCTCTCTTGGTTTGTGGACAGAGTTGCATTTTATTTGAATTTATAATTGACTCAGCTTTTCACTGCAAAACAGTTAGAAGCTCCAATACGTGGAAATAAGTGCAAAAATATTTTTTTATATAAATAAGTTTCTCAGTTTTTATTACTGAGATTTGGAGCTTGTCTTTAAGGACACACAACAAGACAAAGCACTGAGCATCTGCAGCAGCTTAGGAATCTCTCTTCCCACTGTTTCTCACTCTGTGCCATGACTTTTGCTCATTTGAGATGGAACAATTTCTGCAGGACTTTGCTCTAAACTCCATCAGGGATTTGCTGTGTTTTCTTTTAAAACCCAATCTGGGTCACAGCAAGGCCTTACATTAAAGGGGATGTTGACCATGGATGCAGACAAAAATAGAAAACAAATTCTGAAATCAGAGTTGGTACTAATCCCCTCTTTGGGGGAAATGTTTCTTTACCTAACAGAAGAAGGATTCCACCACAGCCTGAAGCAGACTTTAACACTTCTGTAATAATGTATATGTCATGTTAGGAGTTTGTCCTTCCAGATCCCCTCTGTGGTTCTCTTAAAAATTTCTCCCAACTTCTGGGAAATAATGTTTTGGATTTATTGCAAGTCTATGTTTCAGTAACTGAGATTATTAATTGAATATATGTTTTAAAACACTTTTGTAAGTGAGCAGTAGTGCTGAAATAAATTTTATCAAAATGCTAAGGAACTCATCAATTCAGAAAAAAGAAAAATGCCCTAGAAACTGCAGGTGATGATTTCTCCTTAAGGTTCTAAAAGGATTTTTGTTAAAATATGGAAAACATTTTTTCCCCAAAGTCAGTGCATTTCTGTGGATTTTTTTTCTATATCCTCCTTGATGCAATTTCCAGAAAGTTATGCATGTTCTTATTAAATGTGTGATCAGAACCTAATATTTATTTCAGGTAATGGAAAAAGTAGCTGGAAATTGGATTTATGTATTTTGCAAAACACACAGAAAATAAATTATCCTCTAACTTGCTTTAATCTTTGAGCACCAACCTTTATATTATTTACAGTTCAAAAATGTTCCAAAAAATCTCATTTAGTGAATGAAATTATTTTTGAGACATTTATTGTCAGTCATCCTGCTGCTTGCTTGGGAAGCTCATGTCAGCTCCACTTTCCACTTATAAAGGCTGAAAAACTCAAACTTTGATTTTCTCAAAGGACTTCAGAAGTATTTTTCTGAAATTTTAGATGTTTTTGCTGAGTGTAATAAACAGGTAAGTTCTATTAAAAAAAAAAAAAAACAAACAAAAAAACACACCCTTTTGAACATATTTGACTCTGTCTCTTTCCCCAGGAGATTATATGATAGAAATTATGAGAAGTCTGTAGCTATCTGATGTCTAATGGTACTGAGAAGTCTGGCTTTGTCTAGTAAGCTGTCAGTCCAGGAATAGTATATTGGTGGTGAAAAACATCAACTGCAAAACTCATTTTGGACCTATGCATACGTAATATTTCCTCATCTGTCCTTAAGGGGTTGAAGACAACTAATTTTAAGTAAGTCAATTTTATGTAGTTTATAAATCAATATATTACTCTACACTTTATTAAAGAATGTCTAATTAGAGCCTTTAAAAAAATCTCATGTGCAGTGAGATATAAAGATTGGGGCTGTTTGTCTTACAGAAAGAATGAACAAGAAGGGACACAATAAAATAAATCACAAAGAATAATTGTCTGTCTAGGTAGATTAGTTTATTTGTTTAGGAATTTTTTTACTCTTTCTAGCAAAATAAGACAGCCAATCAATTTGAATGAGAGTAATTTCTTTACCATTCCCAATTAATGCATTTAATTCACCGCTGCCAGAAAAAAATGGGGACTGTTACTTAAGATTCAAGAGGGGGAGGTGACACAGGGCAATGATAACATCTGCATTTCACAAACACTCTGGTGCTCCTACAGTATGATTAATCTTATTATAGAAAAGCATTTTGCAGGAAGTACATTTTCTCACTGCTTAAGCAGTGAAAAACTGAAGCAAAAAAAACTATACAGGTATTTCTTTAGTGGCTCAGTTTTTGCCTGACTTGATAGTTGGCCCAGCTCCTGAGATCTAGTCTGATATTTTCTCCATTGAACACAACTTAAAAGGAGTGGACAGAAGGATAAAAAGAAATCAAACACTGGTGAGCTGTTAAGAAAATTTTATTTTTCAGTATAAAATTTTCAGAAAATGGAGATATTTTCTTCAGGAAATATAGTTCAGTTAATTCTTTTTGCTATGCTGCTCTGTTTATACAAGAAGTTCAGTAATAGGCATTGAAATTGTGTGAGATGAAGTTGGAGACAAGAAAAGTAGAGTGCTGAGCAGCCAAGAAAGTCATCTGAGAATAAGGCATAATACACTAGGAAAAAATAGAATGGGGAATAAGGAAATTAAAAAGGAATTAAAAGAGTTAGTTGTGATGGAAGACAACAGTGAAAAAGATAGAGAAGCAAACAAGAGGCGGTCAAACACCTTGGCATGGGTAAAGAAAGAGTTTAACATCTTTTGTCAGGCAAATATTTGCTGGTGTATTAAGAAGTCCAGAAGATGTAATGTCTAACAAATCTGAACTCCCCACACATCCTGTAGCCATAGAAAAGGAGAATGGTGTCTGGATCAATGCTGGTAGATTGAGACCATATTTTTCTTCCAACAAATTAATCACTGGCTCTTCTTTATTCACTTTTCTCCCTTTTATGTTATAAATGGCCGGCAGAAAGGGTTTATACTTCACATGTTTTTAGAAAGGAATCAAAAAAAGGTCTTTATGTTTATTTGCTTATCACCCACAGTATATCTTAGTGTGGCAATACTCTCTTCCCATCAATGGCTGCTGTGAACAATTACACAACTAATCATTAATTGCTGTCTTAAACTGAATTTTAATTAGTAGGTTTCACTGATAGGGTAGTTTCCTAGATTCTTTCCATGATATCAACAGTGATTGAATCTTAAATGGTATCTGTAATGAGGAAACTTAACCACACTAGGCTTCCCAAATTGAGCTCTTGTTTTCTCTCTCTGCGTTTGTATAAGTGGTGAATTATCTCTCATGTTAATGCAAAAGGTTGATTGAGCTTAAGATAATATTTATCAAGACGATGATAAATTCTGTGGAAACAAATGCAGTCATCTCTCATTCTTGATCATTGCTGAATCGTTTCACATATACATATTTTTATCATTCCCTTTAATATTCCTTTTGTTAAAACAAACAAAAAAAAAAATGGTTAATGAAATAAGTGTTGCAAAATGAAAAAAAACTGTCTGCAATGTAGATAAGATTGGGGATAAATAAAAGTTTGGTGTCAGACAATGGAGCCTAAACATGCATGACAAAAAATTAAGCTGAGATAGAAAGTTAAGTTTAAGGAAATTCAAAAGAACCAAGCTCGTGATTATATTTTAAAGCATTCGATAGAAATTTAGTTATTCTATAAAATTATGAAATCATATCATTGTGCCTGGAAAGCAGAAAGCAGTATTCTGCTCATGTTGGAAAGGAGGCGAAGTAATCTTTGACTGAAGATTGCAAGACTTTCTTTATAAACATTGAACTGTGTAGGAAATCATATAAATTTAATTCACAGTCAAGGCCACACTGTCCTGCACTTGGTTTTATTCTATATGTATTAAAGGATCTCAAAAAAAGATTTTCATCTATGTTTGGGAGATACCCTGCCTAGAACATTAAAAGGGCAAAAATATTGGAATCTATGAGAATGCCCCCCCACACCTCTGTGAGTTAAACCTCAGAGAGATCAGTATTAATGTGGGTTTTTTCACCTCAAATACAGTGTTCAAAATCAAGGTGGTCTTGTGGTCTGACTGCTGCTTTAGCTACCTAAATCCCAAAATTACATACCTGCACTGCCAGCAGTAAAGTCTCCTTGATCTCCAAACTGTCATTCTTAAATCTTACCAACATCAGAAGATAGGTGACCTCAGACTAAAACCTCCCGTTCCTTTGTCACTTAATACAGAGTAAAGTAGCAAAATAAACAATATATCGAGGAGAAGTTTATAAAAAAGAATAAAGAACAATAACAAAAACTAAACCCCAATATTTTTGTCGTGGTTAAGGAAGTCAATAAACTCTGACGCCAATTAAAATATTTTTGATCTGTTAAGCCAAGTTAAAGGTGTGCCTCAGTTTTTAGTAAATTCAGTGTTGTGTAGTTGGACTCCCCTGGAATTTGGAGATAATAAATATTAATTCAGAAAGTAACTTATAAACTGCTGAACTGCTTTCATTCACTATATATATATATATTTATTAATACTCTTCTAATTGGGATCATACAGGCAACACCATCTTTGGGAAACAATTAAAGTTGATTGTACTTGCAGTAATAGTGCCCGATGTCTGTTTTTGTTAATGCAAGTGACTTTCATAACTTACTGTGCAAAGAACTTAAAATGTACACCTCACTGACATCCTAACAAAGATCTCTCATAGGGTGAGGCTTTTCAGCTCATCTGATGATGTTTGCTGAATTAAAATTTTGGATTTCAGCTAAGAGGTAATTGGCACATAGTGATACTGATGCCCAATTACTGTGGGAGTTCCTGTTATGTTTAGTTCTTTAGCCTTTATGAGAATGAAAAGGAAAAAAAAAAAAAAAGAAGTAATTAGTTTTATAAGTGTCAGAGTCCATTTCTTAGCTTGATTGGTCAAAAATGAGAAAACAAATTAAGTAGGAAGAGATACTAAATACGAGAGAAGACACTATTGATATAGAGGTGGGTATGGAGTAATATCTTCTGTATTTTCTTTATTACACAGTTTGTGATCCCATCATGCAGCATCACAGCTCATAGGAGTCGGGTTGTTTTCTTTTTGTTAATTTTATTTTCTGTTATTAAATTAATAACATTTGTTCCTACATTAAAAATTATCAATAATAACACAATGTAATATTTCTATGCAACCAATCCTCATGCACTGTAAATACACAACCATTTCAATTACTGTAATTTGCTGGCCATGCAGACATATATTACAGCTTGCAAGAATTCTTTGTTCTATTATTTAAAAGACATTATCAGGGATTTTTTATCAAGGTGTCTGTGGCTTAGTGATGAGGTTACAGTCATTGTCCTGTTTGGTAGTTGCTCTGTTGGCCTTATACTTTATACTCAGTTCTGAAGTGAGTTTGTCTTGCTATGCCCAGGACAAGACTGGACACAGTTTAACTGAAAGTCAACCACTTATCACGTATCATACTTATTGTTATGATCATTAGCATTTGGCTTTCTTTGATATGATATTATATATGGAGAAATTAATATTTTTATTGGCAATATAGACATCTATATCTCTGTTAATGTCTGTAAAGGAAAGTGTCTGGATTTTTTTCTTCCTATAGCCCGTACTACTTTTACCTAATTAATTTCATTTACAGTAATGCATTCCATGGAAAATTTCACTAATAGCTCTTTCATAAATAAAAAATAAATATTTCTTTTTGTTTTTTTTTTTTTCCCTTCTGAAATTAGTGGCTTATATGTTTGTTTTCAAGAATTAATATAGCAGAAAAGTTACCAAAAATGTTTATGAAGTGAGAGCATTAGAGCTCGTAAGTGATTGGGAAAGCACAGAGTTGCAGAGAGGGAGCACTGCTGAACCACAGGAATCATTTACTTAATTCCATGCTACCACATTTCTGTAGTGTCTGAAGGCTGAGGTTTTGAACTGGCTTACAGAGCCAAAGGCAAAGTGTGACCAAACATCAGACTGCAGAGGTGTAGTCATAGATGTTTGTGACCTTTGCTGCAGGCAGCTCTTCTCCTGAACCCAATATCAAGGGCTCAGGGTCTTTCTGCTGACTCAGTATAATTAGTTTTTCCTTTGTTTTAAGTGAGCTGAATCTATTTCACTCCTTTTCCCCTGCATAAGATGATTTTGGCTTGGGGCTTTTTTGATAGAAACTAGATGTTATCTATAATGCAGGTTTGTTTGGGCCAGAGTGACATCCTTCTAACTGTGAGAAAATCAGCATTAGTGCATTCCAGACCTTCTCTGAGCGTCACTTTTTCTCTCGTGTGTGATTGCTCCTGCAGTCCTGGAGTTTGCTGAGTTTCTTACTGAGAAACAGCTCCCTGTGAATCAAACCCACTCTCGTATTCACTCGCTGTACAGCTCCAAGTGCACGCGGTCAGCTCAGCCCATCAGTTGGATTTGCCCTCTCTCTCGTCAGCACTGCCGTCTGTCAGGGGGTCACCTCCCAGTCCCCAAGGGCCAAAGTGCCCTCTGTTAGCTCTGCTGGCCTGTCACTTTTAGTCACTGGACACTTTACACTAAGTTAGAGTGCATTTGCATAAATATTCTTTGTCAGGTACTTTGTTTTGTCTTGATTAGGTGAAATCAATATCTGTCCCCATGCTCCCACCTGAATACACTTTCTTTTTCCTAGTGCAAAAGCCATTGTATATCTCCAATTGTTTGCAGTCCCTCTTATTGTTTGGATATTTCCCTTGCTAATATATTTGTTTTCTTTTTCCTAGAAGAGCACATTGCAGACTCTTAGCATGCATGTGGAAACTCAGGGAAATTAAATTAATTGGCTAAAATCATGCAGGAGGCCATCACAAAGCAAGTCTTCCAGATTTCAGTTTTCACACTAATTTTCTGAGTGGGTGGATGCTTAGTCTTCCCTTGAATACATTTTTAAAAAATCCTCCTCTTATTTTTCTTAAGCTATTTCAAAAATATCCTTTATTGCATATACAGGAACATTTTCTGTACCAAGATGACAAAGCATTCTTTCCTGGATAACACTTAAGGTCATTTGTGTATTTGTTCAGTCCCAGTTGAAACTGAAATCCTTTCCCCCTACTCCTCTTCTTTCCTGCATCTGTCTTTCCTGGCTACAACCCTTCTGAATTCTATTTAGGCTTCCAATGGTTTGGCCCAGGGTGTAACCATAACCAATTTATCATTCTCTTAATCTCCCTCCGGGACATTCATTGAAAGAACAGTACCTGAATATTTCCCCTTTATCTACAATTTCCAGTCTATATCAAATGTGAAATCTTGACAGATGGGGTCCAATCTGTCACACTGAGTTAGAGTATTTTTCTTCTGATTGAATGTATTTATTGCACAAATGAAGATGGGAAAAATGTAAAGATGAATATTTAAAATTTGAGTTATAGAATGGTTACTTGGGTATTTCTTTTGGTTGGTTTTTTTTATAATTTTTTTATGACTGAGAATCTGAATTGCGATAGATGAATGAGAAAACAACACGATACTTGTTTTTGTTGTGATAAGAGGAAGAACAGATCTGATCATAACAAAAACAGATGTAAAGCCATAACGTAGTCCCTCATGTTATCTACTACACACTCTCACACTGACCAGCAGAGAATGGAAGGAAATATTCTGCCTTCTGCCAGTAGAGCCTCTGCCAGCGAATTAGTGCATAAGATAGTTCCTGAAATACATTCTGTGTAGAAAAGTGGGATAAAAAAATATTCTGCCAAAATGCCGGGCCAATCAATCAAGAGTTAATGATGGATCATGAAACCCATTTGTTGACAAATAAAAATTTGTGTGCTCTGCCAGTGAAACCAACTGTGTCACCCATCTTTCAGTGACTGCCTGAAATATCGTTTGGAGAAGCAGGATTTATTGATGGAATGGGCTATGCCAGAGCGAGCCCATCCAACTGAGCTTGCAGGTGCGTTGTAGTCTTAACTTTTAATGGTGCTTGGCCCCACAGAGGATATTGAGGTGTTCCCTAGATCAAGGGTTCTGTGGGAGGGAATGGACCAATCCCAAGTATAACAGCCTGGCTTATTTAGGCCTTGCAGCTGGTTTCAGTATTTTTCACCAAGTGATGCAGATAGTATGGCTGCAGGCTGGAACAGGAATACTAAATGAAGTGTTTTATTCTGGAAGGCAGTAGAGCTGAGCAGTTATGTTTAAAACCTCAGAGGTTCTCCAGTAGAGATCAGAGCTGGAATTCCTTTTATTGCCATGCCTCCAAGCAGGGTTGAGAAGTTTTCATGGAGAGACTGAGTCAGCTGGCTGTCAGTATATTGGTACTTTTTGTTGATCATGAATAATTGGTTTGTTATTTTTTTTCTTTTCCCAGAACTTATCTGACAGGCACAGGAAGTAACTGTCTACCCAGTAACTCTGAATGCTGTTGTCAGAAATTGCCTGTGCAGGAAAGGAAGGACTTGACCAGAGGATCACTGAGGTGTGTATTCAAGGATCCATGGCTCTCTACCTGCGTTTGCATGCCAAAGCAGTAATGCCTTATTCATAGAAGTTGAGGAAGAAAACTGTGATAGAAACCTTGTCGCTACTTGTTACTTCATTTTTCCGACTCCTTTGACCCAGTCTGTACAAAAGCAAAAAGCTGGGCTCTTGAGGGACTTCATTAAATTGTAAACAGCTTCAGAAATAAAATTATTACCTCCAGTATAGTAGGTGATGACTGGATAGTCTCCATTGTGATACCTGAAGACCTCTGCATAATGCCATTAATTTCTTTATCACATAGTTTCTGATGATGATCTCTTTGTTTTTCTGTACTGTGTTTTGCATCAAAAGCATAGTAGCATAAGCCCTACCATTGCCTTCTGAATGATTTCCTATTGGAAAGGAGTGTTGGGATGAAATGTTTCCTGGGAGAGGCATTTATCAGGAGAACTTCTGAGCTTTTAGATTTCTTTAAATGAGGTGAAAACCTTTGGAGCAATGAACTGGAATTTGCTGTAGTGCCCTTGTGCAAAAGAATCAGAAAAGGCCCCTGTTAATAATACCTAATGTTAGGAGAACTAAAAGAGCAATCTTTTAACCCTCTGTTCTACTACAGATTTTAAATTCCCCTAGCAAAGGACAGAAGCTACCTTCTGGTAGAGAGCTTGGGTGAATGTTGAAATTTTAATGTTTATGTGCCAAATATTTGATCTGGCTTTTGCAAATCCTTTTTTTTTTTTTTTTTCTGAGACACACAACCTTTCTTCTCTCTTGTTTCCTTCTGCCCGGTTCCTTATCTCACGGAATATTTTGTTAGTATTTATGATTCTGTATGCCATCTGGATCTAAAGTGATTAAGGAAATAAGAAACTGAAACTAAAAAGTTCAAGTTTTTCCAGAAGTGGTAAGTAATTTTCCAAAATAATGCATGTCTTCTTCAGTCCAGAAAATATTTGACTGATTTGTACTGGACACACAAAATATTCATCTTACACCTGCAGCAGAGCACAAGAATTTAATTTCAAAGGATTTGATTTATACAGTATAGTGTTAGGTGATTGATATTATGTTCTGGCATAAACAAAAATATTGATTATAACTTAAATAGGAAGCCAGCAGCTACAGCTGTGAAGATGAAATCCCTTTGTCATACTTTTCACAGGCAGTTATAACTTGCTGCAAGAGGCTCCTGCTAGACGTATTGACTCTCACCATGCTGAATCCTTCAACATGCTCTTTGATATGAAGGACACTGGGTGATTTTAAGAGTTCATTGGCTGATTGGTTTTCTCTTGGAAAAAAACCCCAAAACAACAAACAAAAAACCCCACACTTTGTTGTGCATTCAAATGCTGCTTTGGGTTTTGGACACAGAAAGACCATCATATGCTGCAGCAGTCTGTGCGCTTCCCAGCACAGCACAGCACAACCCCTCTCTCTGTCTCTCCTGTAATCTCTTATGTTGGAGAAACAGCTCCCCAATCATTTACAGGCTCATAAACACGATCCAGCAGCATCCGTCTGCCCAACAGACCAGGGAAACAGCTCACAAATGAAAGCCAAATAAAACAATAACTCACAGCAAACAAACAGGCAACTACAACAATCAGATCATGCTGCAGGAGCTGTTCCAACTACCCAGACACTTCATTAGGCATGGAATAACAAAGGAAAATAGACCAGAGTCATCTCATTTAACTCTCTTAGGCAAATTACCTCTCTTGTTTTTTCCCCCCAACTCCTATTTATTCTTACTTTTTCTTGGAGCAAGGGAATGCAACTTAGGTCTGGAGACAGAATAAGCTGGTTTTGGAGACATAGGACTGGGAACGAAAGAGTTCTTGCATTCCAATTTATCTTTCCTTGACATTTTTCATAGTTTTTGGCATTTTAGTGATTTTTAATATCAGGCTTTTGTTTCTTAATATATAATCTTCTCTACACTTGCCCATAACTTTAAGTCCATAGTAGAAGTATGTGAAAGAGAGAGAATTGCCCTTCACTATGCATCAAATACAGAGAAAATGCTTCCTGCATCATCTAATACTTTGCCTGGGCTTTATTTGACTCCTTTGAATTATGTACATTCTTAAATTACAAGGCATTTGTGTCAGGAGCACACACACACACACACTGGGCTAGTTCAACTTCTGGGAAGTGGTTTTTTGCTGCTGGCCCCAGAGGAGCCCTGTGGTCTGTCCCCTCCTTCTCTCCTCATTCCGTGTACCCAGATGCACACTCTTGTAGCTGCAAAGCTCTCATACAGTCTGTTTGGCCTCACTGATATCTAAAGCTCCTATCCTTAAAAAACCCTCCTCACGTGCTGACAAAATATTGGACACAACCAAACTGTTTCTTATGAAGCATTTTTGATTCTTACTTAAAATTTAAGGGTTTATTAAGTGAGCCAAACCTGACATTTACCAGTGTTCAGGCTTTGGCCCTAAAAAAGCCAAATATTCAAAATGCCAATAGTTCAGCAAGATAAATGTATTTTAAGTCTCCTAAGGGAAAACAACTGATGAAACCAAGATGTGGATTAAGACTGCAATGCTGATGCTTGTAGCAACACGAATATACATCAGATGTGAAAAATTCTTTGGAGCCATTATTGAATAGAGACCCAGTAAACAGCAGATATCCTGAACTTTGGAAAAGGTCACAAACATCTCCTACTTCCAGTGTTTTGTGGAACAGGTGGGTGGAATAGTAAATTTGTGAGATACTTGAAGCAGTACTAAACTGGTGAGGTATTAAAGCTGATTTCCCTACCTCAGAGGGAACTTCAGATCTTTGAAAAGCAATTTGGAGCCTGGGGCTTCGGAATATCCACTGCTGCAATGGATACAATCTTTTTAGAAGAAAAAATAACAAATAAAATATTTAGAGCTTCACAGTCTCTTTTTACAATTTTTCTCATTTGGTAACTGAACTAAACACGTTTCCATCATTTACTCAAAGCTAAGATTTACAAATACTGTTGATGAATGAACACTTTTTCCCAGTATTACATGAACTGGGATTTTTCCACCACGTATTCATGTGACACTTTCTGTGACTGTTTGCGTAGAGGATCATTTTTCATGCCCTGCTTGTTAAATTGACACTCATGGCATTTGATACTGTGAATACAGGATGATAAGGGTGGCACTTCTGGGAATTTTTGAGGCAGTTTCAACTGGCACATCACAGCTTCAGTGCTCAATAATCTTCACTGAGCCAGGTCATTTCGCTGATGGACATGTCATTAGGTAATTAGATGTTAAAGGAGAAACTGAACAGCAGAAAGTAACTTCAGTCTCTTTCTGTGGTCCTTGTTGAACATGTAGGTAGGGAGATTTATAGTCAGTGTTTTGGGCGTGACAAAGAATAGTGCTTTAGCTTATGTGTTATCTTATTTAAACCAAAGTAAGTTTTGCTGGCTCTCAGTATGAAGCTGGTAACATCTCTCTGTGTGTAGAAATGTAGGATAATTTTTACTTGTTTTATGACTTGTTGAATATCAGTTGTTGAAACGCTAAAATTCTCCTACACTGACACCAGATGCATGTGCAAATGTGAGATATTGTGCAAGGACTCTGGAAATTGGTGCAAATTTTTTTTTTCATACCTGTTAACTTGCCAATTTTGAAGTAGACAAAACAATAAAAATGCTTTGTTTCAGCTTTGGAAAAAAGCTATTCAACTGAATATTCCCATGTAATAGTTCACAGATCTATCCTTTAAATAAATAGCAGTAAGAGATGTTTGCTATTTTTTTAAAATGTTAACTTACATTCTGTGTAACAGTAAAACATTGACTTCAATCTTAGCCTTCAAATCTGCATAATTTCTTATAAAAATCTCAAAAACTGTACACCAGAGAAGTATTCTGAATCAAGGCCATGAAGCAGACCACATTGGTGAAAGAGGCAAGGATATTCTCATGGCAGCCAGAGAGACTAAACCATAGCATTGACCAATACTATGCAAAACTCTCGTATATGAGAAAAATAAAAGAGTAGGGGTACAGTTCTTGGTTGTAATTGGTGTATTGGGTGTGAAAGGGAATGATGTTTTGTTCCTCTTTACTGTGATATTGCTGTGTTTTGTTGAGGGAGATCCAAGTGAAAATGGAGCCTCTGATTGACACCTTTGGCAGAAATCTTCAGGTAGAAATGTCGCTTCACACGAAATGGGAAACCCTCAGTTCAGGAGGAAATTCTGCTGGAACCAATTTCCTAGTGCGTTAAATATTTAGTTTAATTGTGAGAGACCCAATTAATCATTCTCTATTGTTCCCTCGCTAACTTCTGTATCCCTGAGCAAAACTGCCTGTTTCTTGATGTCCAGGGGCTCTGCTGACCAGGCACTTCTTATCTCTCTCCACACACCAGTGAAATGCCCTGCAATATAAAGGATGTTTTCTTCTTCCTCTCTCCAGCAAAATTTCTGACTATCATCACTCATGTGAATGAAGGCAATCTTTCTTTTCGTTTTTGAACTGAAAGCCAGTCTTCCGGTTCAGAGACGAGCAATCCTTTACCTTTTTTATCTTCCCTGGTGAAAATCCATTGGCTTTTGATGCAGGCACTCCTGCATGAGCCACTGCTTTTGCCAATAGCATTTTGCCTCCCCAGAGTGTGGCACTGACCAACTCTCTACGAGCTGTCACACTGCAGCGCACGGTTCAGGGTTCAAGGACCCTTTGAGATGCTGCTGTTTAGTTTAGTGTATCTTGCTAATACCCTTTCAGCAGCTAGATGTCTCTCTTTCCAACGTTTTTAGGGAATGAGAGTAGGTGAGCTGCTCTTGCCTTTAGAAAAGACTTGTTGCCCTCCATCATTTGTCCATTTTAGAGGTAAATTTAAGATCTGGAATTTGCTGTAAATCTGTGAGTGAGCATGTGGCCTGATTTTTCACCTTTTTCAGATCATTGATTGTTTCCCTCTATTAATCTGTTGTGGCCTGAGGCTGACCGATGTTTTTGCTTGTTGTGTTCCTTCTGCACTTTCCAAGCAGGACTGCAGACAGAGACACTTTCTGCCTGTGGCAATCTTGTTTTCCCTTAATTACAGCTGTTTTCCACTTCATTTTATAGTTTGCTTTTTTTTTATATGTTTTAAGTCAACACTGTGATGCAAGATCCAAAGTCTCTGGGGTAAGAGGATGATGGGGTGTGTGCTGTTCTGGAGAGAAATTCCTTTTGCATGGGCCACTGTATATACTGCAGGGCCACAAATGACGTTTGGTTCAGTGAAGTCAAGTGGAATACTTGAAATCTGGGGAAAGCCTGGCATTTTTTTTGCCATAGAGTGTAAATTTGTGGGGCTTTATTGTAAAAGACCTATATCTGTGTTCATGCTTTCTCTTGCATTCCTTGTGTTACATTTTCTTTGTTCAGAGGTGTCCTCAGATTGTTTCTGTGAGTGTGGAATCACTGACAGAAGCCAAAAGAAAGGTTCTTGTTTCATTCTGTTATGTAGTGAAAGTAATATTGTTCCTCTCATGTCTTTCTCTAAGCTGATAATTCTAAGGCTAAAATACCTCTAGCTATTTTCACCCAGCCAGTCAATGAACACTCATGATGAATAAAGTACATTGCTATTCCCCACATCTGAAAATGAGGCAGCACAGATTGGGAAAAAAAGCCTTAAAAGTCACTATTTCTAGTTTTAAAATTTTTCATAAAAAGCATTTTCTTCAAAGGGCGTTCAGAGATGGGCTAAGGAAAATTGTTCATTTTTATTAAAGGAGAACAATTTGTCAGAGCATAGGAAAACTGTATGCACTGGTGTTTGCTGCTGCACATGCAATGCCAGAAATAGCTTTTTCTAAATGTCATAGGTCTTGACATTTAAATCAGTTTTTCAAATATTTAGTATAATTAACATCATACTTTTCAAATTTTGAAGATATTCCAAGGCAGAAATAACTGTTAGAATATGTATCTCAGGTGTAAGATAGTGTTTGTAGCATCAATATAAAGTAATATATTAATCAGACAATTTATTTCATTGTTGGCAGTGAGGGTGGTATGTAGTGTGGTTACATATTGTGTTTATACTGGGTCTTTCCTAATAAATTTTATGACAGACGTGGGTTCTGTGCCCTACACGGTCTGACATCCATGAGGAACTTGAGTTGCACACTAAGAATGTGTCCACTGTGTTTGTAAAAGATGGGCTCCTACCATACATGCTGAGTCCATGCTGGACAGCCAACCTTTGTACCTTGGAAAATTTCACCCCAGTCTCTTCTGCTTGCTCTATTGTAACCTACAATAATAACCCATTAATCATGTGTCACCCTTACTAATACAGAGGAGCTCTTTTTTTATTGCCTTCATTTATAATAATTTAGTTTATACTTTACAATGTTATTGATTTTATGAAATGGCTCATTACATTTACACAAAGCTAAATCATTCAATTAGATGCTTTAAATTAAGTCATATAAATTTCTTACTAGATTTATTATTGGATTGAATTGGAAATCAAGCCCTAAGAAATTATTTTTGAAATAATTATTGTGAAGCCATTCTTACTTATAATATAGGCTAGTAAAAGAATATAAATTGCTCAGCAAGACTTTTTTAATTATTAAAACCTAGATCCCATTTTGTAAACTGCTGGGTGGCATAACCAGTGGGAAGTTTGCTTGACTTCCTCTACAGTAACTTGAAAGGGAAAAGTACCTTCAAAGGGAATTTTCTGTAGGTTCAACTAAGTGAAAAAGACCAATATTCTGGAAAATGGTCCGTCAATCAGCCCCTCTTACAAAGGCAAAAGTGCATAGAAACTGAAAACACAGGAAAGAATGGTCAGTGTAAGACCTTGGCCTCCTCATGCCTTCTGTACTGTCCTGCAAAGAGGGGATCAAATCTGCCCTGCTTATTTCAACAGGAAGAAATCAGTCCACTAAATAAAAAACTCTGCAAATATTGATGTCACTCATTAGTGAGTCCAGTGCTTTTAAACCTCTAGGGTTTTTCAGTTTTTCCTGTCCTGTCTCGTGCTGTTACTATGGAAGTTTTTTAATATATACAATTAAGAAAATGAAACATTTTTTTCACTCTTTTAAAACTGAAGTGAGGAGGAATACAGGCACATCATAGACAAGTCTGCTCTGAAATGCCTAAGTGAGTTTGGAGTGCTTGTCTTGTCATTGCTGTGATAACACAGTGCTTTTGAACAAAGTAATCTTGAGTTCAGAAGCAGAGAGAAAACTACATTGTAGTTAAAATCTCAGTAACTAAAACAATAATTATTTGTAACTCAAAATTTGTTTCCCATTTATTCAAACTTGTCAAAATTTTTCCAAAGGGAATTCACTTTAAAATTATATTTGTCCAAAATTATATTGAAAGTATTTGAGCGTGAGGTGGCTCCTCTTTAGTTAAGATACTACTAAGATACTACTCTTTAGTTAAAGTACTACTACTTTTTCTCTATTAGCTCTTCCAAAACTTTTTTTCTTATTCCAAACCTATTAATTTTACAGTTTTCTTGCCAAGGAGTTCCTTTTATACTCTCTGGGGAGTGCTAAAGGATGCAAGTCTTGTCTTTGCTTTTGTTCTTAAAGGTATGTTTTCGTTCCCTCTGCCTTTGGCAAGAACTTCAGACCATCTTTTCCGTTTGTAAACATTTCTCTGCTGGACTTAAGGAATTATGAAGCTGCTGAGTTAAAAGTCCTGTAAAACATCAGTCATGCTGGTAATAACATCCCAACAAACCAGTGATGGAGACAGTTTTGGGGATAGCTGGAACAGGGTTCACCACCCTTGGCAGTGGCAGGAGGCATTTCCTGCAGGATGGGCAGTGCCATGTAGTGTCTGTAAAGCCCAGCACTGATTGTGCACTGGAACCTCCTGCACACTTTCTACCACATTAGCCTTACAAAATAGCATTTTGTTTGCATTCCTGTGTCATCCTGACTCTTTCAGGTTAATGTCTCATATTTTTAAGTGTTTTCTTTAGTTTTTTCTTTGCTGCAGTGCAGTTTGTCTTTCTACTCCCATTGGAACAGTTTGTCTTGCTGCTCTTTCCTCAGTTTCTCTTTGTCAGAGATGACAGGCTGAAGTTCTTTAAATTTCTGAATAATTAAATGCCTTGAATCTTTGGTTGTCCTCTGCTGGACTGTCAGGATTTTTAACTTAAAAAACCTCAAAATTAGGTGTTCTGAGCCCTTCCAAGTATTCCAAAGATTTCCTCTGGTAATAAAAGGGGCTTTTTGTGTTAGGAGGGAATCAATCTATTCTTCACAACAAAATATATTTTGTTTGCACATGGAGTTTAATGCCTAATAACTGCACCTTTTTTTTTCACTTTACCTTGATTTCTAATTATTTCCAGAGCTGTATATAATATGTTTAGTGACAAATTGCCTCTTTTCATTTCTTTGTGGTATTTTATAAATTAGTGAGTTTTTTGTTTGCTGTTCTTCTCTGTTTATTCAGCAATACCTAGATGCTCTGAGAAAACCTTTTCTTTATTTTTAACCTTTTGTTTGTGTCTTGTGTAATCCTTAGCAAGCCTTTTCACTGTGTCACCTTAGAAGCAACTGTTGAATCACTAATAACATTTCTGATTCGAAGAAAAGACACTTCATTTTTTTTTTTACATTATGTTAAAGATTCTCCCCTTCACTGCTTTTCTTCACAGTGTGATGTCCCATCACCAGTGCTTGACCCATTTCTGCTGCCTGTGGTGCAGTTCTCCTCAGCCTGTCAGCTGAAAATACAAAAGACCTTAAACTTGAAACAAGTCTTGCATACCTGTCCCCTTCTGTTGTCAAATCAACTTTGGGACAGTCATATCAATGACCTTGCAAGGACAGAGCTCCTTGGCTGGATAAGCAGAAGTACTGTGGATGATCTCTTTGGCTTCTCTGTTTGGCTGGAAAAGGAGCTCACCACTTACCCTGCACACCATGGCATTCCAAGGGTCCTGCTGTTCCTCAGGACTCAGCATGGGTGAGTTGGCACTGCTTTGCCAAAAGGTGAACTTCATGGACAACACAAAATCAGTAGATGGGCAAACACAGGGTGGAAATGGCTAATAAAACACATCTTAGTTAAAGCTGTCAGTATCCCAGTCAGCGGAGACAGGGAATTGGGTAAAGGGATTAATTAGAGAAGGAAGAAGATCAGAGTTACCTATTTGTTTTTATTATTATCTCCACGTGTACTGTCTGGTTGAAGAAAGAATCTTGTTCCACTCTACACTAGAGGGAAAAGGATAAAGGACTTTGGATTAGTTTGCGGTTTTTCTCAGGAGGTTTTGATTAGTTTGACAAAGTCTCTGATATGAATTAAATTAGAAGTCTCTCACATCATAGTAGCATCATAGTGAATTGCTGCTCTGAGGTTGGTCCTCCTCATACTTGTAGTTTTTTCTGCTACATCTGAAGTAATTAAATATTTGTTGACTTAGAGCTTTTAATCTGAGTCTCTTAAGACCCATCTTGAGAGTCTTTACCAGCAAGACAGTTATCATCTTTTCTCTCTGTGTCCCCTACTGAATTTAGAACTATTTATTCAAAAAGCAGCGGTCGGAAATCAAGAAACATCTACTGAGAATAACCAAGGAATTGATGGGGAGAGTAATCTCCTAGGAAATGGCAGCAGACAACCCAATTGAACTGTCTATGAGATGGAGAATTCCATTCCTACATTTCCCAGGTGAGCTCTCAGAGTGGTCCAAGGAATTCGCTGTGTGTGAAATCCTCTTTTCCCCCCTCCTTCTGTATGCTCTTTCCTCTTTTATCCAATTGTAAAAGAGATTTTTGATGCCATGTACTACATAACATTTGCTTCTCAAAAAAACCCCAAAAAAACAACTATAGTGAATAGCTTGTTGAGAGGTTGAGAAGAATGAAAAACGTTTATGTTGCAAATACATCATGTAGCAAATAAGTAGTTTTAGAACACTGCATTTCATTTGCCTGTGAGGCATTAATGTCAACCCTAGAGGACAGAACAGAAAGAATAAAATTGAGTCAAATAAAACCAAAGAGTATAGTCTTACAAACTCACCAGCAGCATCAGTGCCAAGCATTAATTCCTTTCCTGCTGGCAGCAGGAAGGTGGGTGAGACAATACTGTCAGCCGCACAAATTAAGTCACTGTGGCAGAAACACAACACAAATAAATAGGTAAAACAATGCAAAGAAAAACAGACTGTTGTTGCTGCATAAACCTTCTTCCAAGCTGGAGGCACAGGAAAACAAAATGTAATGACTTGTGCATGTCATTTTGCAGCCTGACAAGCCCTTTCCGAATGGAAACGGAGTGCAAAATGCCAGGAGAGGTCTCGATGCACATTCTGATAGAGAAAAGGGGCTTGTAGGTAGCAGAATCTTCTTCTCAGTAGACTGAGAAATAGAACAAGTCAGCTGTGCTGAGCCCTAGAGAGCTAACAGAAATCCTAATCAGGATTAAACTGAAAGAGAGGAAAGATAAGTGATAAGAAACATACAGGGGTTTTTAATCACTGCCATTGAACTGTTATAATATTACAGGCTAAACTTGCAAGATCTGTTTTCACAAAGAAAAGAAAAACAAAATCCATATTTAACAATAAGATCAAGATGTTTCCTGACACTTAACAACATAGAAACCGATTTTTCTCTTTTATCAGATTACAAATTTATGGTAAGTAAAGTATATTTTCAATCATTTTTATCTATAAACATCATATTTATACACAGTGAAGTTATCTGTCATATTTAAACTTTTTTTTTAAAAAAACATTTTTAGCACATTCTAAACACGATCCCATTCATTTGCTGAATTTCCAACTCAGTTGTTTGAAGAGAATTCAGAAGGCTGCAAATAGAAGTTGAAGACAGAAATAACATCAAAAAAAGGGATTGAGTGCATATCCCATGTGCTTCTCACAACAAATTACTGAGAAATTACTGTGGATCAACTGTAATTCCTCTAATAATTTAGAAGTACACACTTGTATGGTATTCATTATCTCTTCTGTCCCTAAACTAATTGAGTCTAGCTATACTGATTTGAAAGTAATGCATAAAATCCAGTACCCAGAACAACCTGGTTGCTTGCTAAGAATGTACCTCAGAAATCCAAAGTGATGTTTCTTCTGTAACCAGAGCTCCAGACTGACGGGAGCACAGGGACTGGGATGTTGCCACATCCATTAGCTAGATGTAGTACTCGGAGAAGAGAGAACATACTGAGAGAATACTGATGTGCATATCCTCACTGGGTAACACTGGGTTTAAGTTTTTTAGTTAGCAGATGCCAAGAAAATTCATGTCACAATAAACAAGTAACTGATAGAGACAACAACTTTCTTTGGATGTGCGTATTCTGCCTTAGTCTCTAAGACTGCACATGAGCCTGGGTGTGCTGTAAAGCTCGATCCTGTGTGCTTTTGACTTTGCCCTCCACTTTAGCAGTTTGCCTGGGGCTGAGCCACATGTGGTTGGGACAAATCTCTAATTTTTCAATTCATCTCTCTCACATATATTTTTTCTCCCATCCACTGTGAACCGTGGCCAACATGGGAGTTGATCACAGATTACGTTTACTTCATGAATCCCTACTGTGGTGCTGCATTCAGGCCAGGACAGGTGGGAGTGAGAATTGACAATAGGAACGAGATTCTCTGACTGAATTTGTTTGAAAGGGATGAGCCAGACCAGTGGCTGTGTCCATACAGCTTCTGGGACTGCAGGAATTTTACCATTTTTTTCCACTTGACGCATGAAAGTTCCCCCAGCTGATGGTCAAGGTGTCTCGTTCCCAACTTGTGCTGAACTTGAACAAGGGGGCTGTCAAAAATTTCTATTTCCAGTGTGGGCTCAAACTGTGAGGCAAAAAGAGTACAGATACCCCCTTTTGTCTTGACTGAATTTATACTGCAGCAGCACTTGCTGTGAGGTGCTGGAGGTGATCACACTATTTTGAATATGATTAAGTATATCATCTTGTTTCTGCTTCACTGTCAGCACTGAAGACCCCATCTACTCAGCACACAGCCCCAAAGCCCGAGAGGTTGTAAGGACTTCCTAGCTGAAAAAGGTTATTATTTGATAATGCCACTTGGTAGCTGACATCCAAAGTTTATATTTATAGCCATGCTTTCTTTAGAAATTGTTCTTGTCCTACAGGTCTGGTTAAAGACAATAAAAGCTCCAGCTTTGAGATTCTGTGTATTAACAGATTAAATTGTTCAGGTCATTAATTTTACTGTAAGGCAAGCAAATAATTTTTGAGGACTTCAGAGGAAGACTTAATTCTGACACCCTTAACAATTGGTTTTGGAGAACATTTTTCATCCACAAAAAGGATGTCCTATATCACCATAAAAGCAATGAGATTGTAAGCTCCATAATAAGAGAAAGGCACTTAAGTATATTATTCAACTTGGGGATCTAATGCTCCAGGAGCTGCACTTGATCCTTATAGGTCCCTTCCAACTCAGAATATTCTTCAATTCTGTGAATTACGGAGTTTCATCTATTAATGAACCTTTGAAAATGCTTAGGCTTTCAATTCAATGGTTTCATAGTTATTAAATTTGCTTTTAAATTCATCTAACAGATAACCTTGAAAGAGAGAGATGGCTGTTGCAGAGGCTGATGAATGAGTGATTTGACCAAACTGCTTTGAGAAGCGGAAAAAGGAAAATGGGGACGAGGGAACCTACAGTGTAAAGGGATATCACAAGTAGGAATGTGATTCCCATTGGCTTGGGCAGCTGTTTGATTTGCCAGTCCAAATCCTTTGACTGCAAATGTTATGTTAATGAATACTTTATTTGAATAATTATTTTTTTTTTTTGATTCACAATATTTGTTTGACTTTCTTGTCATTTAAGTTATTCATGAAGGCATTTAGGCCTAATTTGCCTCATTTAAGGAAAAATCCTATTTTAACTTGTCATGGAGTAAATAAGTAAATAAACTTTTAATTTGCAAGCTGCCTGTTTTCATCTAGTTTATCTCTTTTGTAGATGAAGATTTATTAGCTTCTTTTGTGTATAACTAGATAGAAGGAACATGTTTAACAATAGTAATTTATGAGAAAAATAGGCTCTTACTTTACCCCATGTATTTTAAGTTACTTGAAGTATAAATTTAAGTTAATATTTATTTAAGAGAACTGAAAATTCTATTCAAACTGCCTTTGTTTGTAAGTTTTTGTTGGTTGTTAGTGACGTGTGGACAAACTGGGAATTCATCAACTGAACAGAGAATTTTCTCGATATAAATTAAATACCTAAGACATTCCAAGGATTCCTTCATGTGTATTATAAAGTTATGTAGAATTCAGGAATTAGAAAATAATTTTGAGTGATTGAGTATCCAGCATAGAGACAATGAAGATGTAAGATTCACTTCAAAATTCTTTCAATAAGATTTTGTAAGTTGTCAACAAATTTCAGGAAAAGAATCCAGATGTTTTAATGTATATTTGAACTAAATTGTGGAACATGTCAATCTAGACATATGTATAAAATCGATAATTATGTTATGTCTGTTAATCGAAAAGAATGACAAATTTCAACAGCAAGCAAATTTGGAATGGTAAGAATTCAATTAAGCTAGTTCTTAGCTCAATCTTTCCCTTAATAAATGCTTTTGGGTTAGTAATTGACAATTGGGAATTTAATTAAAAAACATTACCTGATATTGATAGAATGTATGAAAAAATATATTCTGAATGCTACATATTCTTTCTACATATTAAAGAAAAAAGAAGAATTGGTCTTCAAGAAGTTACAAGATGTTCTTGAATGCAAGGTTGTACTAATATACTGGAGCGGCAACAAAAAAAAGGCATTCCTTGCCAGTATGTGACAGCTCCATGAACAAATTTGTGAGGAATACAGACAGGACCACTGGGGCTTCCTTCCTCTCACATTAACTTTGCAATAAACTCTGCCAACAATCTTGTTTGTTACATATAAATGAGAAGTCCAGGATTATGATCAGCATTTTTATTGATAATTGGCAAATTTAAAACCCGCAGAAAGTGGGTAGTTATTTTCATATCAGGGTATGATTTGTTCTGGCAAATCACTCTCCTGTGTTTCAAGTTGCATCACTGAAGTGTGGTGATACATCACTACCATATTAGAATAGAGAAAAAAAAAAGAGAAAAAGCAGTTTGAATACATTTCTTGGAAAGACCTGCTCACCTCAGTGGAAAAGTAACATCCACATTAAGTGCCCCAGTATTATCCATAGTGGGCAGTAGCAAACAATTTTTACAGCCAATTCATCTGCAAAATTCTCCAGGTTTATTTCAAATTCCCTGGAAAATTTGGATTAATTCAAACCAGTCTAAATGTGACTTCATTTTTGGGGTGGTTCCTGCTTTCATTTGCAGGCATGGTAAATTGGAACAACCTGTGATTCTGGAGAAGCAAAGGGAACAAAATAATATCAGGGTTACCAAAACTGTGTGAATGTATTGAAGGGTGGGATATGTGAAGGGTAGCTCAACATTTTGTGTTTTCCTGCTCTTAATGAAAAGGAGAAGGAATGTGTGCAGCTAGCTCATTCTTAGCTCTTTGAAGGACATGTTTGTGCTTGCCTGAAATGTGGACAATCAAGCAGTATTCCTGAGTTTTCAATCAGCATGAAGTAGTGCATGATTAGTCTTCTGCATTTATTGCTGTGACCTTCCTCAAATCTTAGTTCCACAATCATAAAAACTTGCAGTTAGCATGTGCTTGTCAGCCTCATTTTAAATGTCTTCCTCTGCTATTTGTTTATATTATTAATATGCATAAAAGGGTATCACAAGGTACTTTGCATGATAATTCATGTAAGATTGTAGGTTTTAGCAGGACTGTCTGAAACAATATTCCCAAGTAGCTACAAGAACTGCAGTTCCCCCAAAATTTGAAATAATAAATGGCAGCCCATCTTTCCCAAGGGCATTTTAGGAATATTTAGCCTGTGAACACATATGAAAATGACAGTGGACTGCAAAGAGTACTGAATTGTACTCAGTATTATTGAAACTGAAAGGCAGCAAAGAGGTGTAGAAATGAATGGGCTCCTAGAGGCTTTTTTATAGATTATGGGGGGAGGATGTGTTATAATAAAAGGTAATAAGAGCTTTCTTGCCTCCAATAGACTCTACCTTCGACTAACCTACAGCTACCAGGAGTCAGTAATCCATGTTGGATAAAGAGACTTTGAGGAGCAATTTTATTCTATTGCAATGCACCAGTTTGCACAATGGATTTGTTCGCTTTTTGCAGACAGCCCTTCCTGAGGGACAATATTTCTGAAGCTCCACAAAGCGCTTTTTCTGTTTTCATTCTGCAGTCCTTTAATTGAGTGAATGGGCTGCAGGGGCCTGGAACTCGGACTGAGTAAAATTTGCACTCTTTGAAAAACCAGCCAAACAAAACATGTCAAGCGGTTTCACATGACACTTGGAAAAAGTGAACATAAATGGAAAGCCTATTTAAAGAACAGTGCATTAATGTTTTAGTGGTGTTCACTTCAGGATGGTACATTTTACATGAGTCTTTTTCCCTTATGGGAAAGTAATATGCTCTAAGTTGACTAAGTGTAGATCCTTTTCTTAAGGAAAGGGAGGAAGAGGCATTGGGAATGCAACAACGGTGGTGTACCAAGCACAGAATTGGGATATAATGCCATAAGGCTAATTAACATCATGTTCTCCCATTGTGTTCCCTTCAGGGGAATTGTGGTTTTAAATGATAAATATGTAGATTGAAACATTCTTAATCTAGACAAGTGGTGCAGTAAAACATTACTCACTGAACAACAAAAGGAATACAAAATGGAGTATGGGCAATATATTTCAAATAAAGTGCAGAGTGTACTTTTTCACCTTTTCATTGTGCTTAGTAACACTGATTTATTCACTGAATAGAAGATGGAAGGCGTACTGTTTTAGGCTTGGAGTATAGAGTTTGTTTTATTGCGATCTATAAAGAATTTCGACTTCTGATGGGTTTGTCCTTTGGAATATTTTTCCTTTGGTGCAAACTCGATGTTCAGCAGTGACAGGGAAAGTCACACAGAATCTTTTTGAAGGGTCAATATAAATAAGTCCTTCAAGAAGCATTGATTTCCAAGTTTTTTCCTTGCATATGTTAGATGTTTCAGAATATCTCTCGTGGGGTGCTACTGAAACTACTCAGTGCAGCCAGGATCTCCCGCTACTTCTGGGCATTTCTGCTTCTCAGGCACTTGCAGAAACATGGTATCTTTTCTTTCCTCCTCTCTTTTGTCTAAATCGGTACCAAGACATTCCAAGGGAGGCAGATCGAACCTCTGATCTAAGATTTTTTTTAATTGTGACTCTGATTAATCTATCTTTTTATTAAAGAATTTCCTGGAGGTCTTTTGCTCAGTGTAAGGAAACATCAGGACTCCAAAGGAATACATGGCATTCAAATAGAGTACTATCATCTTCAGGTGAAAATAGAAAAAATACATTCATTTAGTGAAGAAACTTTTTATGGCTTGTTACGGAAACTTATAGCAGGGTGTAGCTGTGCATCACTTGTGAAGAATTCTGCTCATTCTCTGAATATATTCAAAGATGTGGTATGCACGTATGCACAGCAAAGGATTGAAATGTCATGTCTGAGGTGGGAAGCCATTCCTTCAGGAGGACTAGTTAGCATGCTGAGACTTCAGGAAGATGCTGAATGGGGCTGCAGAAGGTGAAGAAGAAGGTGCATTTTTCTGTGGAGATGCAAGATACCCATTCTGGAAAAAGGAAAGTAAGAGTGTAATAAACATCTTCAGGGTAAATCTAGGAAAGACTAGAGAAAGGTCAGAGAAGACATTATTCTCTAAGGGGAAACTACCTGAAAGCTGACATTTACAGCATTTACATGAGAAAGAGGCTTAGTATGAATGGGCAGAGATGCTTGGCTGTGCTGGGGTGACGAGGAGATGAGAATTTGTTGTTTTTTGGCAGTATGGCTTTGTAGGGCTTCTTTGCCTTGAACAAAGTTTTGTCCTATTTTTGAATTAGGCAGAATCCATGTACCTCTAGCAGAGCTGAATTTTGTGACATGTCTAGGAATAGTAACAATTGTAGGTCTGAGTCCAATGATTTCAGCTGCAGTTCAAACTTCAAGTGTAGAGCAGATCACAGTTTAAAATGCCTGACAGTTTTTGATTTGTCTTCTGTCACTGAAGGAGAGAGCAAGTTAAATGGTCTGTAGTAAAAAGCGTTGAACAAATCATTTTTAAAAAAGAACAAGGAGAATGCATTTCTTTTTCTGCTTGGTTGCTAACAGTAGCTTTTTGATATTTTCAAAAATTCTTGTTTCGTAACAAAATAAGTAACAATATCTATGTAAAAGGCTTCATTTTCCCACTCTGAGAAGACTGAAAACAGGAAACTGCCATTTTCTGAACTAATGGAGAATTAAAAATAAGAACAAAAATTATTGCATCTCTTATATTATGAGAAAAAACAAAATGTTTAGGGTTTTTAGCAGTATTAACCTTTACTTTCAGGAGCACATGTGATCTGTCTCAGCCACTGAAAGGTATATATTTGGGAGAGCATTTTTTGGGACTTGTAAACAAAGTATGCATGACAGAGACAAATTAAAGCTCATGTGTTTGATTGAGTGATGGGGATTTTTAGATTATATTTGACTGAAGGCTGAATGCTTGCTTCTCAGGTGTCTTCTTGCTTTTATTTTATTTTATTTTTTTTTTCTCCTTCTGGAAAAAACAGTTTTATAGAAGTTTTTTTATCTGATTGTTAGGCTGGAGGTTTTGGTCATTTCCACTACCACCCCTTGTTTTCCCCTTCTTCTTCTGTGCAGGATATAACACTTGCTCTCTGAATCATGCCGGAACATATTTTGGGAATTCATAGGATTATCACCAGGGCTACTGCTATCAGGCAGAACACATGCACATTTTATTATCTCATCCAACAGGTTTTCATTTTCTATGCACATTGAGTCAGCACAGAGGGGGAAACATGCTGCCATTACTACTGGCAGAACTCGATAAATATTATAACAGTCTTTTCAGTCCTGCAGAAGCTCATTCTGTCCTGATAATTCAAAATCTGAGTCCTTTTTTCCTGTCTCTTCCTTTCTCTCATCTGTCCTTCCAATACGGATGGTATCCTGACCCTGATCTGCCTAAAAGATGGTGCATATTACTGGGCTATGAACTGATTCAATCAGTCAAATGAATTTGTGGAGCCTCTGAAATATAAACATGTGGCTTCAACCAGTGTCTCCTTTTGGGAACTGGAAATCCGTTTGGAAGATAAGGCAGACACATTAGGTGAAAATAACTAGTTACACTCACTTTGTAATACCCTGCAGAACGCCAGTCTTTTAGTTAAATAATCTACTTGGATTGAATTATAACTTGTTGTACACATGCAGACTGCATGTGTAGGGGATGGCACTCTATTTTGAGTTGAGTAGGCAGCCTGGTCAGGACTGCATAGAAAGCTGATCTGTGAGCTGGTCACTGTGTTTGTGCTTCTCCCATGGACAAAGAACGTGACCCCAGACTCTTGCTGCGTACCAGCAGGCACCAGAAACTCAAATCTTCTCTTCACTTTGGCTTTCCCTATTCTCCTCTTCCCCAGCAGGAAAAAATAAAATCAAATCAACTTTTCTCACAGGATTTTATCAGTATGAGTGCACATACACTAAATACACTGCTCAAAGATCAGCTCTCTGTGCACTCCTGACCAGGTTGCCTCTCCTGCATATCTTGGGGCAGTGTGATGGCATTGGGACACTGCACTATCCAGTGAGTGAGAGCCAGTCGTGCAGAATTCCCTACCAAAAGGGGAGTTTCCTCTCCTGTAAGCTGTCTCTGGCAGTGCCTCTGGAAGTTCGTTGTATAGACATGGTTTAGTATTTTAAACAGATGTTTCCTTCTAATGTGTTTATTGGACATGATGCAACTCGGTTACTGTAAGGATAAAAATTCTGCCTGTCTTTTTTAACATCCCTGCACATCTGAAATTTAAGGCTTAGCACTCCTGGTGTGACATGCAGTGCAATCTGTTGAATTCATTTGGCATTTTTGTTTTGAAACAAAGGTGCCTTTTTTTCCTTTTCTCTTTAAAATTCCTTTCCTTTGTAGGCCACTTCTGAATTGTGAAAGAAATATTTATATTATTGTAAGTTTTATTTGTTGCTCATTTTGGCTAAATATGTTTTGCTAACTACTTATACCACTCCTTTCCTATCCATTTGGAGTTTGTGATTTTTTCCTGTTTTACCTGTCACCCCTGAATCCATCATGTTTCATTCTCAACTCTGCTGCCTTTTTCCCCCCAGGCTCAATCTACTGTTCCTTGTTCCATTTCTTTCAGATCTTCACATTTGCACATTTTATCAAAGAGTCTGGAAAATCTACATGTCCTAATAATGACAGTAAAAAGTCAGATTTGGATTTTGAATCTCTCCTATACAAGATTCAAGGAGAGTGTTCCATAAACTTTCATCACATTAGCAATAATAACTCTGTCACCATCTCTTTCAGAGGGAAGAAAAGAGCCTTTAACGAATCAGATCATATTTTTGCAATCAGAAACAAGCCTATCTGCAGCAAAGTTAATTGGAGATGCTTTGCAATTTAAGGCAAAACCCAAAAGTAATCATTTCATTGTATTGGAAAGGAAGCATTCAGGTAGAACTTAACTCTGGCAGTAGGAATGAGGCACACAGGTCAGGTAGAAGAACTATGCTCATAATTCAAGGATATTATGTCAATAAGCTGAGAAATCTATTTTTCTAACTAAGCAGAAGACTTTACAAAATAAATAGTATATTCTTTCTTCTACAGCATCTATTTCTAGTGGCTTAAGCAATGACGACACTGTGAGAGCAAGTCTTTATTATCCCTGATCATGCCTTCCTTGGGTTTACAGTAACCAAAACCCAAATTCTACCTATATTCAGGTACCCTAATTGTCATTTTTCAAGCATGTCCTTGATACATTCACCCTGTGCATTTCTACAAGATAGGCCTTGAAATGAAATTCAGGATTTTGAAGATCTAATTTTTGTCTTTCTCTCCCCTATGCTGGAAATGCTTGTCTTGAATGTACAAGAATTGCTCTGATGTGGGGCAGTCAGAAAATACAAAGTGTTCCTCTTCAGGTGGCTGGAATAAATGAAAGGTCTCTGCCCAGCATACAGCTGGGAGTGTGCAGAGAATGCATTACCCTCCATAACCCTCTAGGTAGTGAAAAAAATGATTTTTTTTGTTTGTTTTCCAGCTGTGCCCTTCCCTGTTTATGTTTTTTTTGTTTTTTTTTTTTATTTTATTTTATGGTCCTCATCATAGGTCTTTAAATATGGGATGTTGTTTGCTAAGAAACCACTCCATTATTCCAGGAACATATGTTCGTGACAAGTACAAGTCATGAACATTTGAATAGTCTCCATCTGGCATGAATTAACACAGTATCATAATAAATGAGAAGTGTTAATACTAAGGAGCTTGTCTGGGAATTTTGGATTTAACCAATATTTATAGTAATATATATGGAATTTAGTTTTGGTTTTGCTTTCAAGAGCATAGACAAAACATGATTTATTGTTCCAGAAGTGACTGCAAACCATAGGACACTTCCAGTAGTGTAATTCATGAAATAATCTCATTATGCAATGAAGTCTCTGTGAAATACCAGGTGCTTTTTAGCTCTTAAAAATACTTTTAAGGAAAACAATAAATGAAAAAATAGAATATGTTGCTATTTGCTATAGTGATGGCAGCAATGTATGGGTGCCAATTCAGTATTATTTGTTAACATATGTACTTTAAACCCTCCATTGCCCCTTGAGTATATAACATATATCTCACATCCATCTGGCCATATGGAGATATTGCACTCATTTAAATAACAAGTGCACAGTAAAATTATCTTGGCCCCAGAGTGCATGTTGTCTATAACAGAGAGTTACTCTTACTTCCTAAATTAAACAATTTTTTTCCTACAGAACCTTAAGGCTAAACTACTAACCAATAGAAATTTTGAGACAAGATGAGCTCTTACCATATCAGCCACCAGTCTTTACTCATTACTGTGCATTCTGCAGAACAGTCAAATATATTTTAAAACGTTGACATTCTCACTGTCACTTTCTTTTCAGTGTATATAAAGGTTTATTGGGCATTTCTACAATTTTCAGGACGCTTTTTCTGTTTGGCTTTGTTTTGATAATCATTACGTATTTTTTGAATGCATGGAAAAGATACGCAACATAACACCAATATTGAGACATTTCATTGTGGTCTTTGCTAATATTAATGTATTTAAGAACACAACAACTCTACTACACTTGAGTTAGACATGATTTTATTCTATCAAGCTTTCTTTTTCAGGCTATATATTGAATTTCACCTTCTACTCAGACTGCACACATGCTCATGCCATGTGTACAGCTTCTTTGCTGCCTGAAGGGGAATAATTTGCAGTAAGAAAATTCTTCTCTGTTTGGTATAAATCTAAAAGGAAATGAAAATGCAGAATTTCAAGGTAAGTATTTTACAATGTTCTGTGTAAAATGTTCTGAAAGATATATTAAGCTCAGTTATGGCTTTTGGAGTATTTATAAACAATTGATGTATTGGGTAGGACTTCTGAAAGTCCCAGAAATATTTAAGCCAAAAGACAGGGCACAGAATTCTATCTAGTGACTCATAACCATTCTGTAGTCCAATAGGTGACTGAAGCCATTTGACTAAAACTAAATTTTGGATGTGTTCACAGGCCCAAGTCAGCATCTAGTGGAGATCTTAGCTGTGAGGAGGCCTGGAGCCCTTGATCATCTCATCCTCCAGCCCACATTTTTATCATGCTCCGCTGCAGCCATTGTGTAATGCTTGTGAGGAGACCCACCTTTGCTAGGATACATCCTTTCGGAGTCCTTTGCACTTTGCTAAGGTCTTCTCTAGAGTGGCTTTCAATCTGAAGAAAATCAGAAACTGCACTGTTATGAGGAGCTGAAGGACTAGAAATACGTGGAGCCATGAATTTTCTAAGAATTTTCAACAACAATTTGTGTATTTTGGCTGAACCTCCTGTGAAAGCCAATGGAAGAGAAGCAGGGATTTTTTTTCTCCTTCCTCTAGACATGAGTATGCTACTATGTAAGAATCAGGAGTAGGAAAGGGACAGAGTCTGGCAAATTGCATAATTCAAGTCCTGTTTTTAATAAAGGTCCTTTGATTTGGCAGTGTGGAAGAAGCAGATGGGTGGTGAGATAGCAGTCTAGGCTGGCTGCCACCCCCAAGTAACATACAGCCTCCTTGTTTAGTGTGTCTGGGCGTAATTTCCACTGACATACAAAGAAGTATTTTTAGGAGTGATGTCAGTTCATTGGCTGAACAGCATTGTTTGGCTTGCTGAAATGGTTCCCAAAAGCACTCACTGCCTTTGAGAATGGCACTTTCCTCTTTGTAGAATGTCATTATTCTGCATGGTAATGACTGTTTTGAAGGGCAGGTCAGGTAGTCAAATAAATGTGTGGTTGGTGCTTTCTGATTGTTTCTAAAATAGGCAGGCCAATTTCTGCTGAAGGAGAGTGAGTCTGAAGTGTGCCAAAAATCATTCTGATTTGCTAGAGAAATTCCAGTAGCTGTAAGCACAGCCAGGGGAGCCAGGCTAATGTCTGCTGCAAAAATGATCACGTAATGTTCACAATGTGGTCATCTTATCTTTGTGCCTCTGTGCAGCCCATACAGCAGAGACAAATGGGGAGAAGAAGCAAAACTGCCTCTGAGTTCTGACCTAAAAACATAAGCATAGAAATCACAAATAATTGTGTTTGTGCTGTGAATGCTGCTTGTGTAGACATGTGTGCAGTGTTTAGTGACACCAGCCAGGAAACACAATTCATTTGGGTTATTTTCCACTTAGAGCAGTAAGAAATGCTAGGGATCTTAAATAAGGAGGATTCCTTTTCTTTGAAACTCTATGGACTGAAGAGGCTGCATCACAAATCCTCTACCTGAATACCCGCAAGACTCTTTAAAACATTTCTGAACAACTGAGAAACAGGTTTGTCTGGATTTCTGAGGGAATTACTCTCCTAAGTCACTAAAGCAATCTACAAAATTCCACCTGTAATTACTGAACACGGTCAAAGAGCAAGGAATAATAAGAGGAAAATTTGCTGAAAGTTGTTGCGCTCTGACAGTGTATAATGAGCATGTCAGGTAATGCAGCTATTCTGTATGGCAAAGTACAGTCTTTCATCCCATGTCAAAAAGCTTCTCTAAAGTACTTCTCATATTAAAAGTGTCAGGTATACATCAACTTTTTTCCTCAATTTTATGAGGTGGAAAGTGATGAATGAGTTAGTGATTTGCTAAGATCACTAAGAAATCAAAAACAGAATGAGAAGCTTAATTCTACTTTCAGTCCTTTCCTTTACTCTCACAACATTTTAGGAGTTTTTCTTTTTAAAGAGTTTTAGAAATGGAGGAATGATACATTTAAAGACACTGAGTATTACTTCCAAGCCAGTGGGGTTAATTCATTTCAGTATGTGCCTGTCATTTTGTGTCACTGAATGCTAAGCCCTCATTTTACAATTCATCTAAATGGATTTGTTCCCAGCTTCTCGGTAAATCTATTTTAAAAAGAAATTCTGGGCTCTCAGCAGTACTTTTGACAAGAACCAGGATAAAATCAAGGTATTTGTGAAAACTAAAAGAGAAAAAGACAATGGTGGAGAAAAAGCCAGAGCAGTGCCAGCCATGAACTCTCTCATTTCTCCCATTTTTTTGGTTGTTTTGAGCATGGTGGTAGTGGTGTGCTGTTCAACTAAAGATGGAAGTTCTTCTATCTTTCATGAGACCAAAAGTATTGTTGAATATGAGGCACTTCAGTGCCAATGAACTCATCTTCATGTCTGGCGTGGGGCTAGCAACTCTGAAATGAGACTGGGAGCTGCAATTCAGAATTTGGCTACTATAAGATGTGCTTTCTGCAGAATTTGGAGGAATGGCCTACTCATTTCTGACTACCTTTTAATTTTCAACACATGTTCTCATAGATCTGTTCCTCTTCATCCCATGGAGGCTAGCAATTTTAGCTAGTCATATTAATCAGTTCAACTGGTAAAAGATAAAAGCAGCATGTACTTTGCAGCACTGAGGGATATGATCAAGGGAATTGATACTGACCTTGTTCCTCTTGGCAGTTGTTCCCAGCCTGTATTTAAATGAAGTTCTCTGCTTTTGTTTCATTTCCCTAGAAGTGCTCGTGTGCCTGAAATAATGAATTGTTCAAATAGCAATTTTAACCTAGGTCTTGAAGCATGAAGTTTCATGACACCTAAGTTCATCTAACAGCTTGCTGCTTCCTACTGGGCTTCCTCTCTCTCATCCCGTAGTCCAGGCACTACTCCAGCTTCTCCTGTGTCAGTTCCAATACTTGTCACTTTTTTTCCCCCCTTCTGAATTGTTATTTTTCTGGCAAAAAGCTGAATCGCTTTCCTGAGAGGTCAGGTGAGCACGTGGCAGGTGCAAGAGAAACTGGGAGCAGTGGGATTGCCTCTTTTGACGTGAGCAAGCCCTCGGATCTTCCCAGATGTCTCCCAGGGTCCACCACAAGCTGTATTTTGGCAAATGCTGAAAGCTGCGAGCAGCAGCCCTGCCACCTCCTGCCCCAGCTAGCAAATACCTTCCCATGTGCCAGTCCTGGAGGCCCTGGTATGTCCCTTCTGAACTGAGTCAAGGAACTGATATGATTTAACTAAGGAGTTTAACAAAAGGAGTAATTGTGCTGGAGTAGCTCTCCTCCCCATTTCACTTCAAGACTCAACAGCAGGTTACTGTGGTGTCATAGCTCCTGGTGTACTTGGGGTTTTTGCTGACTGAGAGGCTGTTACTTGAGATGTTTTCATTACTATCGCCTTGGATCAGCTGATCTAGATGTTAGTGGAGCTATTCTGGATTATCAAAGCAAAAAATTGTCAGGTTTTAAACTTGTGAGACAAATCCGACATTTTTTAACCCAGTCATTTTCAGTTATCAATCATAAATGTGAGAAGCTGTGACTTGCAGCTTAGAGACAGGAAATTCTAAAGCAGCTTTGTAGCTGAAGAAATCATCAAAGTAAACCAAACCCATTATTATTTTAAACAGGCCTGAGAAAGTCTATTTATTTCTAGTGAATTCTGCACTATTACAAACCCCTGCATACTCTCCCCTGACCAAGGAGAAAATTCTCAACTACCGTTGCCAATTCATAGAACACATTTACTGATTTTATGATTTTTCCAGAGTTCTATGAAATGAATCAGTCATATTAGTGTGACACATCTATGACATTAGAAAAATTAGGAACTTTTGAGAAATTAGAGGATTGCAGTGTTTAACTCATATCCAGTCTATTAGGATTTCTTCTATCCAGCAGATTTTTAAGCAGCCCTTTGTGAAAGCAGGTATTTACAGAAGTCAATAAGAGGTCTGTGCACATGGCTTCTTCACCTTTCCTCACAGAAGTAGCAATGTTGTTACTAACTGGCAACCAAACCAGCTGATGTTGGCAGAAAAGAGTTTACAAACTTGACTAAATGGGATTTAGCAAATTAGATTGAATTGGGTTATGTTGCAACTTAATTTTATTTTGCATTTTAAAAGTTGTCCTGTAGTGATATTGAGACACAATGCACCATTATATTAATGCATGATCGTATTAAGGCTTCTGAATGTATCTCTTAATTCCATAAAAAGTGGCTAACAGCTTGATGGAATGAGGATTCTGCAGTTGTTACTGATTCTAAGATGTATTTAAGTGTTTCAGGGGTTTTTATATTTATTTATTGTATATATTTAGAAAATGAGACTATTTGTGCTAGAGCTCTTTGACTCTGTTCAGAAAAAAAGGTTCAGCTGTATGACAAAAATTCTAGCTCCAAATGTTTTTATCATAAGCAAAAAAAATTATATATTTTAGCAGTGCATCGTTTTATAATTTTACAGGTGTTTGGGATAAATATATACTTTAGATTGTTAAGTTTTTCATTAGCTAACCTTTATCCTGGGTATTCTTTTAATTTTTCCCTTCTTTTTTTCCTGAGGCTCTATGGTATTGATATGAAACTGCCTTTTTTCCTATGTTGAATTGCTTGAACAAGTTGGTTCCGGATTTATTTGTCAAGAACAGAGAGCCTGTTCAATAATATTCTTTCCCCTTGATTCACAATATTTGATGATGATGGTGACAAGTAACCTTCAAAAACAAGCATAAAGATATTTTAGACTTTGAACAGGTTGTTCCAGTGAACTGCACTTCAACACAACTTTGTATTTTCAGCTTGTGTTCCTCAGTTTTTGGAACCATGTATAAGTGGAATGAACCTGTATTTGAAGATACCTATTTTGAGACATTGCTGTTTTCATTGCAAAATACGGAGTAGAAGATGAGCTGTAGAGTCTCTATTGCAAAATACAACTTTTGTAGATTGGGCTGGGTGTGTGGGAAGCATTGCTGCCTCCTCAGTTGTCTGCGGCGTAAGATGTGCTTTCTGGGTGTGTTTTTCCCAACATAAAACAGACCTCCCTGACCAAACTGGTCACAGAACTCAACTGTGCATGGTGTAAAGAGTTTGAGCAGGAACTGGCTTGAGATTTAGGAAAAAAAATATTTAAGATGTCAATAGGGATGTAATGAGCCACCTGAAGCCTTAATGTTCAAACTGCTTACTTTGTCAGTCGGGCTTGTAACTGCCAGGAAAATGTTCTTTCAGCTCTATTTATGTAGAGCATCCAGATGTCAGTTAGCTAAATCACAGTCATATATCCTCTAGAGAGATTTTAGGTCTTGTTTCTAGTTAAACGATACAGCAGGTGGTAATCAGAATTCAGATCAGATGTCAGCTGCACCAGAAGTTTTCGTCATCTCTCTCCCCCTCCCCATTTTTGTGCTTGTTTTCACGTGAGGTGGACAGAGGAAAACCCAAAGCAGCATGATAACACTTTGATTGCCACAGTAAAAGAGATTTTACTATAAGGATAAAGGAGATGCTAATGACATTTCTTAGCAGTTTATTTTGGTTTTCTTTTAAGAACTTAATAACTTTTAATAATTAACACATAGTGAAATCTGAAATGAAGAATTAGAAAAATGGTAAAGTCTGTGCATAATATATTTTAAATTTAAATTTTTCAGAATTTTGTAGAGAAACAACAAACTGAATCTTTTCTTTCTTATTCACTGATACTACTTTTTCAATCCAGGTGTACAGTTACGTACTTAGTATTTTGTGTATAGTTACATACTTAGTATTTTTTCTGAAGCTATAATTGGTTTTTGGATATTTTTTAATTTCATTGTAACTAAATCTGAAGATTTCATATGTTTCAAGTCTTTAGGGTTATTCAAAATATCTAAGTGTATATTTATTGAGACTGTTTGGTGATTGAAGAGGTCAGGTTTTTAATTTCATTAGGCAGGAATGTGGAAGGCCATCTTTGCTTGTAATTCTTAATTATCAATTACGTTTATTCATTAATATGAAAAGGATATATATTCATTGTTCTTTTGCATAGTCAGACAGTCTGAAAACCACAACAATATGCTTTTGCTGATACACGGCACTAATCATTAATAAACTCAAAATATTGATGTTGACACAAAGAAGTATTTTTTGTCAGAACTCAGAGGTAACATAAGGCATTGAATCTTGATTAATCCCTTTAAAGAAAGGCTTGAATATACTGGGTTTCCATACTGTACCATCGAAGCTTTCATGAGCTGCTGGACTGAACGTCCTGCCAAGGCTTTTTAGTTCATCATTCCACTTAAATGAGGAAGGCCTTCTGCTCTGTGCTTCCTCCTAGATGGTCCCTGATGTCTCCTGACTCTAAGGTTTTTGGATTTAGTAGGCAGCATAAAGCTGTATCCCAGGACAGCAACAATTGTCCAGGTAAACGATATCATTTGCCTTACATTATTCAGGGCAGCTGAATGTCAAATACACCTTATTTTCTTCTTGCAAAACTGGTCAAGAATTTTACACGTTTCAAATAATGTCAATGGGGTGAAGGAAACATAAATACTCTTTTGGCTGAATTACCTTCTGGGATTGAATGTATTCTCTGACTATTGCCTAAACATCTGTTTTTATCTTACACCTGTGTCCTTTAGTGAATTACTCTTCTATGCGAGGTTGTTTTATTGCATGGTCATGGGCAGGCAAGAGCAGCAAATGAGGATACAGTTAAAGAAGAAGATGGAGTTTGGTATTTGGAAAGAGGAGTGGTGGTGGTGATGAGAAAACAGTAAATTGAACGTATTTGTATCAAAACTTTCAGACCCCTTTTGTTTCTGGGGCACGTGTCAGCTGAGTGTGAGCCCTAGGCAACAATAGAACACTTTGTTCCAAAAGAGGGAGGCTAAGAGGTGTGCTCATTAGATGCAATGCAGCGTTCCTGGGGAAAGAGAAACAAACCACAAACTTTTTATAAAGGTAGTGCATAACTTAGGGCTGTCCCTTGATGGCAGTAACTTTTGAACTGAAAATTTATATACATTCCACGTGCTTATTTTCCTCTGCACTTCATGAATAAATGAACTGCTAGTGCAACAACAATATTATAGCTCAGGGTACTGCAGTTTTTGTAGACTGTCAAGTAGATGGTTTATGCCACATCAGTGCAATGTATAAGCTCTATCAGAGTCTTGGTCACCTCAAGATGAATATTGATAAGACTCAAATTCTATAGCAGTCAATTTTGTATAATTTTCTCTTTTACCCAATCTATTAAGTTTTATGAGAAAGCAAAGTAAAGGAATCGTACTGCTGCCTAATTTTGCATCCTTCTTTCTTGTTTTTCCTGTTGGCATCAGACTACTGTGGGTTATTTTTCATTAATATAATAGTATGGCCTCCAGCTGGAATGTGTGCTGATCATCAGAAACCTTTGAGCCCAGCAGTTCAGCCAGTTTAATCAGATTTAAAATCTGATTCACTGTCTACTTCTCTGGTTCGTGCCTTGTCAGTTTGTCCATCAGATTGTTATGGAATACAGCACTGTAAGTCTTGCTTAAGTCAAGATACACATCATCACTGCTCTCCTATCACTCACTGAGCACCTCTCTTCAGTGAGAGAGCTGTGGGATTACGTGTCATTCTCCATGCTGACTACTCCCAATCATCATCATGGTTTCTTTTCATTATTTCCAGTAGTACAACAAAAGTATGTCTTTAATGAGACTGGAAAACAAGTTATTTATATTTGGTATTAAATTCTTAGAGACTTTGCTGTAATATAACCTGTATTACTATAGATAAGAGATTTTTGAGATTGTAGAAATAAGTAAATATGGTCATAGTCCTTCACCTCCATATGTTATTTTTAACAAACTTCATTGTTACACAAAAAGTGTAAATACACAATATCCGAAAGAAATTTAATGGTTAGATTTTGTGTTTGGTTCCAAAGTCTAGTTCATGAGCAGACCACCTAGTGCTGTAAAACCACATTTCTGTTACTAAAGTACCAGCATTAAAGTATCAGAGTTGGTATTGTTTAATTCTAGTATCAAAAGAACGGAAAAAGTGTTTCATTGTTTATAAAGGTTGTTATTTAAATATGTTAATTGGCCGTTTCAACTCTATTTATTATTAAAAGCTTGACAAGTTTAGAAAAACTTTTCAGGATCTGTAACAGTAGCTGTTTCTAAGATTTGCTAATTAATAGTGTCCAATGTATTCATTATTTATTTTCAAGCATGTTTAAAGTGCCCCAAGCGGGATAATTCATGCTGCCCAAAATTAATGTGAAAACGTTACAAGGCTGAGGATAGCCAGAAGCAAACTATTTGACAAGGGCTGCAAATCTTGTGTGTGTGTGTCTGAACTTCAATGCTTCCATGGATTGCTTGGTGCTGCTGCCTTAGCAATATAATTGTCTGTATTAAGGGAATATGTGTTGAGGGTTTTTTTCCCCCTGAAAAAAGTGCTGATTAGTGGGTATTTTATGAGGGTTTTGTATTCTGTCAACTAAACAAAAGTCAATTGTAGTCATGCTTTCATTCGTTGTGGCTCAGAAATGCCATGGAAATGTTTGTTGTGGTAGTTTTAGTATCACAGGTAAAATTTTCACCAAGCCCATAACCAAAGCAGAAAATATTAAGACTATACTCAGAAATGTGATGAGAAGAGTGCCTGTGGTGAGCCATGGCATGGAAAAAAAGGATTAGAATATTATGAAGTGCTTAATGTAAGCCAATACACTATGTGGAGATACTTAGAACCACAAGAAAGATCAAAGATGATATCAGAGGTGTTTCGGTACTTGTTTCAGACAAGTATTCGAAGAATCAGTCTCAAAAAATGATGGTGATTTTGTGCTAGTAAATGTCTTTTGAAGCAATTGGACAGAGACAGCTCTATAAATGTAAATGGTGTTTTTTGTTCTCCTAAGGAGAAAGGAGTGGATCTCTCCCCTCTCATTTAGAGGGGAAAGGATTTCTCTGTCAGACAGGGATAGTAAAAAAAAAAGACAAACAGAACATATGAAGAAAAATGTAATCTTAGGCAAGTTTTTTGTTTTCTATAAATGAATGAATGTCTTTTGTTCTCTTTTCTCATTGTATACAGGGATTGTGAAAGACTTTGACTTTTCCCCAAGGTGTGTTTCTGGGAATCAGCACTCATTTTCCATAGAGTGAAATTCTATCATCTTTGCTATTTTCTTTTTCTTGATTTCCCATCTATTCTTTATTTTAAAGAGTTTTTAGTAAATTTTGCCCCATTCAATTTGGAAATGAACCTGAAAAGTTCTCCTGTCAATTTTGATTCTAATTTCATTTTTTCCTTTATACTGATGTCTTTTACTTTTCTTATGAAAAAAATGGATTTCAAATTCCAGATACACTGAAAACTGACGTTGGTACTTTTCAGCTCCATCACCTTTCTTAGAATAATCTCTGTCCACACACATGGCAATGGCAGCACTTTTTAATTTACTCCAAGAAGCTGAACTATCTTTAGTATGGCCACTCAAAACCAGCTCTTTGTCTTTTAACATACAAAATTTCTATTTCTTTTTAAGGTCACTAAAATTTTATTAATACACATATTTTAGCTTTTATGGCACGTGACAAAATAAGGATACTGAATGGAAAGAGAATAATGCATCAGGGTTGGTTTTGGTCTGCTGAACACAGAGCTGCTCTGAGTTCAGTGCTCTCTGCCCTAGCCACAGAATCTCCATCCTAGTCATGAATGATATATTTGTGCCACTGTTAAAAACAATATGGACAAAGGCAGTAACACATATTCTCCTACCTCGATATCAACCAGAACAATTTTGTATGTTTTTGTATAAGAAGATAAGGATGGCCCATATAATTTTAGCCATGACAACTATAGTTAGCAAAAAATAACAATTGAAAATATTTTAAATTTAAGGTGAGGGCTGGCATTCAGAGGGAAGGAAGAATGAATTACTGTAACAGATGAGATGTACCCCTGCACAGACTCTTGCAATTCATACTGTTTGAGCTCTCAGAAGTTGTGCTCAGTGTTTGATGTACATCCACTTGGGCTTTCTCGCCTATTGTGTTACCGCAGTTGAGTAGTTGTTTCATAATTTCAATTCTGAAATATGGATGTATGCCTATAAAACAAATAAGCATAATATTTAGAGAGGAGAATGAAAATGACAATATACTTTAGTAATGCTTTGGAAAGAGTCATTAATTTTCTCTGTTTTATCACATTTAAGTCACGGAGGTGTGTGGCTTTTTTTTCCCGTTGATTATTGAGCTACATTTACTGTAGTTGGATAGACAAAGAAATGTTACATTGAATCTGAATGTTGTTTTATGTTGAATTTTTGGTTTGTGTGCATTAAACGCTCTGATCTTGAATTGTAGCCCAGATTTTACTGGCACTTAATGAGGTTGGTGCATTTTGGTGAAAACTCTGCTGTCAATATTTAAAAAGTGTCGCTAAGGAATAGTTGGAGTGCAGTTGAAAATTATTTCTTAACTAGAATTTAAACGGTGCTCTTAAATCAGGAGATACCTATACCTTAAGATTTATTAGATTTGTGTTCAAAATTATTTTGTCTTTCAACAGTGAAAACATCACAAAGAATGTAATGTCAGTCCAACACAGTGTAATACACACTACAATTTATCCATCACCCAGTCTTGCCCCAATTAAACTGGATGTCATTTGATAATTCTTTGACATCATGGGATTCTTTTTTTTTTTTTTTAAGATCTCAGCAAACAACCAACACAGTGATGACCTCCAAATATCCCCCAACATTGACAAACTCAGTTATACAATTGTTTCAATATTTATGTATGCAAATAAAAGGCAATATTTCTATCTTAAGATCATTTTTTAAAGTGTTTCACTTTAAATGGAAAAGAATATGTGGATTTACAGCAAAATTTTGTGTGTAAGTGTTCATTTCAGAGGGTTCATATAATTTCTTGTCACAATGTAAGAACTTCCTGATATAAAATTATATGTTCTTTATCTCATATGGACATCTCCATACATTTTATTGGAAAACTGGAATTTTTAAGCTAGATCTCTGCTTTTTTGGTTTTGCGGTTTTTTTGGAATGGTGGTTGGTGCAGAAGCTCATAAACTACAAAACTCCTTCTTTCTTTAGGACTTCAGCATCTGTAGTCTGCTAACTGGGAATAGATCCTTGTGTGAAGTTCATCAAGCATTCAGGTGTCAAGCTTGGCAACAGGAAAGAAATACCACTTGAATCGAGTATATTGTCAGCTCAGACATCCCTTTCAAACCCTGGAGTCTGGTCTGAATACAGATGTATCAATGTTATGTCCCATTCTCACAAAGTAACGTTCAAGAGACTTGCTTTTGTCCCTGTGTAAACACTCACAACTTTGTCAAATGTTTGAAAAACTCCTAAATTAGTGTAAAACTGGATTTTGCATTTTGCTTTGCTGTGGTCAATTAGTTTAAGTTGTCTGGGCTCTGGAAATGCTTCTATTACATTGGTTGTCAGTAAAGCTGATTAATTTACAGGGTTTGCATTAAATATGTCTCTAATGCTTTTATATTCTAAATTATTTTGAAATAGCAATCACTTAAACTCTCTCTGAATGGAGCAGTTTAAGTGGAATGAGTATACAAAATTCCCCCCCAAAATAAGATTTTTCTTTTTCTCTCTACCTTAAACTTGCTTTTTCTGAAGGTTTTAGAAATCTCTCCAATTTGTAAGGACATGGATCTTCAGTTTTACTCTGCTTTCCTGAGAGCAATCAATGCAGATTTTTATCTTTTGATTACTTCAAATACTTTTGTCTCTCTCCTTGGAGGAAAAGGGTGATGTACTATTTAGTCAAACTTGTTTTATGAAAGCTTTCTTTTTAATATCATCCTGGTATTCTTGGAAGTCTGTTCTTGGAAACCACTACATAACTTCATCCCTATTTGAATTGCATGTGTCCAAACCTGCCCACTTCTTTTGTCTTTGAATATCATATTTATTGACTTTTTTAACTTCCTTGAATGAGTTTAATTGCTGGTACTGAAGGAGAGCACAAGCCAAAATCTTACTGTGTAAAACATGACAAACAAGTTAAAGACATTATGACTTTTGATGGATATTTTTGACATTGTACTTGGCTAGTGCAGTCACTACATTTTTGTCTCTCAGCTCTTCCAAACCAGCCAGCCTTAACAGTCTGAACTGCCCAAGGACTCATTTTATCCTACAAATGTTTATGCAAATGTGTTCTGTACAAGTTAAAGTATTACATAAAGTGAGTTTTATTCTCAAGTTTAGCATTTCATTTTATCAGTCTGTCATTAAAAATAACAACTTGCAAATTAGCAGTGCTAGCTGACTCTCTTTAATCAATTTCCTGAGCCATTGTGAGGTTCAGAATTACTTTCAGAGGCATTTAATAATGCCAGTGTTGCATTTATATGGCATCTCAGGACAAAGGAGTTAATCATGACACAGAATCTAAACTGCAGATTGACAGAAATAAATCAGATGAGGGAGAAGAATTCCCACCAATATTATTTTACAAACAGTGGCATCTAATTGCCTTCTGTGTGTTCACCAGGACTGCTCTGAATCTTGTTTCTTGATGATTGATTGCTCAGCTGTTAAACTGGATTTGCAGTTTATCTAAGGCTGTTGTGAAGCAAGTAAGCCTTGAAAATGAGTTGAATGGCATGGTGCATTCCTGCTGGCTGCTGTGTTGGTTAATGCAGCACATCTCACCCTCTGACATTATCACAGGCATTATAATCTTCTATTATTGCAGGGGAATGGCCTGCTATCAGTAATATGTTCAGTCCTTGAACGATTCCACATCAAAAGCCATTTACTTCTGTAGGATTGCAAGTTTGTCCTATGGATTCCTATTACCTCATAAAGGTGTGTACAAGTTGTTTGCTCACCGTGGAGTATCTTCAGGAGCTACAATTATATGCATGTATAGCACTTAGGTTTGACCTTCTAAACGCTGCTGGCCCTCTACGTAATCTGTGTACGCTGATACAGAATGATGTGCTGCATCATTTGCTTTTCCCTCTCTGCTTCTTCAACGGTGCTAAACTTGTCTCCTTGTTATCCAAATGTCTCCAAAGGCGGCAGTAGGCTCCAGAGTACAAAGCACTACCTTGTTTTCAGCTGTATCTTCATGCAACAAGTTAGAGGACAGAACTGAAGCAAAGCAGATGATGGAGGAGCTTCTAAGGTTTGGTTCAGAGTGCACCACTATTTAAACATTGGAAAAGGGACAATATTTTTGTAATTTTTCTCACGATTTTCCAGCTGACTGTGAAATTAGCTGTACAATACGGTATCTTGCTTTTCAGTCTAGGATGAGCTTGATGAAAAATAATGCTATATTTCAAATGGCTTGTTTTAGGTGCTTTCCAAGTAAGAATAATTTACATGAATGAAATGTCAGCTGAACACAGCCTCAATCACAGATTTGTGCTAACATATACAGCATATTTGATTCCAGCTGGTAAGACTAATAAAAAATACTTGTTACCATATCTTATTTTTATTTAGAGAGGAAAACTCCATAAAAGATTTACTACATGTGTATAATATACAAATATATATTTATGAAGTGATGGTGTTGTTTTACAATAAAGGTCAGGCGTTGTCCAATCTCTCAAAAATTTACTCTGTCCAACATTTACCTTTGTTCTTATGGCTGTTTCTAGTGCTTGCTATAGGCTATTCTGACATCTACTATAGTTAAAGTATTATTCAATGTCATTTTAGGTCACTTTCATAGAAGAGCAGCACAATCATGTAGTGGGAACTATATGCACTGGCAGCTTGCCCAGCCACAAACCCAAAATATTAATTGGGAAGCAGAAATGCAGGTGGGGAATACTGTGGGCCCTCGTTCGTTCTGCATGTCTAATGGGAAGTTTTGATTTCTAGAATGATTTTTTTTATTCCCTGAATATCTCAATATTCTGCTTACTTTGATGCTATCTAGCTAAAATATTTTCTGCATGATTGTACATTAAAATTTAAATAACTTCTTCCCATAGTCATTGCTTATGGGCATAATTTGAAGCAGCTGATTAATTTCTCAATTTTTTCTATGGAAATCAATAATGGACACTAGGAAGATTAATGTCAGTGAAAGAAAAGATGATATAACAGTAATAAATCTTTTGTGGGACTCATATGTCTTCTTCAGTTACCAGTACAGAAACTATCAAGTCTAATCTGGTGCATAATAAAGATGGGTTGTTGGTCATGGGGCATAACCCAGCAATGGTGGGAGAAGAAGGTGAGGGCTCTTTACTGACATTGAATGGCCCCAGTCCTGCGGCACAGCTCCTGAAATTACCTCAGCATAAAGTTCAAGACATGGTCCTGAAGACTTTCTGCAGGACTTTAGAAAGCTCTGTAGAAGTAAAACAACTTTATCTTCTATTGGCTGTTTTGTTGTTCGGTTTGGTTTTTTTTTTTATTACCAAGAACACATAAAATTTAAAAAAAAAATGTAAAAAGATAACCCTCTTTGAAGTGATGTTTTGAGGAACATGTGCCTTTCCAATTCCTTTATCATAATTGACAGGCCATAGAAACTCATCTCCCAAATGTTTCATGACAAATGTTTTGCCAGGACAGCTGAGCAGGCTACACTGAAACGGAGTCCCGGATGACATGTGAATAATCTCCACCCTGAACAATTTGGAGCTGTAGTGAAAGTGTTGTTGAATAACAGATGGGTGAGTCCATGCCACAGCAGCTGAGGGAGTTGCAAGAAGTGTCATGTGGCTGGATTTTATTTTTTCCAAAGCCTCTCTATTGCTTCCTTTTCACAGAAACCTATTCCCTCTGCTTTAAAAGTGAGAAGGAAATTTTATTGGCTTCTTAATCTCAAAGTCCTTTTCCACCAATTGTAGCTAGAGAACAAGGGGACAAAATCTGTGCAGAGACATAGCAAAGCAGTTTTCCTTCACTCAAGAGGTTTTATTTGTGAAGTAAAACATCCATCATAAAGGTCATTTTTACTCCAGTGGTTCTGGCTCCCTCCTTCTAAATAGGTAACAGTGTCAGCTAAACCCAGCTGCACAAAGCAATTCAGATCTCCTTGTGAGGTCCTGCACTCTTATCACTCTTTCAGGGGTCACAAAGAAGACTGTTCTCTGGCCACAGATTTCCATATGAAACAAAATACAGACTCTATGGACTGTGAAACTTGATTTTTATGTTTGAGTTTCCCCTTTGCAACATCCTATAGGCTCTCTTTAGAGGTTTGCTTGTCAAACGCTTGGACGACAGAGAAGCGAAGCCAAAGAAATAAGTCAAACCAAAAATGCTCATGAGAGAATTGTCTCTGCAGTGGAGACTCCACATGGCCATGGCATAGCACAGGTTCCCAGCCAACCTCCATAAAATTCACACCAAAGAGAGATAGATTTATTCCAAACTGAAATACCAGACAAAGCCTTAAAAGTTGACTTTCAGAGTTCTGACTCCTCCTGAGCTCACAAATGTGAGCTGGATGAAGACGATATGCCCATTTATGAGCTAGCTGGGGAGCTCTTCAGAGCCCCTTGTTTACAGCAGCCTGCTCTGGGGAACTGGGAAAGCAGTAGGCTTCTGGCAGGAAAAAATGACTATGGAGACCAAAGCTGGGTCTTTCTTGGTAATTCCTGAGTACGGAATGAGCAACTTCCAGATTTCTGTGAGAGTACTCAAAATTTGCATAAGTAAAATCTGTGTTGCGTTTCTTTAGGAGATTTTTTTTTTTTTTAAATTTCTCTCTCTTTTTTAGGGGTAATGATGGCGTTTCCCTGATCCTGGGATCATTGTCCATTCACAGGACATGTCTTAGAGGAGCTGCTACATGACGCTGGCATTAAGCACTGTGCCTATGGATATGAAAGTGCGGGTCAGAGCAATGACAGAGTGGCCTGGAAACTGTTGAGTTTCAAATGCTTCATTTGGGTTTCCTGACCCTGGGCTTCTGCTTCTCCTGAGAGACCTCTCAGAAGGAAGGAGGTGAAGAGTATTTAAAAACTCCAGGTATTCTCATGTGAGAATAAAGTTTCTATTTCTAGGTGCAGCCTGCCTGCAAATGTGAGATTAATTGCTCAAAATTTCCAATGGATTTTGCAACAAGATGAAGTTGGTTCAAATGAATTATCTAACATCAGTTAAATCGTGTTAATTGTATTTTAAAGAAGAGCTTCTAATTTTCTCAAATGGAATTTCACCAATTTTTTGTGGCTTTATAATTTATTGAGTGTTTTTTGTCCACATTTATGTTTATGTAACAAAAATGTTATTGAAAAAATTAGTTAATATACATAAACTGACAGCTCTGTGGATCTCTGCTGCCACCAGAAATTCTCTTTTACCATTGAATCAGAGATGCCTTTGTTTCATTCTTGCTTTGCTATGGTGTTGTAACTTTCAACCTGAAAAAGGACTATAACATTTTTAGTATGAAGTATTAGGCAATTTTAACTTTAATTATTGTGAATCTCAAGCTTCATAGCTTTAATCTTGAAATATAAATGAAATAGAAGCATTAATATTTATTTATTGGTATTATTTATAAAGTGCAACACAGATGTATATGTCCAGGGATTTCTTTCCATTTTTAATATATACTTTTAAAACAGGACAAAATTAATAATTAAGAAATTCCTCACACATCTAAATTACACCAGATAATATAAAGATGCACATTATAGCAGCTCATGAGAGAATACTGCTTGAGAAAACTTTTAACATAAATTTGTCTGATAAGGTCAAACTAATGCTGCTGACAGTAGAATAAGGAAGAGAAGATATTTTGCTGCTTCCAGGCATCTTCATGCTAAGCCAAATAAAGACTAACAAGAACAACTCGAGATATATAAGGAAAAAAGATTCACTTAAAAGGAAAACATAGAAAATGTTTTTGTATTGTTAGTACCCTTGTTACACTCTGCATAACTGCAGTGCTATAGCATATGGAGGTTGTGTTCCATATTTGCTGAGACTGAATAAAGCAGCAGATTTAGTTATCTCTGGGTCACATAAGTGCAACCCAAAATCACAATCGGAGTAAGAGTTTAAGTCCCAACAGTCACTCTTACAATTTAAATTTGTTTTAATTTCTGCATTCACTTTTATTCCCTGTGGACATATCTTTCCCCAGAAAGAACAGAATTTGGAAAATCCCCGTGTGCTTTTGGATGTCGTGTAAATACAGATGAGATCTAATTTTTGCTTTTCTCTTGTGTCTTGTATGGGAATGGTTTTTAAAAAATGTTAGCATCTATGTATAGACATATGAATCTATAAAATAATTTACATGGCAGATATGAATATTCGCTCACTTGTTTCTAATTTCTGGACTGCTCGCTCTGTTTCTATGTATTAGACTCTACATACTTCATAGCTTAAATGTTTTTCTCCTGGAAATGTAAGTTGACATTTTTAGGCACATTCTGCAGAGTACTAATTGTGTCCCCATTGACATAAATAGAAGTGGTTAGCTCAGTACAGAGCACTGCTGCTCTTGCCTGTGTGTTTAAGGGCAGGATCAGAACTTCATGTCTGAGGTCTTTACAAAGGATGTTATCTCAGATTAACCTCAGTCTGTTCACCTAAAAGTACCCTGCATGCACAGGCTTTTTGTTTTTCTTTAAGCAAATTATCTGTCATGCTGGGTTGGAGAAAGAATAATTCTGTCTTGCAGGCAGCTTCCTTCATACAAAGTGCCTGTGGCTCTGGGATCCTCCACTGTGCCATTCCTTAAGACAGGTTATGAAATTATTTTGGGAGAAAATGAGCTTTTATGAGCAGTGTCCTGGTGATTCAGGAGAGTCAAGTGCAGGGGAATCACTGGGAGTGGAGCAGAACGGAGCAAGGATAGCAGGGGTTACAAAAATTACAGCAAAGCCAGAACAAATGAAAAGGAGCAATGAAAGGAAAAGGAGGCCAAGATCTTAGGGATAGAGTGTGGAAAGGTTCATTCAAAGCAAATTCCCTAGAGGAATACAGAAACAAAGAGTAGAAATAAGACTCTCCTCTTGTTTCCTCAGGCAGTTAATTGTGTTTAGGTCAATGATGTTGAGGAAAAGCATGAGACAAAAAAAACTTTACAAGAAAAGGTTACCTTTTTCTGGGGATGGAAAATCTCTTTTGTTTAGGTTTCTCACACTAAATCAGCTACATGCCCTTGCCCAGTGACACTTGAAGTTGCTAACCTGAGCAAGACTTTTCTCCCACTCAGAACACACTCAGGAATTTTTGTATCCCTGCTATGACTGTATGAATATGTGTTTAGATTGATTGTGTCAAAGCATCTATTTGTTTTATTTTTGTTAGAATTTTGGCAGTGGTCAATTAAAAATCTTATTTAATTTAAGCCCAGGTGGTCAGGGTTTGGTTTTTTTTACCTTTATAATTGTTTGATATAATGTATAAATGAGGGGTTTTGTCACTCCCTTTCCTCCAGTATATATAGTCACTGGGATGATGGGTTTTGGTTCCCAAGAAATAAGCTTATCCTGCTCATTTTTTGCCATATTTTTCAGTAAAGGCAGCCTTTCCTAAGGCAGGAGTTGTAGGATGCAAGGATGCTTTTCTTCAAGTTTCTCCCACCATACAGATTGTTTTTCTTATTCTTTGAGCATATTATATATTTCTCACTTTCAGCGTCTATTCCCATTTCATTATTTTTGTCTGTATTTCTTCCTGGTTCATATGTACTTTATGCATATTTCAGGATGTTTTTCATACGATATGTGAAAATATCTCTACTTATTTCCTGCATCTAACTTTGCAGTGTGGCATATTGATTATTGTTTTGGGTGCTTTCAGTCCCTCTTACAGGGACTTATGTACAGGCAAGATGAAGTTAATTTTACACATAAGATTTATGAAGGAGCATATCTTTCGGATTACTGTAATTGATTGTTAGAGATTGGACAGATTTTTCTTTTACTGGATGTAATTAAATTCAATTCTGTGCCTGACATTGTATGTTAACTACAAGTTGTAGGCTACATTTGAGAGTCAGGACTGAAGCCTGCTGTGTATTGCCATACAACAACTCAGTGTGGAAAATCATGGTTGCTCTTTTCAGTCTCAAATATCAGCGACTTTTTCAGCCAAAATTGTAGCCATTTTACTGAAAACTTGTTTCTGAAACAGAATTCTAAAATAAAACTGTGCTCTCAAATGAAATGATAAGAAACATGTAGGATGTTTATTTAGCATTAAAGTAGCATTGTATATCCAAGGGCTATTTCAGGCTGAGTTTAATCCTTTAGCAATCCCTAGGCCAGGGTTTGAAGCATGTGAGAGGATCCTGAGGGATTATTCAGGACTCAAGTGACTTGCACAAGATTACACATAACAGGTTTATGTACTGAGAGATAGTTGTTGCGAAGTGTGCTACAAGAGAAGTACAAAACTTGCTTTCAGTAGCTTTTCTGGAATACATTTGGGGTGGATTCCTTAGTTTATACCCTCTACTCATGAAATCCTTGAGGCTCACCCAAGTATCACCTTGAGTATCACCCAAGGTATCACTCAAGAGCCAAAGCCCACTATACTGGGCAGTGGTAGGGCTACATTAATTTGAAATATGTTCCCAGAGAGGAGTTGGTCTTAAACTGCTCTGATTTCAGTACTGCTTGGATTAATCTTTTAAGAGGCAGAGGGGAGAAAAGTGATTGCTGCCTGGAGTAGATGACACTACTCTCCACCTTTTTTCACTCATTGTGCAGGAATTCATAATTTCAATGCAGATTAAGTACTCTCTGAACATCCCTATCTCTGTGCAGCAGAGAGAAGTGCAAGCAATTTCACAAAGCTGAGTGTGGTTAGAATTCACTCTACACTGCAGGGTTTGTCCACGCCAAATCCTCTCAATTCTTGGCAACAAACAGAGGGCTGAATCTCCTGCCTGGATGTCATTGGAGAAAACGACACACACTGTTCTGCCTTTGACTTTAGAGTTCTGCAAACTCTGGGAGAAGTTTTGACATCCTCAATGTAAAATAAAAGCAGAAAAAAACCTAGTTGGGATTTTGAGTATGGTTTTGGGGTTTTTTTTATATATATACTAGAGCCCCTTATCAGTTTCTATAGGAGCAATTTGTAGAGACTGTTAAGAAACTAGTATGACCTCAAGGTCTTTTAGGCAAGAGAATATTGAATGATACCTTTTTCATTCGGGATTACAGTAATTTATGTAGTGTCAGGCCTGACAGCACACCCTGTCAAACTTCATATCTCAGGTATTTATCACTTTTTATTCAAGATTTATTCGTGGAAGTTGGATCATAAGGTCCTTGTTCTTACATGACTGAGATTCTGTGATGGGATTCCAGCTCTTTGTCAACATCTTTTAACTTCTGATTGAGACATTTATGCTTATTTTTTCCATGAAGCATTTTTCCTTTTTTGATTAAATATGCTTATCTATGTTCATTAAATATGAGAAATTTCCTAGATATTTCTCACCATTGTAAAAATACTAAATTAACATTATATTTAAACTCTAGAATTTAAAAAATAATAATGGAGGAAAAAGTTATCGATCCATTTTGTTTGTCCTCTTCAGCGCTTGACAGGCGCCACAAAATCCTAAATATTGTACTTTGTTACTCCATTTTTTTATGTAGGTCATATATATTGACCACATGTTGTTTGCCTCTTTTTTTAGTGAGCTGGAATAAATTTTTATGAATGTTAAGAATGTCTTTCTATTTACAAAATTAATGAGACAAAATCCAGCATGGTTTTAGTCCTTTGAATTTTCACACTGAGGTATGAATATTAACAATGCTAAGAATGTGCTCAGCAAAAATAGATGTCTGATATATAGAAACTGAAAACCACATGCTTGCATCACACTGTTACTGTATACAGTAGAGTTGCTTATTCAGCCCAACATATCAGCATTTTAAATTTGTTCTCCTTAGCACTTATGTTTTGCTTATCTTTCCACTTGATATCGGAATATAAACTTCTATTTGCTGAAATAGTCATTATATAAAGTAGCTGCAACACTAAAATGATAGCAACTTTTTTATTCATGTGTGAAAAAGTAAGCTCTGCAGTGTAAAACTAAGAAGGAAAAAATGTTATCTAGAATATAGATAGAAAATACAATGAAATCAAGTGAAGGTTGCTCTGTGTGTTTAGTTAATATTAGTGGAGAAAAATATAAGGCATTTAATTCTTTGTGTGTAGTCATCATTAGTCTCCCTGGAAGGGTTTGTAGATCAGCAGGGGACTAAACCCACATGAAGCTTCATTTTGATGCAGCCATCACCCAAGTGTGTTGAATGAAGTAAGACCCAACTGCTTGTGGAACATCTTCCAGTGGTGGACAAGCTGATACTTTTTGTCTTCACTAAGAAAGATTCCACTTTTAGTCTCGAAGTAACGAGAATGGCATTTGCAAGATCACATGGAGATTGAAAAAATACTTTTCTGATTAGACAGTTTATGATAACTTATTTCAAATAATATAATGCACCTTAATAAACAAGTATCGTCATTAGCACATACCATTTCCATTTTCATTATGCCTCCATTAAAAAGTGTTTTAGGCAGTATTTTCTCTGTGTCCAAGAGTGTGATGGCAGCAGGTAAGCACATTAGAAAACTGTCAGTCAGCCCAGTACATTAAGTAATGAAATCAGAAGGCAAGAGACAGAGATTTGGGGTGTTTGTCAACCTCTCACAATTTGAAATCAATAAGAATTTGATCATGTTGAACTATACTCAAGGATCATTTCCCAGCTGTTTTTTCACCAGCCATACTGCTTTAGTCATAATTTCCTTTGCCTCTCAGCTGAAAAGGACTGTGCAATGCAGGGCTTATTGGTATAATTCACGAAAGGTAGTGCATTGAGTGGGATAAATGTAACGAGAAACAAATTATCTTGTTTATAGCTTACACTGTCAGAAACCAAATGTATTTTACTGGCAGTCTTGCAAAGGTAGATTCCAATACATTTCTCAGTGGAGCCTGCCTTGTGTGAGGTATAAAATAAGAGATAGGTCAATAGTACTATTTACTAAATATGTGTTGTTTATCAGCTTTTCTGCTAAAAAACACACAAATGTTTTGGGAAAGTTGAATAAAACAATGATAGTCATAAAACTCTATGACTTCAAGTTAAAATATGTAGTAATACACATAATGAACCATCTGACAATTCATAAGTTTAATTATATTTTTGGTAGCTATGCCATATACTGGGTTGTTTGCTCTTTATTACTAGGAGTGTCAAGACAGTGTCATCCCTTTGAGTGCTTTGCATATCAGGAGTCCTTAATAATGCATGAAATTCAAAAAAATATATCACATTGCCACTCTTTGAGAATAAAGTATCATAGGAGACAGGATGCACACAGTGTTATTTTTGGTTATCCAATATTTGTGTGAAATATTTAAAAAAAATTAAATTCTCATGTATTCCTGATAGGGAAAGAAAACTTAAGAGTACTTTAAGTACAAAAATAGATAATCTGTGAGGGGATTTCTAGAGCAACTATTTGTAATTTTTTCAATCTTTGTGCTCTTCTGCTACTTGAGGAACTCATACATAGTGACCTCAGCTGAGCACAGTAACACTTTCAAAGGAACTTTAGAGAGTGAGAACAGAGGGATCTGGGGATATGAATTCCTCTGAAAAGCAAAATGTATGTTAACATTAAATAAATTAACAGGAAAGAGTCTTGTTTCTTCTGATTGTTTATAACTAGAAATTACTCCATTTCTTCACCTTGATGTTCAACTGAAGAGCACGACACATTTCAAATCATGAGTGTTGTTGACTAGAATGATAAAATTTTGTGGTTAATGTATTTCATGGCAAGGTAATATTTAAAATAAGGGAGTTTGTGGATAATTGGGTTCATTCCTTAATTATATTCCTTTTAGTCATCCAGGCTTTGACTGAAAACAGAGCTGTCACTGTTGGTGGAAACTACTGGTTTGCTCAGCAGGATCTGTCACAGTCTTGTTGAGATAGTGAAGCCATCAGTCTTTGGCTTAGACTGAAAAAGAAGATGCAGGATTAAACTTCAGCCTGTTGATTAACATAATTAATTACGGAAATGAGAATGCAGTGAGCCCATTAAAGGGAACCTTTGCTCTCAATGAAAGCAAGAGCACTATAGACTCACTTTCTTTGTTGAAGTAAAAAATGTTCCCATCTGTTTTGCTGAGGTGAGGACAGATGCAAAGTTCCCCAAAGGGAGGGAGCAGTTACAGTGAACTGAAATCATGTATCTGCAGGATCAGTGCCCAGCCTTGCTGGTAATTCTGTGAACTGCAAATTACTCATTGGAATATAGATCCTGACAATAGAGTTTGCAATATTGCAAGGTCATGGACCCGCTGGAAAATTATGGTAATGGCACAGAACACAAATCTGCTTTATAAAGAACAGCTCTGTAAATCTTGGTAGTTTTTTCACGTTCTCATTTGTTTAGTTACTAGTTGGCAAACACGTTCTATGAGTAGAGGTAATGGAATTAATTTTCTTCATTCTTCATCAGCTGGCAAAAGGACACTGAGGTGTGTTATGACTTGGGAAGCACTGCCTGGTATTCTATTGTTCAATGAAAGCATCCAGAAACTAAAAAGGAAAGAAAACAGTTATCTCTGGCACTACCCAGTCTTTTATAAGCAACCAATCAAGTCAAAATTAATCAGTCATAGTGTGAAAATAACCACATAACATATGTAATTGCTGTTGTTCAGTGATAACACCAGTTTTGCTAGATGGAGCTTTGATCAGGATATTTCTGCATTAACTTTAGCTGATGCTTCATTAGTTGAATAATTTAGTCTGCTGAATCCTTGTGATAAAATTCTGGGATAAAAATATAAATACATGAAAAAATTAGTTTTTATTTTGTTACAGAAACTTCTGGTGATTTTTGAAATGTTTTATTGTTACACCATGAATAAATTTGTACTCCTTATGTTAGGTATTTTCTGTAGTGAGGTACTTAATTTCAGTATCAGTTAGTAAAGAAATGCAAAAATAATTTTTGTTTGAAATTTTATTCAAAACCATGTTCTGACAGGAGATTTGGCAATTCTAAATAATCTGTTTTTCTCATAGCAGTTTTAAAACTATCTATGAGTTCTGTACAGGTTTTTTTTTGTTTTTTCCTTTTACTGTCTTCTGATTACAATAATGAAGGAGCTGTTGTTACAAGCAAAGGTAAAAAATTTAAACCTTGATAACTTTTTTATATATGTTAGAAGAAAGAAAAAGAGGATCAATTATAAATCTTAGAAAAATTTCCTAAGACTTCATTGTAATGATTTTTGTTACAGCATACCTTTCTCACTTTTTTCTTCTAACATGTGAATTTATATTAGAAACTCTGGATACCTTTGAAAAACTACTTTTCATTTTTTTTACTTTTTATTTATGACACATGCTAATACCATCTGTTAATGAGTATAGTGATAAACTCTATCTCCTGCTTTTCCTAGCATGATCTGCTTTGAAGATGCTTTCAAGAACTCATTTCCTGATAAATATTATCAGTCTCAGACCAATTTATTATGAAATTTTGATGAAGATATATCAAAAGACAGGAAGGGGCTTTGAATAAAGTATATCTTATTTAAAATGTGCAATTGTATACTCTATTTCAAACTTAGAAGAATTCTTTAAAGCAAAATTTAATTACCCTTTTGAATGGAGTATGAGCAGAATAATATTTGTGTTTTCTGGTACTTCAGGACTCCTGTACAACTCTGTTGTATGAGTATGTTGTTGACAGTGAAAAGTTGACACTACTAACTTTCTCTTTACAGTTAGTGCAGTACTAAAAAATTTGATCCATATTTTTATACAGTAAGCCACTCTCAACTGGGATATTCCATGCTGATTGAAATTTCTTTTTGTGGAGGTGAATGTTGTGTAAAGTGAACAAAGCAAAAAAGTGTCCCTTGTTATCTTCTCTAATCAAAAGTGTCTTAGCTAAGCATGAACTTCAAAACAAAGCTCAAGCATGAGTTTACCTGCACCTTGAATTTGTCATATTCATCATGAAAACCATGCAGGCAATAGTGCTGCTGCCTCTGTCCAGATGCAAATTCTCTAATTTCCTGGGTCCTGGGTGGATGAGGCTGGAAGGGGTGTATGGAGGTCATCTTGATCCAAACCAAGATTCCAAAATCTGTCGTGTCCTTGTTAAGCTCGTGTGGATTTAAAAATTCTAACTCACTCGAGGGAATCTGTATTCTTGATAAGAACAATGTATAATAAAAAACTTCTCAAGGCACTTGACACATTTATGTGATCAAATTCTCAACTACTGTGGTATTCAGCAAGGTTTTTTTAAGGAGTTACTTTGAAAGAACTATATCAGAACAAATATGTCAAGCAAATAGGCCTCTTATTGATGCCTAGTTTGGTGTTTCAGTCACTTATTGTCACTGTTGAACCTTGATGTGAAGGCCTTTCTTTTATTGTTCTTTGCAAATAAACTAAACTAACATGTTTAAGTTCGTGCAGCTGTGAAGTAACATGAGTGAATTTAGATTCATTTTTCTGGGAATATTGGAATGGATAAAATATAAATAAAAATATATTTTAGTTTGAGGAATTGTTGAGTCTCTCTGCACTGTAACAAAAGTTGTTGTTAAGAGAAAGATCAGATCCTTGAACACTCTATTGTGGCACTCAAGTCAGCAAAAATACAGTGCAGTATTGGTTAAGGATGGGATCCTCTAAAATAGTCATTTCTAATTTTTGTAACACTGAAACGAACTGCACTGAATTCCTGCTGAATGATATTATGGAAAATAAGATGCAAATAAAAATCTGAGGTGATGACTTGAGTGAACAAAAGGGCTCAAGATTACAGTAATTGTGTTGTTCTCAGCAAAATCTTCTCTAAGCCAGCAACAACAAAATTGTTTCTGAAAGATCACTTCTTTTTAGTTTAAAGAAAAAAATTCTTGGAGATTTTCCATCCTCTTTAGGGATGAAATTATGTCTGTGACAGTTGGCAAAGGCAGGAGATTCACAAGTTTCAGCAACTGTTTTCCTAGTGGAAAAATCTAAGTAAAATGATTAGAACATCTGGCAAAGCTCTTAAATAAAACAGTGCTTTGAAACCGAACTGATTCAGTGTATCCTAGGACGTTTCATCAGTGACATTAGAACAATTAATATTCAAGATGTGCTTAATTATAATTATACTTCACAGATGTTCTGTAAGAAAAAGTGGAACATTGTGCTTTCAGGTTGAGCTCTCATGCAGGCAGACTAATGCAGTGGCACTTTACCTTCTCCCCATAAAAAATATTAACATGATTGACTGTTAAACCAAAATTATGTGTGAGAATCTCAGCAATGGCACGTGCCTAGCATTTGAGATTATGTAAACAGTGAATACATAATTTTATCAATTGTTCTATCAGCTATTTGAATGAAATTTTGCACATGGTGGTGTATTTCAGACAAACTCTTACTTGTCTCATGTAAGAAATGGTAAAGAAATCAAGGACCTCTGTGGCTGATACATATTCTGCTAATTTTAGCACGAGCCTGAATGGGTTTTTGTGATCCTCTGCACCATCCACTTGATATCAATGGAAATTGGGAATGCTGCTGCTTCAATGGGCAAACGACTCCCCAGTAATGTAGTCAGTGGAAAAAAGATTAGGATATTAGCAGCCTATTAAAAATTAACAGTATTTAATGGTGCCTAGGAGGTAAACCAAGGTTGAACAGGAAACCCTGGGGACATTTCCTTGCCTTCAGTACTTGAATTAGCAATTTTAGCACCATTTTTAGCTGTGAAAAAAAATTTGGTTTGTATTAGGTGCTTATGAGCTAGGTGTAATTTAGCTAAGAATGTAGGATATATGTCATTTAAGACAGCTGTGAGAAGTCATAACAATTTACTGTTGAAAATGAGCAGTTTCCAGATCAAATCATATACAGATACCTATATTATTAAAGACAAAGATTATTTTTGCTTTTATGTCTTCTGTTCTCAAGATGTTATATTTTGTAAAACAACAAATTCCAATTAACAGAGTATCAAGCATTAGCCATTATCTGTTTCTATTTCTAAGAAAAAGTCAGAGTCAGTATTTTTTGTTACTTGCTGAGGTCAAAAGTACAGCTACCACTCTGGATGAAAAAACAACTTCATGAAGTCACTTGGGAACGCTGTAAGTGAGTTGAAGTGCAACCTTAACTCATCTGAAAACAAAAAGTGCTTTTATAGGAGATCTGTGTTTGAGATTTGATTAAGAAAAAAGAAAATCAGTGACTCCATCAAGATAACATCTTCCAATGGTGAGATGCAGTTAACACATTGCTAGTCCTGCTTCTCTCCTCTTTAGTCACCTGTTAATCATGAACAAACTGTTACAATAATTCTTTCTTCACAGGAAAAATTTATGGCAATAGACATTTCAAATCAAATAGTGAAATACATTTCCAAGTTCCAGGAAATGAGAATAAATTATTAAAAACTCCTGCTTCCAGACAACTTGAAAATGTGTCCAGTACTACTAATTAAAGTTACTCAGTTGAGCATCTGAATTTAATTAACAGAATGAGGTTGTGATGGATGTAATGTTTATGTTATTTTGCCTGATTTTTCATATCTAATGAAACCTCACATTTCCTCTCTCAAACTGTGAGAAAAATAAATGTTCAGTATATTCATTTAATTAGATATCTCTAAAAAACACTTTAAATATACGGCGTGGGTTTTTCATAAAGCTGAAGTGTTCACTGCATACAGTATCTCAAATGAATCCTTTAGGTTTAAAAACTGAGAATTAGGAATGTGCTGTTTCTGCAGATCCATATGTTCTTTGTTGTCAGTCCCTAAGGTCTCAGGGCTGTGCAGTGTAACATATCTGCTTGTAATACTGTTCAAGTGGTAGCTATTTTCATAGAGTTGGTGATTTGTGCAGATTTGACTTGGTATGGAGCTAAAGTAGTATTTACACCAATACCCAAAGAGTGATTTCTTAATAAATTCTTTATTCTTGTTTTTTTTTTTTTACCTACTAATGCCCTAAGACTTATTGAATGGCTTCATGTACAACATCCCTGTTTGAATAAGAGGTTAGAGGAAGAGAGAATGGAAAAAAGTGTTTCCTCCTTTAACTTTTATTTCTCTTACCTAGCAGTTACTGAATTATTTTTTATGTAAGAAAAGTTGTATCATATTGTTTAGTTCTGCTGACTATAGTTTATAGAAAGGCACTACAAGCAGCAGGAGGTGCCACATTTCCCTCTTCTCATGCAGACTGCCTTTGGTACTTCTCTTTGAATGAAACAGCATGGGTTTGGATTTTGTGGGGCTTGGTGTGTGTTTCAGACGTCTCAAGCTTCTTTCTCTCATGACTTTTAAGGTCAGAGAAAAAAATATAGTCATTTTCAAAATTGTTTTTTTTTGAGGGGATGAGCTGTTATTAGTATTGTGGCTTTCCTTAAGCTATTGTGTGATTTTCAGTCTCACCAACCACATCTACTCAGGTTGGTGCTCGCACCATCCTGGGAGTCGATTTTATGTACAAATTCTAGAGAAGTCATTCTGAGGAGTGGGTGTTCAAGGCTGTGTCAGAGCTCCTATTTCGTGTATTGCTGCCATCAAGTTGTGACATGTAAGACAATACTTTCTTAGACAGTAAGCTCAGCCTAAGCCTGTGGTTGAGCACTTGGCAAGTGATTTTAGACTGAAGTATCTTAAATTTGATCCATGAGCTTATCTGCCTGCTCTTAAGTGATAACAGGAATCAAGGTTAGTGAGTTTTCCTGTGCCTGTGAACCCTTCATCTGTAGGTAAAGTCAGGGCAGGAACTTTTGAGACTTAATAGATTTTAGTATGTGTTTTTAATAATTATTTCAATAGCATTGCAATAAAAATTCTTATTTGCAAAACAAGGAAATAAGATGCCAGACATGCCAAAATTCACATGTGGATTCCTTGTCAGCCATGTGTGCTTGTTGACAATTTGTAAAACACAGCAGAGAAATGGTACTGTTTATTTTGAAGTTGTCTCCAAATATAAAAGAAATATAATTGGAGATTAAAATAAAGAGAAAATATACTCTGTGTTTTGTTGTGAGGTAATTGCAGCTGGAGACATTTTAGCTCAAGGTTCCTATTATGCTTATTAGAAGTAATTTTCTTAGTTTGCAAGGTTGTGGCCTGGATCCTTGAGACTGGTGCATAAAATTCTACACTTCCCCTTCTTGGGCTATATGACAGGGATGGTAATTAGCACTAAACTCTAAGGCAATTTATTTTCATAAAATTAATAATAATGAAGATAATTTCATTTTTGAAAGCAGCTCTGTGAAAAGCCATCTCAGATCACTGCATGGAGATCTTGATTATACAGTGAAAAGGAGCTATTCACAGGAGGGAGTATTAGCATAGCCACATTCCACTAAAAACACTCTTAGTCTTGCCAAGTTTCTGTGCATAAAATCATATGCATGCTGTGTTGATGTTATTAGCTTCCATCCTTCAAGCTGCTGCAGTCCCCTCTGTATAAATCTATACAGAGGAATCTTTATATGCCAAGGAATATGATCCCTAACCAATTTAAAGTGTGATGCATTTAAAAGAATGCAAAACAAAGTATGTTAAAATCCAGAAAAGAAGACTGAGTGAATGACTATGTGAATTATTTCTGTTCCCTATCTGTGAAAATTGAATTGACTGACAGTAGAAAGAAACACTTAACTGGTTTTATTATATTAACTTTTATTTCAGTTGCTTGTCTTTAAATTCTATGGTTCCATAATCAAAATCTTGAAATGAGTTAGAGAAATCAGCATGAGACTTCATGGAATGAATGTATAAATTTTAACCTGATTTGAAAAATGCTGCACTTGTTTTCTTTCAAAGCAAAGTATTATGTGGCTCATAATGCCATTGCAACATGTAAGAATAAATCACTGTACTAAATTGGTAGGCTGACAGACCTTTTAGTTCGTGAATTTGTGGTGTCTTAATGCCTCCCTGAACAGAACATATTGGTTCAGACATATTTTGTGAGTCTACTTCACAGCCCAAGATCGGAAACAATTGTCTCAAGGAAGAAAGGAAGAAGCTTTTGGTCTTCTGCATTTATCACTCCTGTGCACCTAAACTGTACCCACATCCTCACAGTCCTCATGTCATTCTTGCATTAAAACTTCTAATCTCTGATTTTTTGAGTGCAAAAGAGAGAAAAACGAAGGGGAAGGCAACTACTAATTGGACTCAAAACTGTTGGGTTTGAGGATTGATTTTCTGAATATATAGGTACATCTGACATGTGTTAAGCCTCTCCCCTTCATCATTTTCGGCCTTGCTGTGTCTTGGTTTGCAGCCATTCAGGTTTCGCTGCATTGTGTTATTTCAGGCTGCATCACTTTTCTTCATCCTTCTCCTGTTACATGTTCATAAGTTTGGAGCCTCATATTAGTGGATTTTGGTGGAGATGCAGTGGGTCACCATGTTGAGAAAGACATGTTTGAGAGATTCCCAAGGAATGTGGGAGTGGTTTTACACATAAAGAATCATTTTGATTGTCACAACAGCTAAGGAATTGTCAATGCCAAATGTAGTGGGAAACACGGGTTGGGATGGGCTGGGATAATTTCAGAGCACAGTCTCCTGGTTGAGGCCGTTCAGATTGAATTTTATCTGATTTGGAGGTTTGTGAATAACGTTTAAAAACATTGAAACAAATATTAACACTGTTTTCCTCATGTTTTTTGGCTTATAATTTGAGAATTTAACACTGACTTTCAATCTGAATTAAATTAAATCAATAATTTTAATGCTCACTGTGCCAAAAGTGCAAGGGCTCTGAAAAAAAAATATTCTTAAGTATTTTAGATTAGATATCCTAATTTAAAAGAAGCTTTATTCTTTCTGAGTTTCTTCTCCATGTAGAAAATTAAGATAACACTGACATCAGGATATGGCAGTTCCTGTTTGTTAGGTGTTGGGCTGCTATAGTTAAAAGATGTAAAGAGCTGATGAAGAAATGAATTATTTCATATTCCAAAAAAGACTTTAACAGGGTACAATGAATAGACATGGATGTAAATATCAGCAATGGTACTTACATATTGCTGAAAATTATAGGTCAGGTTGAAAGGTAAAATATTTATGAGTGCTTGTTCAAAGATTGTTGTTAATCCTGAGGTCTAAATGAATAAAATCACCAGTTCTATCATAGGCTATTTCCAAAATTTAGTTGTCATATTTTGCTGCTTTTTTCATCTACAGCCCTTTTAATTTTTTATTTTTTTTTTCTTCTTTCTTTCCTCTGCAGAATTGCCAGATGTCATTGGATCAGTGTCTAGAATTTCAGGAGTGATATGTGGAACCCTAAAGCAAGTCCACACTATCATGGATACAGGTGGGCTATACTACCCTGATCCTGAAAAAGGCAGGTGGTAGAAGGACTGAAGCTGCAGGCAGAAAAAACTATCCAGATAAACATATTAGCAGAAGACTCTTTTGTTCCCATTTCTCACATCTTATTTATTCATCCATCCAGAAAAGTTAATGGTAAGGATACGTAGCTGCACATTTGGCATGTTTCACATGTTTATTAGAAATTTAATGTGACTAAGCTTTGCTATATTTTATTTGAGAATGCCCCCAGTATGTGATTCATTTTGATTACTTGGTACAAAAGTTTCTTGTAATATAACCCCCATTCTTCATTGTCCCAGATTCTCATTTATTCAAATTTCTTGTATCATGAATTTTGTACAGATTTCTGACAAGGTCCCCTATGTCACTAAGCTTGTTAAGCTCTGTGCTGCTCCATGTGGTACATCTAAAATCAATTTCAGTCACATTTGACCATTGTGCAGATGGAACATTATTCATGCATTAGACTTTCTAAGTGGGGTAGAACAGAACCTTACATTTATTCCTTACAATTGTATCTGCATTTCTGTATTATATATGGTTCAGTAACCTTTTGTAGAAGACCAGAAGATGCCTCTGGAGGCAACACAATGTGCATCAGAACTGATTTATACTCTAACATCTGTCAACTTTTCCCTAGGACCCAGTTGTGCCAGGATACACTTGTCATCTTTTCTAATGACTTATCAAAAGACAGAGGCTGACTATGGGAAGAGGTCTATCACAGGAATGAGTCTGATATTACTTCCTGACATTTTTCCAAGGAACAGTGTTCAATGTGCATTTATTGGCTCAGGGATTTGTAGTTTGCAGGTTTGTGTGGGTTTTTATCCATAGGGCTAACATTTTTATTAATGAACTTCTGAAAATGAGACATAGAAATGCTGTTGGAAAATGCATAAAGAACACATGCAATGAATTTTGAAAATGTTCCAAAAGACTTCATTTTTCCTGTTCTGTGAAGTTTGTTGACATTTAAGAAATATCCTCAAACCAACATCCATCTCTCTTCCTCTCTCCCACTGGCAAACAGAGAAGCAAATATAGGAGGGCTTAGGATAGCCAGGGTATTTTATAGCACTGTTTAGCACATGGACTTGGAAATAGATCTCTGGAATCTCATGTGAGCATTTTGCCTAATAGATGTTATATCTCTCTATCATTTTGTACAACCATTCTTTAGTGAGCCAGGTGAATCAGACACTCAAGAGTTACCTAAACTAGAAAACAGGTAGAGCCTACAATTCCTCCTCTGTTTAAATCCATTATCCCTTTATTCTGAGATTCTTTTGCTTTCTCACTCTTAATTGAACTAGAATTTCTATCTTACCTTCAGAATGCTTCCTTAGCAAACTCCAAATACTAAAGCACATTTTTTAAAATACATAAACACTAATTTTAATTTTATTAAAAACATAAACACTAATTTCCTCCCGAAGAGTGTATTCGTATTAAAATAATAACTTTAATATTTTCATTATTAGATATTCCTTTTAGGAGAAACAATCTTTAATGACACATGTGGAGTTCACATCTCAGATCTGTGAACTGGTTCAATCAATCAGTTCTTTTGTCTGTGAGAATGATGTAAAGAAGAGCGTTTTGTTTGGGGAATTTTTTTTTTATTTCATTTGTTACAAGCTAAGCTGTAATGGTTCTGAATTAAGTGTGTAAATGAGCAGGAATTTTCCTTTTCTTACAAGAGATGTTGAAATTATAATTTAACATGAATGAAAGAAGTCTTATTTTATTATGTTTAAAAATATTTTTACTCCTATTTGTAAGCAAGGTTGCCATCTATAAAATGACATTTTATTATGATTTGGATTTTAAATTATTTTGGTTAATTAGTTAGACCAAACAATAAATTTTTAAGGCTATCCATAGTTCATGCATATGTGCAAAAATAAAAAGTAAAATGAAACTATAACTTAAGCTGAACATGGCTTCAGTTGTCTTCACAGATTTTAAATCTGCATCATGTTTTGTGTCTTTTTGAGATAGCTGGCTTTACTGCTTTTATATTGATTTAGTTTAACAGATTGACTTATATGTTAGAATGATTTAAGATGCTATATTTTTTTATTTTCCAATTTAGATCTCTCTTGTATGTGAAAATACAGCATGTAATTTGTAGGACATATATTTATGAGTTAAGGACACAAAACTCTATTTTAAAAATTGAACATAATGCTGTAGCATAACAGTTCTGTGTTTATAAAAGAATTTGAGGTGAAACTGCTTTTCCACCTTACACTGGCCATTCTGGGAATAGATCAACTTACTGCCTTCTGGCAACTCACTGTGTTCTAAATAATCTAATATTCATCAGTTCAGGGGAAGAAATCTGATCTATAGTGCTAATTAGCTTAATTAGTGGAGTTATCTAGAATATGAGGCCTGGCTTCAATCTCTTGTAATACAGAGAAAATGTAAAATATACCGAATTTCCCTTGCAATAAAGATCATCCAGGACTTGTCACATTCCCCTGAAATATGACAGGGTGAGTGATGGAAACTTGGAGAAGCCTTTTTCTCAGAAATTCTATTTTCTCTCTGCAATTCTACATTGTGGTGCTTAGAATCCACCCCAATATTATTTAACCAGCAGCAGTGCAATGAGGTTTGCCAGTTTCCATAGTCTCTGTGATGGAGTTTCCAAAAACACTTAAGTGCTAAGAAAATTTTATTTCAAAAAATAAAACTATCAGATCAATCAAGTTTCTCCACATCTGTTCTTTAAAGTTTATTTATTTTGGAAGATGTTAGAACATAGGGGCGTGACAGGATCTCTCAAGTAATCAAAATGAAACCTACTTATGGAATCATAGAATCATTTAGGTTGGAAAAGACCTTCAAGATCAAGTCCAGCCTTTGACCAAATACCATCATGTTGAGAAACCCTTTTAAGTTGTTTTATTGTAATAAGCAAAAAGTAAAAAATTACATTTTTTCTTTCTTTTCTTTATAATCACTTGGATTTTTATGAACACCTGGATTATGCAATCCAGTAATAGATAATTTAGTGGAAACTAGTTTGTCACTTTGAGGCCAGGGAAACATTGTTTCCTCAATATCTTCCTCAAAGCCTGTGGAAAGTGCATCCATTAATGGTTTTCCAACTGTGCTTTTATTTAAATCTGTGTACTACTGCTGTTTCTACAAGAATCCTTTGTGTTGCATTGCACAAAAAATAACATTTAAGAAAAATAAACACTATAGTTTTCTCTCTGAGATGCCCACAATTTGAAAAAATAATGTACCACATTACCCTCAGAAGGTCAATGGGATCAGAATATTGTATGAAACTGCATCAACCAACACTGATTTACCATTAACGTTCTGTTCCAGTTATATTATGTATAAATCTTCAGACCAAAGCTGTGGGTATAATTCCTTTTATTGTTTTGGTCAAGAGAGAGGATTTTTGTCTGTAAACATTCCAAAAAACTTGTATAGGGCTGCCAAGCCAAGTGTTCTGTCTGGCATTTGTGAGTTAATGAAGGACTGCTTTAGCTTTAGAGCTGGATTTCAAAATACAGAATCTGGAGAACTATATTGCAAATGTAATGTTACCCAAGCCTCTCCTAATGAGAATTTACATAAAGAATGACCCAGTGGAATTGCAGCAGTGTATAGTTCTGCTGTTTAGGAGAATAGAATCATGTCTCAAGCCTAGAGCAACTTTAAAGTAGGGATTTGAAGTTTTTTGTCTCAGGGGACAAAATAAGTGCTTTTTACTTTCTCAAGGCATTCACTGTTAACTGTAGCAGCCTTCTGTAGCTGGTATTATATTAGAATATGCCTAATATACTGAAAACAAAAATCCAGGCTTTATTTCCATTGTGCTTTTTACTCAACAAAGAAATAATCACAAGATTAATGCATTTTTAAAGGACAATGGCACACATAAAAATAAGAAACCAGTATGAAAAGCAAGAGCTTGTGGTTGAAACCTGTACTCCTAGAATGACTAAATCAAATACTATTATAAATTTACTTCAGAGATCTTTTTGCTGCTGATATTGGCCATGTCTAATCTGCCATATCTGTGGTTATGTATGAACAGACTGGAAGATACAGTAGAGTAAGAGAACTCAGGACACAGCATTCTCCAAGCTACTCACGTTTCCCAGATGAAGAGCTATATGGCCATAGATTCCTTCTATTGTAATTAAGGAGAAAGAGGGATGCACATCTGGACAATTGGTGGTGATATTAGAGGAATTGTATTCTGCAAGACCTGCATCTTATTGCTGGCTTTGAACAGAATCTGCAGCTCCTTTTAACACCATAGTTAAATTTGAAGCTTGATGGATAACTCTGGGAATAGTGTTTCACTGATCTTCCTATTTATTGTCAACTTATAAAACAATTATTTGCTAATTATCTTAAGAGAAAAAATAAAGATTAAGGCTGATATAAAATATAAAACACTATCACAGATTTACTGGCTGGAATATTTTTTGACATGTTTAAGTTTCCATCTGTGTGTTTATATAATGTAGAACATGAAATGGAAATACATGTGTACTAAAAATAATCCCAAAATCATTGACAAACTCATCTGGGAGACATATATATATGTGTGTGTGTGTGTATATATATGTATATATATGCACACATCAGAGTTCCTGGAGTGAAATACTTGTTAGATTAGGAGCTTTTACTGGTGCTAATTGCAGTGGTTGTGAAATATATCACCATCACTGATGGTGAGAAAATTCTCTCCTGACACAGCGAGGGTCAGTGTTTGATATTGATACATTTAACTGATACTTTCTTAGGTCACTTTTATTTCAGTTTGAAAGCACAATCAAAATTCAAGTTAGTTTTTCTAGTGCCAGGAACTGTTTAGAGGTAGATTTATGAAAATGGCAGGCTTTTTAAAATACAAAACTTGGTCAAAAGAGATTTGTTACCTTAGAAAGCTTTGCAAGTCATAAGTAATTGCCCACTACTCCTCTGAAATAGGTTTATAGGAAAATGTACAACCTTCTCCTTATATAAATGAAAAAAACCTGAGACAGAAATGAAGTGATTTCCACAGGGCCATAAACTGCGATTGGAATCAAAATTATTACTGAGTAGTTTGTGATTCTTGCCTGATACCTGGGCTGTAACAATGCTGACAGTCTCCCATGCCTGTCTGTCACTCCTGGAATTGCTGGCCCTGGGAGCTATTTCTCTGTGAATGACGACCATAGTTTACAGCTCCAGTTTATTCAGAAACAAGTTTTGTGGACGAGTTCCCTTTTTTTAATCCATCCAGTGTTTCACTTCTAGATATAAATTGTGATTGAATGATTTAGTTCAGATTGTTTCCAGTGAAAATGCCACTTCTATAAATTGTTCCATGAAATATTTCCATTTCTGTTAGCAAATATCAAGTGTTTTCTAGTACTTGGGGAAAAAATTCTTCATTTCAATGAATATTACTGCTTCGTGCAACTGCATGCTGTAATACCTTTTATTTAGCTGACTTATAATGGTTGAGGGGAGGATCAGAATTTCATTTCTTTTTCTCCTGGTGAAGTTAAAAGTGATACTTTAACCAAGTTTAAAGGGAAAAGGTTTTAATCCACCTAAATCAGGGTTCTACACCTGAAAACTTTCAATTCACAAGAGCTTTGCTGTCAGCTAGAATGTTAAAATCCAGGGGTTCATTGATTCCTGTGACCCATCTAATCTCCTCTTTCCTGAGATGATTAAGACAGTCAAATAGTATCTGGCATTCTTGTCTTCCTCAAGGTTTTCCCACAAAGCCACTGAAAAGAGATCAAATAAACTGTTTTGAGATGATTCAGTGGCTATTTTCTTCGAGCCATGCAAAAATTGAACTGCTTGTGCACCTTAATTATTGCTAAATTTGATAAATGTAGACCTTAAACAACATATTCTGTGAGGATCTTTTAGCACAACTAGACTCACTAGAGCTTGCCTCTGGCAGGAGAAAGTTTATGGCTCCTTCTCAGCATATTTGAAAGAAGATTATTGCTGCTGACGCATTGCAAAAAGGTAACATTTGTGTGCATCAGTGACTAAATTGCTTTCTATTGTACCACATCCCATAAAATGACAAACCTCATCAATAAAAAAACGCAATAAAGAAGGTACTTTGGGATTTGTCTAGCTGTGGGGAACTAGAGGTACTTAATAATGCTGAATAGCTATATCCAGTGGCAGGTAGGAGGAGTTACTGCTCCTTATTGGAAAATTACCAACTGTGCATAATTTGTGGAAAGCTTTTCTTGTTTTCCAGTTTCCTATGTGAAGAAAGAAATCAGTCATGACACCATTAAAAAAAGTAAAAATAAAAATCTATTCGGAAGTGAGCAAATACCAGACAAATGCTAAGGGGAAGAGATTTTTTTAAAAAGTTAACATTAAGAGAATAAATTTTGTCCAAGCTGTAGTTTTTGGAGGACAGCAGAGAGATGAAAAGAAGGAAGTCACGGGTGAAGGCTGGTTGTTGCCAGATGACCCTGTAGGTTAAGGAATTTGCCAGAGCAGTGTATTAAAGAGTTTAATATGATTCTGAAGTAGCACCTCTAGTTCACTGGTAGTTAAACTGCTTTGCCAATATTATTAAAAGATAACGACTTTATTTTATTTATTGTTTTTTCAATTTCTGTAAAAACAGTGCTGTTCATAACCTTCAGCTGTGACAAAATGGCACATGTAGTTCAGCCTGAGGTAAGTTTCAAGAAAGGCACAGAACAATGTGTGTTTCCATGACCCGTGACTTCCCTGTTGTCTTCCTTCTAGCAGATCCAAGGAGAACAAACAAAACAGTGTGAACCAATACTTCATTTTAAAGGGCTAAAACATATTACAGAATACAGAAAATAATAATAATAAAAAAAAAAAACCAAAAACCAATTGAATTCTGGTCATCAGTTTCATTTGAAGATCCTATGTCAATCTAAAGTCATAGTCTTAAAAGTTATTAGTCATATACTTATCATCATTGCTAAGAACAATCTGTTTTATTAAAGCTTCTGTTCTTACGCTTGTAAAGGTGGTACTATGACCATATGACTAGAAATCAAGCATTCTTAATACTATGTATTTGCCTGTTACAATGAACTATAGAATTTAAGTCCTGAATAAGACCAAGTAGTTACACAATTTGGCTTAGTAGTGTCATACTTTCTAATGGAAAATACCAAATGTTTGGGAGTGGTTTCCTTTCTCTAGTCCTAACACAGAATGATATAAAGAGTCAAAGAATCAAGGACAAAATAGAGCATTTATATTGTTATTTACTAAGAGATGTTTGTATATTTAATTATTGATTAAATGACATGAACTAGTTTTGAACATCTATCTAATAGGTCAAGAAAACCTCATCTTGGCTTAGATGTACATATTCTGTATCTTTAATCTTTCTTTGTTAAAGCAAAACTAATCTTTCCCTCTTAAATTTTAGCAAGAGTTACTGTCTACACCACAGCACAAGTGTGATGAAAAGTAGAAAAGGCAACAAAAAGGGAAATTGAGGAACTGAGCGAGACAGAAAAACAGTAAGACTTCTGCAGATATCTCTGTGTATTTTCTGTATTTTCTGCCCTCAATTAATCAGTGAACAGCTAGAGAAGCCTTGAAGAAGAAGACCTGTTTCTGCAGACAGAGCTGCACTAGGGCTCACTCTCAGTCCATTGTTTTAGGGTTATGTTCTTCTCTGTGGCAGAAGTTTCTTTGAACAAAGTAGGATCATCCTACTGCTATTTCCAGCTCTTCTCAGATGTGGGTATTTTTGAAGTTTATGTTTTGAAAATGAGTGGGTTACAAATTGATCTACACTTTCTCTGAACAGCAAAAAATCCCCTGTAAATATTACAGAGTTATAGACCAGATATGAAAGATGTTGTTGGAATTAAAATCTGCAGCATTCAATAATTTCGAGTGTTGACTAATTCTGTTTATCTGATAATGCCTCTGTATTTCAGAGAGAATTATGTCTTCATTTAAACTTGTCTGAAATACTGAGATTTTATGAACATTATAACAGGTAATTAATGGGAAGAGTCAGCAAACCACTCATTGTTTTCTTGCTAGCTGAATGATTAGCTGTAACAATTGCTATTTTACCAGACTTCTACTAATATTAAAAGCACTTCTCTTTTTTTTTTCCTGGAAAACACATTTTGTTTGATGTCGTTAATCTTTTTTTTTGTATATTTTCAAATCCTCTGCTACTTTTGAGGTGACTATTAGCAGTAGGATTTCTTTTGTATGTAAGATAACTTTCAAACGTGTGACTTTTTAGGTGGTAGACAATGTGTTTCCTACTGCCTCGTGTTGCTTTGAACTAACTTCAAGTTTTTAAATGAAGGACTTGAGGAGAGCTGCCCTTACATAAACTAATCACTGATGAAATTACCATTGATTAACTGTTGGGCTTTCATTGATTGCACATTTACAGTTCCACAGGAAGATTTCAAACTTTATTTGTGTAATATTTCTAAACCATAAGAGTATTTTTTGTGTTGTATGCATTATGACATGGTTGTCAGATGTAAATCAGAAAGAGGGAAGAAATCTTCCCTCGAAGTGCCAAGAATTTTTATACATTTTGTCCCAGATTTGCTAAAATACATTTCTTATGCTATTTTGTTAAATTGATGCCTTCAATAAAGGTCCCTGGTGAATGCTACTGTTTTCTGCCATCTGGAAGGCAGGTAGGAGGAAGTGCAATTACGTTCAGAGAACCATCTGAAGATGTGTCCTTTTCAGGTGAAGTTACAGAATCATCAAGGTTGGAAGAGACCTTCAAGATTATCCATTCCAATCATCCCTAAACTGTGTCCCCAAGAGCCACATCCAGCTGCCTCCCCTCCAGTCCCTCCCATGAGAAGCAGTTTTTCTGAATTTCCTGCTGTCCATCAAGATGTTCCATGGATGTCATCTTGTCTTTTTGAAAACCTCAGTACTGCAGAACTGCAGCACTCCTATATTGAAGAAAGCAAAGAGGTGATCTTTCATAGTATTACTTTTGCAATTATCTAATCAAGGTGAAGCTTTGTAACTTCCATACCTGAAGTACAGCTGGCTTTTTCTGCACTTTTGAGTCCTGGAAATTATTTTCCTTGGCTCTTTGATTTACTTAATAATTTTGCAGCCTCACATCTATATACTTGGCTCTTCATGACCAGAAGGCCAAGATTTTTCTTTCAGAGGAACACAACTGGTTGTGTCATTAATACATGCAGGATGTAAACTGGCTGCTGACACATGCCCATAGGGAATGGGATCCCATGACCCATCTTGGACTTGGAAAACTGAACTAAGTTTCTGCCGCTTCATTTTTTTTTCATTTTCATTAAAGAATTCTGCTGGATTTTTGAGGAATTATTGCTGTCCTTTGACTTGTGTGAGTGAGCTGAGCTCTCCAGTATGTCTTTTGTTTGGAATTAGATGTTATAGATAGACCACCTCATTAGTGCACTTTCCTAAGGGGACTCAAATATTTTAAACTCAGTTCGGTTTTAAGCACTGTTCTGTCCTGATCCTGTTCTGCTCTGACAAGTGAGCATTAAAGCTGCAGAGCTGTGCTGACTGCTTGAATTCCAGCCCTTCACTTCTGCAGGCTGTATCACTTCTTTCTTCAGTATTAGTTGTGTCAGATCTTCCCTGGCTTAGACTGAGCTCCAGACTGAGCCAGACTGCAAATGTGATAGCCTGAGAAACACAGGGCACTATTCCATCCTTCTTCAAATCCACATATTCTTTGCTTTTTTTTTTATCCTTGTTCTAGAAATGTCTTTCATTGAACTCCCACCAATGAAGTCTCCTGTACCACCATCTAAAATGCAACAGCAAATTTAACTTTTTGGTTTTCATTTCATTTGCCATTCAGAAAGTGGCCTGTTCTCACAGAGTGAAGTAGGACAGCACCCACAGCTCAAACCATGAATGTTCCAGGATATAATGGAAGTGTCCTTTTCCAATTTGAATGTGCAGGATGCACTGTGGATGTATCTCTGAAGTAAATTCAGAAAGAGTAGCTTTGAACACAATTTGATCATGTTTCTACTATTTGAGGGGATTGTACTGCACTGTACCTTACCTTGGGTATGGTTTTTATTTTTCCCATCAGGCAGAGACATGCAACCATTTCTCAGAAAAGCAGACAAACTATTTAACAAATAAAAATTTACAGAATTAACAGTATTGTCATAGGGGTATCTGAGATCACATTTAGGTTACTTTGAGATTTCAGGTAAATGGTTTTTGGTGGTGATACCGATAGGAAATTACTTCATTGGACTGTTACGTGATGATCAGCTGGGTTGTTAAATAGTTATAAAATAGAATGATGGGGTAGATTTATCCAGGGAACAGTGCAGCACACAGGAGTGAGAAGATACAACTACAGTTTGTTTGGGGATTTTTGTTCCAGAAAAAGCAAGATAAACAGTGAAGTTACAAGGAAAAAAATAGAGGTGCTGGTTTGCAGAAGCTAAATAAATAATGAGCAGCTCCCAGCTGTGTGGATTTTATTATCGAAAGAACTGATTTAATATTATTGGGTTGACTTAAACCCTTTTGTTTCATAATTCATGATAGAACTTTATAGTTAACACTTGTATAAGGAAAGGAGTGGCAGAGATTTATGACTTTCAAAAACACTTAACGTATTTTGGCAAATAGTGTGGAGCAACTATCATTTCAAATAATGAAGATGCTTAAATAAGGTAATAGATTATTCCTGTTATCATGTTAATGCCTACATTTTGCCCAGTACAATTGACATGAAATGACAATTTTATCATAATCTTCTTCACAAAATTTTACTGCTGTAATTTGTAGCATGGTTATAAACTTGTGACTGGGATAGAAAATAAATGCTGGAAGAAACTTGAAATGAAATAGAAATGAGCCTGTTTGCATATTTAAAATGATGATCATATTTTACAACTTTTTCTTTATGTCAACATATTGGCTTTGGCAGCTTGTTAATTTTGCTTTTAGGGTGTACAATCAAACTTAAAAAAAAATGTTTTTATTGAGGCTACTATAATGTGTATCCCTTATACAGGGCCAGTGGCTCATGTCTTTTCTTAAAGTACTTAAAGTCCAGAACTGAATTATTAAATAGTGCAAGAGGTTTCTAAATAGAATAATGATTTTATTATTAAAATATATGTGGGAGAAAGCTTAAAAATTGAGAGATTATACCTTGCCATCTGCAATTACAGAAGAGAGACATTAATTATCTTCCATAAACTTGCTTTGATTTCTTAAATCTAGGAACATTAAAGCAAAAGGTCTGAAATAAGCAGTGATTGCTGCAATATTTTATTGTTAATTTCATAAAGTATGTGGGAGGTAAAGTTGGGCAGAAATATATAGAGAGGACATTGTCTTGAATAACTGAATCCTTTGTTTCACTTCTTTCAAAGTATATTTATAGTGCAGCCTGCAGTCTTAACAACAAATGTACTGTATGAGACAGCATTTGGAATTAATTGTATACTTCATATATGTGAAGGGAAAGGTTTATGCTTAGAAATGAAATAATTACTGTTATATTCTGAATCATGAATGCTTAACCAACTAACCTGCTTGTATGTAATGATGTTGAAGTATTTAACATATTTATTCTTAGTACTCTCAATCTACAGAATTCTTTAGCATTCTACAGAACTTAGTGAAGCCAGTTTCAAAGTGATGCCTATTAAAAATAAATGTTAATGTTTCAGGAAAGTGTAGATGTTTAAAGGTGATTCATGGTTTCTTTCTTTTAAAAAATGAGAATTGTGTACTGCAGGACAAGTTCAGGAAGTATGAAAGCACTTTACAAAGGAAAAAGATTGAGTTTAGTGTAAAATATTAAAGCCTTATACTGACAGATCTGTTTTTATTTAAATTTTTATTGAATTTTTTCTTTGAAGTAACAACAAGAGACACATACTGTTGGCAGATAAACGATGCTGTGCTGAATGAGTGGCTACTTAACCCTAGAACTGTCAGACACCATTATTTTCAATGTCAAGCAGCTGAAAAGCTTTATGCAATGTATTCTGTTCTTCAAATTAAATTGGTCAAATTTTTATTCTTTTATACATTTCTATGCTGCAGCTACATGTGATAGCTGGACTGGCTCAGCAGGAAACGCTGAATTTGGCTCTAGACCTGCTTACAACACATAGCGAAATTATGCTTCAAGTTATCTTGAAAGCTCAAGAAGCAGAGCCTGAAGCCCTGATGCTTTTCTTCTTCTGCTCTGAGTTTTAAAATATCCTAATATCTGGAGTAGACATGCTATTTTCCTAATTAAAAAATATAATACTGTAAGCATCTCTCATGAGCACAGTGTATGGTTCTATGAAGGCAACAATTTGCAATGTTAAACTCTACTTCCATAGTTAATATTTCCCTGTTAAAATTAATTTGAGGACATATCAATGTTCTAAATTAGGGATGGATATTGTATACATTGCTGATGAAATTGCTGTCACAAAAGGCCTGTGCATTGCTCTTGCTTGTATTTTCCTCTTTGAGCAGAGGCTTGGGATCCCCAGATACCTCACAGACCAGATAGACCTCAGAATGTCTTTTAGTCCAATCTCCTGCTCTAAACAGTGTCAGCAATGAGCTCAGGACTTCATTGGGTCTAGGAACCTTTCACATGCTCTAAGCAGCCACTGCTTGAATGTCCTCTTGGCCAAAAATAGATCACTACTAATTTAAGATTGGTGGAGTTTTGTAGCTATTACTAAACATTACTAAAGTAGAAGCAAAAGCATCTTAAACTCTCGTATCTGGAAATTTGTCAGATACTATAAATAACAGTACAATACAAATATCAGTGAAGAGTGGATAAATAAGGGTTTTTAAAGACTTCACTACGATGCATCTGAATAAATGTAAAGTGCTTATACTAAAGTTTCTACACCTAAGCTACTCATCAAAGCCTCCCTTTTCACTGAGGTAAGACTTGTCAGTACAGTTTGTGGAGTTGCCTATGTTTTGTTGAATGTATTATGCTTTAAATTCTATTTGTCTTGTTGATATGTCTCAAATAACTCATTTTGATGAAGACAGGTAGCTGGATGATACCAATTAGACCATTTATTACTCCTATTTTTCTTCTTTTAATTTTTTAAATTCTGTAATTAAAGGCCATTAAAGGCATTCTCTGAGCTCTACTGTACCAGTTTTACAGCAGGTGAATTGTAAGCTCTTTTGTCAAAGGCTATGATCTACTTTACTTAGGTTGGTTGATGCTTTGAAGGTCCACGCATGGGGATTTTGTCTGAGATATCAGATGAGATTCCTGAATCTGATTATCATTGGTTGGTAATAGGGAAGGGACAGCACAGGAGAGACCATCTCCCCAGTCCTCATTCCCTCAATATTCTCTTTTCTCTGCAATACTACAATTGCATCCATCAATGTCAATCAAACTTTATGAAAATGCAGACTTTATTTTGAAAGATGGAATATGTATGGACATATATTTCAAAATTCATTGTAAAGATCTTGCTGCATTGGACTGCAGAGATATGAGAGATATCATCGATATTCCTTTAGTATTGACAAACATTTCAGAACTAGTATTCAAGTGTATATCATGGGAATGTTCAAGAGGATTATTCATATGAAAGTCATTTATTATGTTCTTATTTCTTTTCCACTTGTGCTAGGCAGGTCTCCCACTCATGTTTTGAAGGAAAGAAAAAAACTCAAGAACACAGGCCTTTTACCCTGAAGCTCTGTGATTATCTTTTAACTTATCCTTAAAATTATCTCATCAAAAACTGCATAAATTCTTGTCAGAAATTCTAATGTGTCCTCTCTGTTTGCTCACATCCTTCATTTACTTCCCAAGAGGCAGTGACATAAGAGAGGATGAGTTTCGAACTCTTCAGACCTTGAGAAATCATGACAGAGCTGTGGAAACTGGCATTTGAGAAATCCCTGTCGGCATCATCACCTGCTTTCGTTCCAGTGGCACAAAGTACTAGTGGCTGAATTCCTTAACTGCAGAATCGCGAGGATCAGTGAACTGTGCTTAATCTGAGAATTATTTTATAATGCTCCGAATTATTTTATAATTTTACAATATACACTCGAGTAATGAGTGTGATGGGTTGATAAGAGCATCGATGTGTATGTGGTGTGGAAACTGGTGGAGAATGGCCACAAAGAGCACAAGCCCTATGTGGAACAGCTGAGGAAGCTGGAGAAGAGGAGGCTCAGGGGTGACCTTATTGCTGTCTGTAACTACCTGAAAGGAGGGTGTAGGCAGGTGGGGGTCGGTCTCTTCTCTCAGGCTCCCAGTGACAAGACAAGAGGACACAGTCTTAGGCTGCGTCAGGGGAGGTTCAGATTGGATATCAGGAGGAACTTTTTTACAGAGAGAGTGATCCCCCACTGGAATGGGCTTCCCAGGGAGGTGGTGGAGTCACCGTCCCTGGATGTGTTTAAGGATAGGTTAGATGATGAACTTAGTGGTATGGTTTAGATGGTTTAAATGGCTTAGATGGTATAGATGTTAGACTGATGTTGGGTAGGTTGTTAACCTAGGTAAAGGTTGGACTTGATGATCTCCATGGTCTTTTCCAACCTTATTAATTCTGTGTAATTCTGCGTAAAAGAAGTTCTGAATTAGAGGAGTCACTCTCCATTCTCCATACCTGACTTCCTCTTTATAATATATTAACAAAACTAGTAGGGAAAAAAATAATTAATGATAAGTAGTTACTTCAGCCATTTTACTACTCTACTTGATTTGGAGGACAGGATTTCCTTTGCTTCATTTTCAAAGGATCTGACGTTGTAAGACAGTAAACAATTGGAAGGCCGAATTGTGGTAGTTGTGTGTTGTGCCTGAACAGCAGGAAAGGAGAAAACAGGTGCTAAACAGCAACAATTAGCATATGTATACCAACTGATGAGGTGTTAAACATAGTCTCATGCAGAGGTGTCAAAACCCTGGCCAAAGGAACTGTTATAATCTGTTATGTGAAATAATACAGAAACTATAAACCACAACGGAATTATAAAGGGCTTCAAATGCCAAATGTCCTGCTCACAATCACAACAACTCATTTACCAGAATATGTGTTTTCAGAAGATTTGTGGTGTGTGTACATTCAGAACCAATGCATTTCTCAACATGGCGAATGATCAGATAATTTTGGGATGCTTTCAAAACAAATGATTGTTTCATTGTGTGTTACACCAGTGTAGCCTTAAAATTTGTTCTCATATTTTCTTTTGTCACTTCTGTCATATATGATTTTTTCCCCTTTACTTGCAGAGGAAGTTGGAATGTTAGATTTAGTGTTCTTAGTATAAATTGTTATCATGGTCTACTCTTTTACATATTCTGAAATTATCAAGTTCTATTAGAGATTGTGTTCTTGCCTTTCATTTTTATGCCATATATTCTTTATGATCATTTAATGAATGCACTTAACAGTAATACATGTGAATCTGATATTCATTCATCTTTCATGATTTTTTCCTTCAATTTTTCCCTCCATTTTATGCCCCAGGCATTGCTTGAACTTTTTATATTCCATTGTCTATATAACCTTCATTTTCTCAGTTTTCATTTTGTTGTGCTCATGATAACTAAAGTACTCAGTCCCCAGTTGAAGAGTTTGTTAGTTTTAGCTATTAATATTTACTTGTATGCAATAACCAGGTATTTTTAAGTAAAATAGATTTTAAAAGCTTTATTAAAATAAGATACTGCTCTCACTTTTTGCCTCAATTCCTTTCCCTTAATTTTTTTTTGCATTTTTGTGAAAAATGGTGCCATTAGAAACTACCAGCCACCTGGAAGATGACTCTGAGTGTAGTTATGAGAACTATTCTCACAGTGAGACACTATCCTGTGCTGCATTAAACTCCTCCTCTTCTCAGCCCTCAACTGAGAGTATCCCCTTGACTAAAAGCCATTCTTCCTTAATCACCCACTTTTCACTATTTTTATACAGACAAATGTAAAAAACATACTTCTGGAGGTAATTTGTAAGTCTCTCTTGAAGAATTATGAAATGTTTAAAGGTGAAAATCAGTCTTTAAAAATGGTCTTATCCCATTCGTTCTTGTCTGTCCTTGCTTTGTATCCGAGTAAAACCTTCAAGTAGGTTCTGGTGCACTTGATAATTTCAATGCTATCTTGTACCATGGTAGCTTTACTGCCAGTTTGACTTGACAGAATTTTGAAGATATTCCCAAAGTAATATAATATGAGGTGGGCTGAAAAGTGGAAGGCTCCCTGTGAAAACTGTGGGGTACAAGCCAACATTCTACTTTAGTTCATCTATTAATCAAATCCATTATCCAATGCATTGTCAATTGCACTCTAATCTAATGATAAAATATTATAGTTATGAGTGTAGTAAATGAGAGTATAATAAAGTTTAGAAGTAGGAATCCTACACTACTTGACATAGTTCTTTTCCACCCTCAGTAGAATGCAAATATCTTTTAAGATATTCTTTATTATATTTTGTGTATTGTAATCAGCACATTGTAAAGAGACTGGTTCTAATGGTACTGAGTATGTTCATGTCTCTCTGATTTTGACACAGTGACTGAGGCAATAGGACTTCCATTATTTTTCAGTGACTGATTATTTCTAGTTGGTAAGAGTTCAGGAAACTTTTAAGCATACCCATACCTTTTTCCTATTTGAGTTACTTCAACCATAGCAAGGATACATTTAAGGAAATAGTCATATGAAATTTTTCAGATCTTGTCAGCTTTGAGACTCACTGAGTCAGCTCAACTTGCACAGAAAGGGTGAATTTTATTTTTTGACTTGCCACGGAGTTACAGCCTCAATAGGAAGCTCATATCTTAGAACGATGTGTGTGTGTTTGGAGGGGTGGATCTGAACTAATAAGTATGTAGACTCCTTTTTTATATTTTTAATATTTTTTAAGATTTTTGCATTTAAGGAATGAGCCATTCATTAATATGAGATTGCCACTTTCCTGGCTGACTTGCCATATACTGAGAATTTCAGAACTGAAAGCATATTAGGTTATAGAACCTTTATATAAATCAATTCTTACAAAATTATTTCAGAAAAATACTTTGCTATAGATTAAAAATTAATTGCTAGCTTTCAATGAATCAGATTTCTGGGCAAATTGTGCTGTACTGTATCATATAAAGGCCATGTGATTTAACTGCTACATCTCTTGTGAAAAACAAAACTGAAAAAAACCCCCCTCTAGAAAGTCATATACTTCTATTCTACAGTAACTTATTTACTTTGTTTTAAAATAGTTTAGTTTCTTATTGATGGTTTTGGTCCCTGTAGTGCTATAAAGATTAGGAATTTAAAAAATAAAAAAAAAAAAAGAAAATATTTTTATTCTGCATTTTCTTCCTTGATTTTTGATCTCGATTGTTAGTGAATAATGTGGATACAGATCAGGTTTAGCACATTTTCAACATGGCATTGAAATCTTACTCATGAGATGAGCCTGGGTTTTTGGAAAGGGAAGGAGCACCAGATGGTCTTCATTAGTGTCCACTCACATAATAGCACAACCACTCATTGCCAGGAGGTCTTGAGACATTAAATAATAAATCTTCTTCCTTACAATGTAATTAACTGTTAAAATGTTAAGTGAGGTCTCCTTGGATGCTTTAGGTAAGATTTAGAATATGAGTGGAAGAGTTGATATGTTTTCTATTAGTTAATTCATGAAATCTTGACTGGTATGGGGCTGAAGAGAAGCTTGGAGGCACCTGACAGAGGGTGTTACAGGAGATTAAATAAAGGTCATTACTATCCACTGTACTATTAGTGTTTTCAGATTCTTTCCATATAGTAAGAATTAGGATGTAGTTGTGAAGCCCTTAATCCCCCTTGTAAGGGAATCAGTAAGAGTTTCTGCAGCACTTCTCTGTAACAGTGCAAGGCTTAATATCTAATTTTTCCAATAATAAGTCATCTTGTTCCCCCACATGTTAACCATAAAGTCCATTTTCTTTTTTTGATTGTGTTAGAGATGGAAGGCAAACTTCCCAACAAATGGAAATGACTAATGCTCAAAATCTGGTGTGAGGGAGTTGAATTTCCATAGCTTAATTAGTGTCAGCATGTTGCCAATTAATTAATGGAATTCTTTTGTGCTATCTCCAGCTGTATTTAATTAGACTGGTTTTAGAGGAGAGAAGGCTATTGTCTGAATGTAGCTAGGTGATGGAGCTTTTTTTCCCAAATTGTTCTTTGCACCTTTTAAAAGGTTTTTTTCCCTTTCAAATTCTAAATTCTTCACTTTCTACAAATGAGGACAGTGTGTTCTGTCAGCAAATAAGTGGTTAGCAAGGCTATTAGCTTTATGATATGACATGGAAGCATTTCTGGATTACAGTGTTTTAGATAAACCTTTGAAGTTCACGAGGGAAAAAGTAAAAGCCCAAACAGTGTGATTAATTAAAAATGAATTTGTAAGATGCAAGCCAGATGCTGGTGTATTCCAACCTAATGATATGGCATTTTAGAAGAGGACTGTATTAAATTACAATTGGGAAGATCAGATCTTTATTTATTTTGTTAGTTTAAAAGACTCAAAAATGTATAATCTAAAAGTATTGAGCTATGAGTTAAAATTTTACACTTGTTGGAAACCTCTGAATATTTGTGTTGTTGAGTGAGTAACAGAATTTGTATCTGACAATGAAGTCAACTTTTAGTGTCTCTTCATAGTTGGCTTTCCAGTTACACTAGTATTAAAAAGAGTGATTACTGTAAACTTTGTTTAAAATAAAAAAGGTATTAAGAAAACAAAACCTAACAAAAAATGGGACAATAACAAACAGAAACAAACCAACCTCCCCAAAATACATAAAACCAACCAAAAAAAAACCAAGAAAAAAAATATAGAAACTTTCTAATCTTGGTAATAAAAGTAACAGGGATGATCAGAAACAACTTTCTTTTCCTAATTTTCTAACTCTTTGACACATATAAGAGCCAATGATCTGCATTTCACTCTATCTTTCATTCTTAAGCACTTCTTATAGTTATACAAAGTCTCTATGAATGAAGGGATATTGACACCAAATGTGGAGTATTGCAGTATGCCAGTGAAGAAAAGGTTCCAAACATTAGCAAAAGGCATCATTGTGTCAAAATTTAGTCCTTAAAGCCTTTTTCAAGGGCAAAGAACACTTAATCCATTTTTATTGAAAAGGGATAAATAAAATAAGTGGAGGTGAAAATACAACTCTGTATTTACCAAAAATTAAGGTGGAGTTTTATTTCCTTTCCCAGACTGAACTGTGCATCACCATCCTCTGAACAGTGAACTAAGAGTGGAGATATTTGTCCAGCTGCTGACTGCCTCCAGAGGCAAAACTGATCTCTTTCTGCGATGTTCTCGACATAAACAGTCTTGGACCAAGATTCAGACATTACATATGGATTGTCTGAACACAAGTCTGCCTGTGCCTAGTTACACATGCATGGAGAGGTATCAAATCAGATTGGCTTTAAAGGGTAATCTGCATTTAGGAAAAAAGTGTCATTCCATTGTAGAAAGTGCCTTTAAGTAATTATATATCAATGTTAATCTGTGCAATTTTATGCCAGAACTTTGTTGTTTAAAAAGCATGTGCACAGCTGGGATCAGCTATTTACTTTCTGTGCATTTTGTGGTGAACTTGTCAGTTCATCACAAAGTTCCTTGGGCATCTCCAACCAGGTGCACTCAAACTGCAGCCACTGCAAATTATAAACTTGCCTTGGCAAACTTACCTTGGCAAAGCCTCCTTCCTTCTGTACCAGCATATGAGATCCAGCTAACTAGAAAATTCACTCCACTGATTTTTTTTTTTTAATTAAACAATGCAAGCATTTAAGATATTATTTATATCTCTTAGCAGGGAAGAGTACTGTAAGGAAAACCCTGCATGACTGAATCCAGTTTCCTACCAGTGCATGGGAAAGGGATTGTAAAATAAATTGATCGAGCTATGTCTCAAAAGCAGTTTGGATCTTTGTGTTGACTATGATGCTTCAGAATGCTGGAATGCTTCTTGAAAACAAGAGAGCCTAAGGAACTTTCATTTGTATTTATTCATATACTCACTTGCCTTCGTTTATCTTACTGCGCTCAACAGGACCATACCCGTTCTTACTTTATAGTATGCTAAATAGCTGCTTGTCACTTAAAAACTTCATTTTTATACCTCTTTAATATCTCTTCTGTGCTGAAAAGTGGGAGGAAGCAACGTGCATAATGGCTGAAAAAAAGGTGTGTTTTAATTCCTCCTTGTGCACTACTGTCAGAGTTCCCTCACAATAACCTTAATATACAGAGCCCCTAAAAACCACTGTTTTCAATTAGGTGATAAAATCACTATTTCAGACTTAATTTATCTGCCGTGAGTATGTAAAGGAAGCAAAACTTTCAGGTAATTTTCATCACTATTTATATAAGGTTGGCAGTTCTTCATTTGCAAACGGTGTTGTGATCACAGGTAAGGTGATGCATCTCTGCTGACTGCAACTGAATTGATCTTGCTTAGGCCAGCATTTAATTTGGCTTTCTGCTGCAAAGGTCTATGAACACAGCAGAGTGCTAATAATGCATCCAGTAAATCTGGTCTTTATAGTTCAGGGGGGAGGTAGTTGACTATTTTAATGTGAGAAAGAGTTATACTTAAAGGAGCAGTGATAGCCTTCAGGCCTAACATTTAAGGAAAATCCACCTCTTTGCATTTATTTGGTTTATGTTATATTTTATATGATCTTGAAATAAAGGCTTTTTAATATATACCTAATTTCACACACACACACGCATACATACATATATATATATATAAAATATATCCGAGGGGAGAGAGGTGACTGATCTAAGTACACATTTTGTTCTGATTTTAAAATAGAGCTGAATCTGAAAAGCTGTATGGCTTTTTAGAAACCTTGTTATGGGGGTTTTTTTTAAAGTTTTAGAGCAGAATTACTTCATGTTGTCTGTGCCTAATGCTGCCTTTATTAGAGTGGCTATGAGGTTATGTTTTCTGATCTGACTGAAGATTATGGTGGTTGTTTTATCTTTATTACTATCGCAGGGAGTGCTATTTCAGTTCCTGTGTTTGGGAATCATGCAGAAAAACTGTGAATTAGAGGGGAGCCAAACTGGAGTTTTCTGGGGAAAACAAAGCTTTTTTCCAAAATGAGAGAAGAGTAAAAAATTTGTGAAGTAAAAATCTACTCGTGCAACTATTGGGAAGAGCTGCTTGGATATGCAAACATATTAAATGTTTTTCCAGATGGTCACTGCTTTCTCCAGCTATTTGAATGTTTTACTTTAATTGTCCTAGTAGTGAAATAAGAGTGTGAAGGTCAGAGACTGAACATTTATTCATAATAAGCACTAGCTGAAGTAATACAGCTCACAAGAGCTAAACAGCATAGGAATTTATTTAAGCAGTTATGCATCAGAAGGCTAGGTCTTTGTTTTTATTGGTGATATATACATCACATATTATTTATTTCATTTGCATTCCTACCTGGGGGTTTATAACCTGGCAGTGTGTATAAAATGCTCATAAACTGAGTCCAGTTTCCCAGTCACCACACTTGTATCATGACAGATGGCTCCGTATTATCTACTGCCTATTTTAAATCTGAATCAAACATAAATGTTGGGGTTTTTCATTTCTATAAGTTTAGGTGTGTTAATTCAGTTTATTTCTTCTCAACAGGGCTTTATTTTTGTACGTGGTCATAACTGAAGTACTAGGTTTCATTATCATATCTCATCTTCCTAAGCATTGATATTTTGACTTCATCACTGCCATTAAATGGCAACATAGAGTAATATAATTTTGTCATCAGTAGTGTTCTTTACGAGATTTAATGAAATTTTGCCAAACAAAGTCATACTAAAAATAAAAAAGATAATAGGATTAAAGTTATGTTTTGTACACAAAACTGCAAATCCCATAACTTGTCTTTTAAAAATTAAATAAATAATCTTCCATTTACTGTTAGAAAATTCTCAGAAGTTAGATTAAACTGACAGTGTATGTACAAGGTCTATTGTGAGTTACAGCTGTAGCACAGGTGCAAGTGTTTCAAATCAAAAATGGAAGAAAATGGTCCCTCTCTTTACAGTCTTTGTACATGTTGGTGACAACTGTGCGATAAACTGGATTTTTTGTCATAAACTGTTCTTTCCTCGGCTTGTCCTGGCTATATTCTCTGTGAAACTGTAAAGAAAAATTTCTAAGGCTGCCAAACAACTTGTTAATCTTGTGCTTTAAGTGGTTTCCTTCCTCTGAATCATAAAATCCCCTTCCCAAATGTCACACAGACTATTTGGGCTTTTAGGTCCCGACTGGTCACATTTCTGTTTTCTTCTACCCAATGAGATTCAGGCTGTCAGAATTTACAAATATACTCAAACAAATGTAAAATAAACCATATAGAAAAAACTGCCTACTGAAAAAAAACCAGATTGGGAGAATCACATCTTTAGTCTGACCAAAAGACCCACATGAGCAGCATCGTACATTAGTATTAAGGGACTAAACAGTTCAAAAATACACAAGGTTGTATTTCTATCACCTGAACTGGAGTAGTATGAAGTAAAACACAAACAGTAAAAGTGCTTTACATTGTTTCTAAAATGCTATTTGGCAAATGGTGCTAATCAGTGTGGCTGTTGACACACACAATTTCCTCATTTCTTTTTTTACCCCAACTATTTAACCGATTTTGTTTACTGCTCAGTTTCTCCATGGAAGAGAAGTGAGGGATGAGTTTCTGAGAATCCCTGCAGGCAGGAAAAACTGAACAAGAACATTGCCTCTCTTGTTCCAGGCTGTTTCTTGTCAGGATGTTGCCCAACATCTAAAGTTTCTCATGGTCCCCTTGCTTCTCTGGGCTCCTCAGCATCCTACGTGTTTCATCTCAAAGTTTTTCAAGCTCTTCGTGCATCCTTCCTCTCTTGTACCTCTGCTGCCTCCATCCCCTGTGGAGATCGGCTTGTCGGCACTGTGGTGCCATGTGGGGATTTTTAATGTCACGTTCTCATGTGCAGGTGTTTGAGGTGATAATTCTGCTCTTTCAGTGGCTTGTGAATGGAGACACATAACTTTTAATAATGCCTTTAGCAAGTTTTGACTGGTAACAGTGTTATAAGATGGATGAATAGCTTCTGAGCTTGAGTAAACAGGTGCCTTTTATCTTTTTGGCATCTGGTCCTCCAGCTTGGAGCCAAACTGCTGCAGATCCATCTATCTGGAAAAAGGGATTATGCCGTGAAGTAACAAATAGGACAGTGCTCAGTCTAACTATAGTTTTATCATATTTATGCAGATGAGCACTAACCTGTGTTTCATGAGTCATTAATATTTCAGTTTTGAAGACCTGCTCATGTGACTTAATTATATACATATATGTTTGTATGAGTCCCAATCTTGTAAAGAAGAACAAAAAAAGAGGTTTCTATGACATCTATAACTTGGGATCATCTGAAGTGACACAGATAGATTGTGCTTTGTATAGTCTCTATCTTGCAGAGCTGGAGTGGAAGGTTGAAAAATTGAGGGGCTGCACCTTTGGAAACATTTGCTTTTAGTTCCTTTAATAAGTCCTTTCAGCTTACAAGACAGGTTGCAAAGGTTATTCAAAGAAAATGTTGGTCCTGATTTGTGGCTGCTGACTAAGTAGATTTCTGTCTGTGTATTGAAGTTTCCATTAGTGTCAAATTTTTAAATTTAAATTTTATAGCCTGCATAATTTATTCCTGGGAATTGCATTCAGTTCATTGTAACAAATAAAATCACAGGAAAATAACTTTGCTTTTTCACAGATTATTGAATTGATGCTTTAACATGGAAATTTAGCATTTAGGATGTAGGTTATTACTGTCATTTTTGCTTTAAAGAAGCTTCTCAGAAAGTACTTTCACTTTAAAACTGCCTAAGTGCTTTATACTATTCAAAATAAGGCAAATCTAACTTTGAACTATTGAACAGCAGGACAAAAGCTGCTGTTAATAGACCAAGGAAATGATTGGGAGAAAAATGGAGTAGCTGAGTTTAGAGAAACTTGTACTTTTTTCTTAATGAGCAGTTTAACTGCCAATTGATCGGTCATCCAGCATTACAGTAAATGGTCAATGAAATATATAATGATGCAAGACTGCACTTTAACAAGACTGAATCTTGAGGCAATCAGAAATGCTTAAAGCAGAAAAATACATACAGAAAAAAATTCTCTCTGTGCTTAATTTAAGAAAAAAAAAAAGCAATAACAGCCGTTCAGGCAGCTAATCGATGGTATTCCTTATTGTGTGTGGTGGCATACTTGCTCATGAAATTTCTATTTTGTGCTCTTGTCTTTTGATTATTTCAGGCTACAGGATTTTTTACTGTTGGATTTTAGTTAAACCTGACTGCTAGAGAATGGTTGTGTTTTCCAGGTCTTGAGCCCACAAATCTCTAAGTATTTGCTTAGTTTAATACCTGTGAGCTTGAGGCAGTTATCCAACTGGGTGAAACAGAATGTTGATATGAGTTACAGTATTTATTCTTACCTTAATATTTTAGTGGGCTAAGACTAAACGCAGGGAATAATTTCTATTTTTATAAATAAAAAAATATAAGTATTTTTGTTTTATCAGAAGGAAAGCTTAGATCTTAATCAAATAAAAATCAGAGAACGTCACTGTCTTGCTTCTCAGCAAAAACAACGTCATCAAACAGTCCTTTGTCTGGTGACATTTGCTAGTGTGAATGAGAAATAATTGTAGAACAAACAGAGCTTTTCCTTTTTTTCTTTGCATGGGGTGTGAAAGTAGGCAGCTATCAGTGTGAATGGGTTAACATTTACCTAATTTATAATGTGTGAAAATAGACAGCAGAAGAGCTGGAATGGAAAGAGAACAGTCTCCAAAGGGCATGGTTCAGGCAGTGTTTACCCATCTTCTCTGGCTCAGGTCCTCTGGCACTGAATACAGTGTTTGGAGGGTCGTTAAATATTTGACTTTTACGTTGTGACCTCCTCTTTCAAGTGAAAAGGGAAATAGAAAGGCTCAGTTTGACATCTCTCAAGAGATCAGGCGGAGTAATGGGCAGCACTTGCCCTTTTTGATCCCCAAGTTATAAAAGAAACTTTTTCCCCCAATAACTTGCACTGAATGAAATTGCTGTTCTCCACAATGTCACCTGATGATTCTGGGAGGCCGAGAAAGTCACAGCATATATATAAAAGTAGCTTTTGACAGGAGACAAGTGAGTGACTGATGCATCTTCCATTGATAATTTCTATCTTCAGAGAGGCTTAGATTTCTGGGTACTATCTGCTGATTTCTGGGCAAACTTTTCAGTGGGTTTGGATGAATGAGAGAAGTTCTGTATCTCTACGGTCTCATGTGTGAGTGATGCACATGAACAGCCCAACTGCCTCTTGCAGCAGGTGCAAATAATGAATTTAATATTCAAGTACTCTGCAAAATGTGCAGAGCAGTTTGGAAATTGCAGTATTGAACAAACTAATTATGATAGCATTAAAAACTCTCTTTTGCATGCACAGCTTTAATTAAATTTGATTTTGTACCTAACAGTACTGTCTCTGGGCTTTGTAAAAAGTAGTAGTTCTGATATTGATTAAGACTGAATGTGATTAACATTAATTATTGATTAAACTTCCCCATATCTTCATATAGCATCAAAGAGAGATTTATTGATGAACTCTGAAAGGTCTCACAGCTGCAGTTATTGTGCTGTAATTCCTTTTGACTACATCTTAGGTGGAGCATTCATGACATATCTTTATTCCTTTGGAAATTGAATATAAGGTCTATTTCCTAAACGTCAGCTCAGGTATTTTAAATATTCTTGAAATATATATCGTTCTTAAAGAATAAGTTTATGTTGTAGGGTTTTGTTCAAAAATTTTATAGGGTTGAGAGAGGAGGGAAATAAAGCATTGTAGGCACTAGAATAGGACACTACTCTGAGACAGAGGAGAGGCAGTTCTGATTATAAATCTGGAATAGAAAATTCTGGAGCATTTCTGGCATTCTTGTGGCTCTCTGTTAGTAATTGGCCTTGAAATATTCCCCTGTTTTTTTAACATCTTGCTGGTGTCAAAAAAACAAAACAGCACTGGAAAATGCTTTGCTTTTGACAAATCATCATACTGCAGCAAAAAAACTCCAGTTTAAAATTACTGTATGAATAAGTAATGCTTGAGTGAGAAAAATACTATAAAATTGATCTTCTGGACCTTTGGGAATCAGAGTGATTGTTACATTGGATTGTTAATTATGGAAGTCTAGTGCAGAATTCTGTCTTCAAATAAATTTTCATCACTTGTAATTTTTCAAGGGAAGTGGAACAGCAATTTACAACCTTTTGAGATTAATTGATCAACCTATTTATCAGCTATGATAAGTATTCAGTAAACATTCAAATGATGCCTCAGAGTTAAACAAAGAACAATAGCTCTGTTAAATACAGGGTGATGCAACAGGGAGGTTAAGAGGAAGTTGTGACCATTGCAGCTCCGGATGAAAGGTACAGATCCAAACAAGAGGGTATGGATAATGTTAAGGCAGTAGTTCAGAAGGAAAGATACCCCTTTCCCTAACTGTGTTCTCTTGGCTAGATTGGTTGGACAATTATGAATTGATATTCATGACCCTTCCTACATTTTGTATGCGGAACTCATTGCCCTAATTGCTGAAATTCTGAAAGATGAATGTTCTCACAAAATGGGAAGAAACATGTAACTAGGAATTTTGGACTGTTTTCCGAGTATGTTAATTTTCTCACCCTCTAGATGAAAAAAAAAATCTTCGTGATTTTGAGATTGGCTTGCTTGTTTTTTCTTCTGAAAAACCATAGACATAGAGAAGAAAGAAGGCTATAACTAGCACCATGTAAAACAGGATGATTATCATTTTTCAAATTATCAAGAAAATGAAATTTTTCTGAGAATAAGTGTTTCATCACTGGCAAAACATCATGTTCTTGTTAATGCCATGGAAGGTCACCATAGTTCTTATAAGCACTGAATTGTGGTATTATTTTAATTGGTTGTTGCCCACTGATCTACATGATCAATTCACAAAAATGCCGGAGAACCTGAAGCTTTGACACTAAAACAGATTCCCTGCACACAGCACAATTTAAGCTGAGGTAAATCCCAGTACCGACCTGGAATTTTGCAACACACGTGGATAGACACAGTTGGACATTTGACACTGAATTCTTTCACCAATTATTTTTTATTTATACTTAAGATACATAGAGAAAACTTAAAAGAGTAAACATATGTGATTTGGTCGATCTGCAACTTTGACTTCAAAACTGAGGCATCCAGAAGGTGAATTATTCGTGCAGTGTATTTTTTCCTAATTTTTTGCCTTTGTCCTGTATGAAGTGATTGATCTGCACAACTCACATATAAGAAGAAAAACGTTTGCTTGATTTTGGAAATTGAATAGCAACCCCACGTTCACTTTTCCATATCCACATCAACCCAGACTGAAGAGAATTCCTTCTTCTCTGTGTCAATCATTTCTCTGTTACACAACGACATTTCTATTTTTTTGTGCTCCTGTTTTTCTGGGGTTTTTGATCATGTTGAGTTATTTTAGAAGTAGATGTTAAGCAGATGTGTTGTAGAGAATGAAGTAACATTTTAGATAAAAAAATGTGTTTATGAATCTGACTTGGTCACATCAAGGACAAGAATCTTTACATGAAGTCTCTAGATAATTATTTTATATTTCTGTAATTTGTTGTAATGAGTCTGTAAACAGAATTGAAAAAAAAAAAGTGGATTTTTTTTATACTTTTTTCCTTAAAGCTCCTGAAAGTTTGCAACGAAGAATAATGTTTTACTTTCCAGCATTTTTGACTCTATTTTGCATGTCAGCATTACAATATTAGCCATTTTAGTGTTGCTGAGTCATTCTCTAACTTATTTTTTATCATTCTGTCGACTGCAGAAATAAATCCTTTCATAGTAAAAGCATCCATGTATGTATATATAGAGGGCTATAAGTGAATCACTTTCCTGATACATTTTCATGTACATTTAAAACAAATTCTATACATTGAATTGAAGGTGCCTTAATCGGAAAAACATATTGAACATCCATCAATTCTATTTTTTGTTTCCTTGTTTCCTACAACTTTCCCTTGTTAATGTGGGACATAGCTTTTATTTTTCTATGTAATTAATGAATAGGTGATGTCAAGTCATTTCTTGAGCTGAGACATCCAAAATGAGGATTTCTTAATAGCAGGAATTTCTTAAATTACATGGCCTCTACTTATAAGTAGAGATAGAAATGTGGATGAGAATACAGGAGATGAAGTGTTCTTTGTTAGGGAATAACTATAAATAATGAGATAACACTATCTTCTGGTTTAAAGGATTACTATGTTAATCTATGTCCCCTCTGAGAAAGGATTTTTAAATCTCCAAAGGTAAGCAGTGTTACATCAGATATGGACACTTTGCAAGAATGCCAGAAAAAATAACTCATTGAGGCCATAATATGTTTTCAGTTACAATGAGCAAAGAGGAAAAGCTCTGGCACTCTGTGTAGTTGGAAGAAGCACAAGATCAAATGTATGTGCAAGGTAAGGTAATGCATCAGTTCACTCTTGAAGAGCCTTCTGAGCAGTGCTACGTGCCTACAGGCATTCCAGTAGGGAATATTGGCAGTCTGCAAATCCACAAGTAGAATGTAACAGATTTAAACAGAAATGTAAAGCATTTTCTCTTAAAAAGCCTCGTGTGAGGTGAAAAGTATGAACGTATCAAATATTTTAACTGCTAAAGGCTCTAGGGAGCTGATGTTCATAGGCAGGCTTTTTGTGTATCAATGAGTGATTCAGATAAAGGAAAACCAGAATGGACAGGTTTAGCTAGGAGACTTGAAAATAATTGTATTCCAACCTGTCTTAAGAAGGAACATACAGAGTATATTAACAATGGATCATGACATAGATTCTGGCACTTAGATGTAACTGTTCATGTAAATTACCAGAAGCAGGTTTTGTGATCCTCTAAGTTTTGTATAGTCATTCACAGCTCATTAAACCTTCACCAGTGCTGTCATTCACTAAATGCAAAGGTAGCAAGGGAACTGCATAATTGAAGTGTTTTAGTCAGACTGCTGTAGCTAAATTTCTAAACAGTAACCACTTTACCAGTACATCATTGCGGTTTTTTTGGAATAGGGGTTAGTGCAGATAAGGAGCAAGATGCCTCCTAGTGCAGCCCAGAAGCTTTGTCCTTTTATTGAACTTTGTAGACCTTCCCAATATTTAGCCTTTGATGTCAAAGTATTCTGGTTACTGAAAGAAACTGTGGTCCTACTGTTCTGCTAATGCTTAGTTTAATATCATAAGTATAGTATCATAATATTATGATATTATGGTCATTTGGAAATACAGTACATGAGTGAGTGTAGGTGGGCCACATAGTGATATACTGATAACATTTGAGCCTGTGTTTAAACACATTTTATTTTTATTAGGGAACAATTTTACTTGAGGTCTGAACAAGCAAGCAATACTTAGATGGTTTATTTTGTATCAAAACCTTAACTAACAAAGAAAATGCCTTTGTGTATGTGGCTGACTTCTCCTGTCTTCTTTGCTTCTCAGTTGCAGACCAGTTTGCACTGGAAAGCCTGGTACATCCAACACATACAGTTTTCTCTTTCCTTGACCTAAATAAACAAACTTCTGCACTCATGATTTCTTCCTTAGTAACCCTGAGACACTTTGGTGGGAAACAAGAATGAATGACAGGACATTGATCCCTTGGAGAGCTGAGAATGGACCATTGAAAGCTCCACATTCTGAAGCTTTAGAGCTGCATTACCATTGCCCCTTCACACTGAAAAAACCTACATGTATTCTTGACCTGAAAGGAGCCTAACCCAGCTGACTTAAGAATTTTGGGGCTCAATTCTTTTGTGTTTGTCTGATAGAAAGTGCACATGTGATGGATTTAGTGAAACCCTCAGAAAATCTGCCTTGACTCACACTGTTACCTCATCTCCTATACTACTACATTACAACTCTGAGTATGTTTTCAAGGACTCTATCTCCCCACTCAGTTCAGTTTCCTGGTCCCTTGATTGTCTGTGTTGCATAAATATTAATTCAATGACAATCTCTTTTGATTTGGACTAATGAGGTTTCTAAGTTCTCCCAAACACAGGCGTGTTTCTGGGAATCGCTTGCTGCAGGGACTTCTCCCACTTAACATTGTGAAGGAGACTGTCCCAGGTTTGGCTGTCCTTTCCCTTGGACAGCACTTGCTAAGACACTCTCTCAGGAAGCTCACATGCTCTGAAGCTATACCCCCAGCTGCAGGAAGCATACCTGTATTTGTAGGGCATGGATACCTTTATTCAAGTGGGCTACAACAAAGTACTCACTTCTTATCAGTACTTACTTAAAAACTCCACAATACACCATGTGAAAGACTCAGACACCATGGTGTGGAGCTCAAAGGAATCCAGGGCCACTCTGCATTAGCTGTCTGCAAGCTGTGACTCATTCCCGAGTTAGGGACACATTTAGCACTGCAGATATAACCATAGTTCCTTGCTTACAATGTTCAGACTGAAAATACCCTTTCTATATGTAGTTACTAACTGTGACCATTCTTTGGTCACAGAAGAAATTATGAAGATGGGTTTTTAACTTAGGAAAATGTCTGTTTCTGTTTCTTAGCTTTCTTCCAGTGTTCTTCTCTTACTTCACTTGCAGTAGGTTCTGCGTACGACTGATGTGGAGTGAGGTGTGCTCAGAGCGCCTTTGCCTTCCACATTTGACTTTCCCTGATTTCACATACCATGGTCATCTAAATTTAACCCCCTAAATTTGCAAGATCACTGTCTGCTTCATTGGATCTAAGACACTGCTGCCTTTCTGTCTTCTGGCATGAGCCATAGGATGATCTGAAGCAGTTTGGCAGAAAACTAACAAGGCTGAATAAAAATAGTTGCCACCATGAATATTTGAGCTCAATGGTCACACCAGCATCAGAAGGAGCACAAGAGAGACGGTAGGAGTATGTAGCAGCAGCAGCAGTGCCAAATGCAAGGCCACACTCTTTATTGACAGCCCATGCCATGATCAGCTTAAGCTGATTGTGCAGCCATAGATTGGGCTCTTGAAAATAGGTTTTGAAAGAGAAATCCTTATCCCTAATGTGTTTGGCATCTATTGAATATTCCTTTGCTCCTCAAGATATTTGTAAGATATATATCTCTAATTACTTCACCATGTTTGCAACCAGTGTTTTCTAAAGAATTTCCAGTGCTTGAACAAAAGAGGGCACGCTATGGTTGTGCTGCTCTGTGCTTTAGTTTTCCATTTTAGTGTTAATGATAAAATCCTGTTTTTCCTAACTCAAAGCAGGTTTTTATATGTGAGAATGTTCTTGTTTTCCATTGCAACTCAATGCAGTCTATTGTTTATGTAATTAACATAATTATTGCTAATTATGTAATTACTGTAAATACATGTAATCAGTAATTCTAATTTGTAATTATAGAATTTGGATGTTTGTTTGTGCAAAAGTCCTTACAAACTTAGTACGGGAAAGAAAAATTGATCATATACAGCAGGTAATTTTAGAAATTTATAAGAATGAAATTGCATATTTTTTTTTGCCGACTGCCAAAAGGAAATTAGTTTTCATTATTTACTAATTGGGTATGCTTTTTTTTTTTTTTTTCCTAACAGGTAATAATTACATTACAGAAGCCTAAAACTAATTTTCTTTCCTCTTATGTTATAGCTAAATGAGTTAGCAAAATATTAGATTAGTAGAGTGTAGGTGCCAAATTTAACCTGTAATTACAGTAGCCACTTGAAGTGAAATTACAGCACAAAAAATCTAACCAAAAAAGAGAAAAATGTTTTTGCTAAACTGCCTTTCCCCTGTCCCACTATACAAAGTAGGTTATTTACAGAGAACTGGCTATTGCTTTCAATGCAGACATAAAGCTTCTGCTAGGGAGAGTGTAATTACCCAGTGGAGAAAAAAAAGTCAGATGGAAATTAGCTTCTTACCATCTGCATGTCATGAAATACTTTGTCTATTAGCATATTCTCAGTTCTCCTCCTTCCTCATCCTTGGAAATTAGAGGAATTCCTGCAGTCTTAAAACTCTACTTGAGCCTGTTTAAGCAGAGATCACTAGCTATGGGTCCAGTTTATAGTCCAGTTTTGGTTCCTTTTTATTATAGCTGTTGGTTGCTGATATTTATATCTCCTTATTTGTTCAGAGAGAATCTATTCTAGTACTATGCAAACTGAATTTGCATTTTTTATTTGGTAACCAAACTGGAAGTTAAACTTAATCAAATCTGTCCTCATTGTAGCTTCCATTTCCAAATAATAAATAATAAAAGGAACCTCTACCTCTGCTTGTCTTTTGCATGATGAACTACTTTACACAAGATAAAGAAAAGAGAAAGGAATAATGACAAGGATGTGCAACTGTGAATTCATCATGATGATGCTGCTTGTTTCTAATATCCAGATGATAAGAGCACTAGATTAAGGTAGAGTTCAGATTTCAAATATTATTCTAACTGGTTAAGCTTTAAAAGAAAGGATCTTCAGCTCCTAATGTTGAAGCTGTTTCATTTTGCATATTTACATCTTCAAAGAGTAGAGAAGAAGCTCTGGAAAATCAGCTGGCTGTAGCTGATTAAGGCACTCTCCAAACTCCAGAGCATTTCTGTATTTGCAATGCAATGTGGATCCATGTTGGTGTCTTTTCCAGTTCTTTGAAATTCTTCCAATTCCTGTCCAGCTTAATTCCATAAAATGTGCAACTGCTTCAGGAAGATCAGTACGTCCTTTTTGTTGACACTTTTTTTCTTTCTGAAAGACGATGGTTTCCATATTTCCATCTTATTCCTCAAAATTTTTCAAGGGTGAATTTTTCTAAGACTCAGTTTACCCAAAACACTTCTAATGGTTTTTGTTTGGTTTTGTTTTTTGTTTTGTTTGTTTGTTTTGTGGTGGGGTTTTTTGGGTTTTTTTGTAGTGAAAGCCAAAAGGTTGGCCAGCGCACATGCCTGGAGTGTAACTGCATCTTCCAACTGAGATACAGCTCTTATAATGAAGCTTTAACATCCCATGTAAGTAAATGGAGATATCTGTATGAAGAAGAAGACATTTCTCTTAAAAAAACAGTCTGCTATTTATTATTATGCTGTGAGTACTTAGAACATACAGGTGTCCCAAAAGAGGCTTGAAAGTTTCCTGCAGGGAAAGTTTATTCAGGTTTACCAGATAAAGAGCTCAGAAAGCCAGGAAACTTTTCAGCTTCAAATTGATGGATGGTGGGAGCATTTCCATGCAGATTTTTCCTTAAGAGCTCCCATAGAGACAGCCAGCTTGTTGCCATTGAGGATTCTCTGATCTCATCCATCTGAGCTCTTCTTAATGCTTCCTAAGGTACTTTTGGACTGAAAAGTTGGGGTTTATCAGCAGTGTTTCTGGGTCTTGAAAAATGAAGCCTAGAACCTGCTTTCTGGAGTGAGCCATGATTTGTCATTTTGCTCCTTATCTGATGTAGAAGTGTTTGTAGTATGATGATAAATTTCATAAGTGCATCTATTTGTGTCTTCTAATGATAAAATGTAGCATATTCATGGTTGAGTGGATTCTAAACCTGAATATTTTGGGTCTTGCCTTTTAAATGATACCCCGGGTCTTTAGCTTGGAGTAGAATATGCCTTCTGGATTAAATGTGAAATTTCTTGTCATCCACACAAAACTCCCCAACCTTATAAACCTCTTCATTAAATGGTGCCTGGAAGCAGTGAGTTCCATGTATTAATAATGTATTATATTAAAAAAAAAAGTCTATTTAATAATTACTTCCCCATTCTCATTAGCTTTCAGATCATTTATGATGAGATGGTGTGACTTGATTCATATAATTCAATATCTTATATACTTGTCTTCTCTTTTCTTAAATCAATGTATGCCACATGATTTTTTTTTAATAACTTCTTGTTGAAAAACTATGACATTAGTTTGATTGATTAATTTAAAGGATAGTGTTATAATCTAAAAAATGCTACAAAATACATGTTCTGAACCAGAGCAGCATTGCTGTGGTAACTATAGATGTGATTTCTAAATTCTTAGCATCTCAACTTCATGATTTGATGCATTGAAACATTAAATATCTCTAAATATCATAGATCGATCAAACGACCTTATTATATACTCTCAGTAGATTTTTATAACAAAAAGAGTGAAGTTGAGAGTGCTGTTAAAACATCTTCAGTCAATGTTTCTCAGGCAGATTGATAGCACTGATACTCTTGTTGAAGATCATACCATAATCTGAATCTAAATCAGTTGCTGGTTATTAGTTTTCCTTGACGAAGTGAGAACCTGCTTGCAGTCAGGTCCATACAAAGGTCATTTTGTAACAGGTCAAATGCCAATGTTTGTAGTGCCAAGAATAAATATCATGAATACGAAGAGAATCAGTGTCTTTTCTAGGGAGCAGTGATCTCTCAAGTGACAGGATGACCTCCAGCCTATTTAAAACTGTCTCCTAGAAGCTGAATGCTGAGGATAACCAACATAGTAATGTTCCTATTACCTAGTGTTTTCACTGCTGTAACGGATAAAAATGTTTTACCCTATGGTGTGGATACAATAAGCATTTTTGCAGGAAAAAGTTGTGGATTAGCATTCAAATTTTAATATTGCTATAACTTCCCTTATTCTATCTCCTTAGATCCTAGAGAGTATGCAGGAACACCTTAACAAATGGACATCATCACTGGCTCTACATGAACCTGAGAGATCATATGGATGTGATGCTCTTATAAAGTAAGGCCTAAAAAGCACTTGTCCAGGTTACTGTTATGAAATGTGAAATCAGGTAACAGCAGAACTAGATATATGATTTTGCAAAAGCTTTAATGATAATTTGTAAAAGTTATAGATAAATGTAATGATTTATTCTTTTTAAGCAAGGATTGCTTACTATACACTATGTCTCACTCTTAATCTGGGAAACAGAGCTTTGTTTTAATCCTACAGATGGCCTTTAATCTTAACATATACACTACCAGTGACACAATTTCATATTTTCCATTATTTGGAATAAAAACTCAAAACCAAACACCCTCTCCAAACCAAAAGTAACAAATGTGATTATGCATTGGTGTTCTGGCAAATTCAGCACCGAAGCAACAGGTCTGAAATCACAGAAGAAATATGGATTTAAGGAAGTCCTCTTGATTCAACTTTGAGCCAAAATTGAACGTGTCAGGTAGAAACATGGCCTGTGCCCTTGTTAGACCTGTGAATCATCCTGCTCTTTCTTGGAATATTATCACCAATTCAGTGGTTGTTATGCAGTAGGTTCTGTTTGTCATACTGAGTATTTTTTTGGGCATTCAAATGAGTCAAAAGAAAGGGCCATTCTCATGTTACAAAAGTGAAAAGGAAAGGGGAAGGGGATTTGTTCCATCTCCAAAGTGCAGGCTGGTCATTATTTGACACAGCAGAGCACTTACTCCTGGCAGACCGAGCTGCTCATACACGAGCCAGCGTGGTCACCAAGTGATGGCTTCAGGAGGAGCTGCTTGTAAGGCCAGTTTGGAGATCACCCTTAGTGTACTCATGGAGCTGCAAGGTTGGGGACACAACAAAGCTGCTGTTGTGAGGTTTCCTATGCTTCTGCATAGAGTCACCGGCTACCAAAGACTTACTCTAAATGTCTGGACTTTGTGCATAGAAATATTTCATTGTTAACAAAATTTATGTAGTCTGTGCATATACATAATGGTTTACAAGCATTGACATGCTTCCTGCCCTGAAGAAATGAAGGAAGGAAAATGACTTAATTTTTTTGATTTTTTTTTTTTTTTTTAAGTGGGTCAATGCCTAAGGTGGACTAATTACAGAGCAGCCATTGGGGAGAGACTTGATGTATTATTTTGTAGAAATCTTAGTATCTCACATTTCTTATCTACCATCGATATATTGCAATTGTTTCAGGGTGAATAGCAAGTCAAAAATATTTTTCTTGAAGATTTCGCCTTCATCTAGTTTGCTGCTATCACAAGCTACCGTCACTTACAGTTTTCTTGATGGTTGTATTTGTATTTCCTCTCTCCATTACCATGGTTCAAAAATACTCTGGAAATAATATATGCTTGTGCAAAGATTAAAGCATATAATTTTTCTTTTTGTAGTTTTGGATGTAGCACAGTATCAGAATATGGAGCGTAATGTGTTAAAGATTTGAACTAGCAACCACAGCCAACATTCATCTGTGTTTAAGCCTAAAAGGACAAAATTTGCTATGAGTTATATTTTTATAAATAAAAGGCTTTCCTCTGCAATCAGCAGAACAACATCATTGCAAAGTTGCAGTAAATGGGCAGAGGATTTGTGAGGAAGTGTCTTCCACACTGCCTCTCCAAGCACAGAAAGCTTAGTTTTTCCAGCTGCTTCAACCAGCTTTTTGTGAACTGTACTTGTAACAGCCAAGATGCAGAAAAAGATGTAATTTCGATGAGGCAGGAAGTGTCTGCTGTTGCACTATGTTTGTAAAACTGTAACAACGTCACGCTGATAGATTGAACTCAGGAAGGTAACACAGGCAGCTGCTGGGTATCCCCTCATCCCTGGTGAACCTGCTTATCCATGGACAGCTAAGTCCTGAGCTGAAGGGACTCATGCATACACACAGAGACTGTTAATCAAGTGAGCATGCAAAATATAACCAAAGGTAAACAGAAGTGAAAAACAGGATCTGGTGGAGCATGTGTTAATCTCGTGGAGATTTTTCCTTCTGCAATAACATATTACGTATTGCTCCTAAGAAGTATGAACTGCATTGCTCTCACCATACATGTTTTCAGAGAGTAAAAGTAGTTACTGCCTGGGCAAAAAGGCTGTTAACTAGAAAAGCTTGTGGACTGAGATCTGTGATTGCTCTCAGGTAGTTCTAGAGACATAGATAAATGGTATATTAGTAATTTATCAGATAGTGTTTAATCCATCAGCTTCCAGACCAGAAAAGTCTGGTGGAGGGAAAAAGGAGGTCAAGCCCAGCCCCTGAAGAAAGCAAGAACTTCAGTTTTTCCTTTATTTTCTTTGTGATGGCTGGTGAGCAAAAGTCATTCTCATAAGCTAAACATGCAATCTATTTTGCATGATCAGCAGGGAAAATTGGGAGGAAGAATTCATCTTTGAGGAAAACACTCTCTCCTTGGCCGCAGACTGATAAAATTGCAAGATGCTGGAAACAATATAGTATGAATGGCATGCACTCTTTTATTTACATTCTGGGAATAGAAAAATTTTGAGTTTTAAATGCTTAGTTGTTAGAGTGAAATTATGCATCTATTAAATATCTTAATTTGCATAATTTTTCTCTCATGCAAGCCCAGTCTTGAACACTTCCTCATCTGTCCATTTACAGATAATGCAGGTTTTGATTAGCCTGGAGTCTGAAAGGAGGGACAGTCCTCATAACAAGCAAATAACCTTACTGAATCTCCTCTTCCTGCACAAATATATGGGAAAAATCAGAAGTGCCATCGTAGATAAGGCCATTGCTGCCCAGGTGTCTGTGAAAGGACAAACATCCACAAATCGTGTCATACATGGCAGGGTAAAAGCAAGACTGCAGGTCAGAATGGAAAATGCCTAAAGGCCACAACTTTCAGGTCAAAATGACTGTCTTCTTACAGATTTTGGATGTGATGTTACTGAGTACAGTCAAATACCAGTAATAATACTTGGGGGTTTATTTCCTATGGCTATTTAAGAAATAGTTCATGACTATTGCTCTTACTTTTTCGTCTCAAAGGACACACCTGCTTCACTACAGGGAAGTGACTTCCAGATGAAGCAGGAGTGCTCCAAGCTTTGTGGAGTATATTAGATTTATGCTTTGAAATAATACTTTAAAAAGTCAGTTTCTGCATGGGCATGATTAATAATATTACCGGCATAGATCCTTCCCCAGCTTCAGGATATACTGTAATAGTTCAATAGATAAAAGATACATATTCATGTTAGCTGAACTTAAATAAGGAATCTATTATGTCTGTCTTTAAACTACAAAGGCACACATAACAGTACACAGAATCCTTGAAGATAGCCTTTGTCTAGTATTTAAGAGTGTTAAGGCATCTCATACTGAGACTGCAACTTAAGAACTTGTACAAGTCAACAGCTGTGACCTCAGCCAAGCAGGCAACTGAGTTTTCAGATAGCAAGCTGTGCCTCATTCTTCTTTGGCCAGAGCTATGTATATTTAATTAGTGTCCTCTCACCTTCACGCTACGTGTTTTCCCACTTGACGGTTCCTGGCATCAAAAGAATGTCCTTGAGAAAAAGTCAGGCCTATTGACTCCTAAGCATATTATTTGACTTGCTGTTCAAGTAGTCTGAAGAAAGAGCTGGAAATAATGAAAGACACTGCAATGTGGAGCTGCCTTAACTGACAGTGTCAGGTGGGTCGAAGCTATTGAACAGTTCCTATTAAATTAGCTTACCTTCATCTCAGCTAGTTAAAGCTGGCATGCTGACAAATTAGTTGCTTTCTGTATATAAAAGAGGAGAGGCAGGATGAGATTCCCATTTTGTAGCTTAGTGACAGTAGATATGTCACATCACAAGGTCAATAACAATCTGTCCATAGAAGAAATGTAAATGTTTGGCTGATGTCAATACATTCTGGATTAGATTGTGAAATATTCATTCCTATAGCAGATGAGCTCATTTGCACTAATAAAGACCACTTTATTCCAACTCAGTTAATTACAATGCTTTATATTGTCTATTTTAAAATCTGATTACAGCTTTTGTTTAGCTTTTCCAATATTAGCTCTTGTGTATTCTATATGCTATTTCTATCCAAAGACTGCTAATAGAGAAAGTTAACGGACATGCTTGGAATGTGAAAAGGGTTAGGGCTTTATTTATTTCTTTTTGCTCACCATAACAGATGGATTTTACAGTTTTCTTTAGACCGAGACTCTGTGTCATGGGCTGTTTGAAATTCAAACAGAAAACATTATTGAGGTTGGTTGGTTGTTGTAGATGTAGATTATCTCATATGGCTAAACTCAGATTTTAGGAATAAAAATGCTTGAGAAGGTTAAACAGTTTTTATCACACTACGATATGGTAAATGTTGGGGTTTCTCCTCTCGACATACTCATATCAGACTCCTTCATTGCTGGGTTTTGATCCTAAATTATTTGCTGCCTAAAAGGGCTGGACTTCATCTTTTGGGAATAATCTCTGGTAAAAACATTATGACCCGAGTTTAAGCACAGCAACAAGTACACTGTTTATTACTGCAGAGCCATCTGGTAAGATTTTCAGTTAAATCACAGTTTCTTACATACCACAGTGAATATTTTAGATGTTTTGAAATGAAAGTATTTTGAAATTTAACTACTGAAAGCACCAGATCAAATGAATGTATCATTTTTGAAGAGCTGGTAAAATTTCTTCTTTCTAGATATCTTTTGATATGGCTGTTCAATTCTGTGAACAATTTCTGTCTCTTCTTCTTCATTATTTTTTTGTAATTATTTTTAATGAGAATATGTGAGTACTGTAACTATGCCCTGGAGTATAGTACTGAACCTGTTTCTATTGTTTTCAGGAAGTCTGTAAATCTATGAAGTTTCATTATCACTGAATTTAGTCTTGCCAAGTCATTTGGGCATAAACCAAAACTCCAAGAGTTCAATTTAACTTCTGATCTGAAAAAGTGGTGTACTGCATAAGGCTTAGTCTGAATCAGGGTGAAGACATTTTCCACCTCAGTGGCTACCAAACCTAAAAGAAAGTTTTGATATCTAACTTGTAAAGTTATAAAATTCTTTTTGACATTTTTGAGAAGTAGTATTCAGTTCTCTAAGGAGTTAATAAGGTGGTGTATGATTATTAATGTTTTTTTTCAGCATCACTTTGATGTGTAGACAGTATGAACTATTTTCAGTGCTTTTTACTTCTATTGTGGGGCCCGATTTCTGCCTGGAATCACACAATGAAATAACCTGTGCTTGAAAATGATCATGTACATGCAAGAAAAATCTCGTGCAAAGGTAACACTTCCATTTTTCCTGTCACTTGTCTTAATGCACTGACGTCTGACATGACCTCATACAAATATTGGAAATCCTATTATGCCAGAGAACCATTTTATATATAATGGTTTAATGCATGGAATAAGCATTTCTGTAAACTCAAGTTCCAAATACAACCCCAGTGTCCATTCTCCAGGAGCTGAGATCAGTTAACAGAACTCTTGTATATAGTGAAGGACTTCCAGGTAATTATGAATAGGCTAATTGATGTGGAAGTGAAGATTCTAAAGCTGCTTTCCATTTAGACACGGTCTAGCGACTGCTAGACTTAAATATTGAGGATTTTTTTCATTGGATTGAAAATCAAGTGATGTGCAATATATTTCCTTGGATTTATCACTGAAACCTCTCCTTCTATGACACATTTGTTCTTGTGTAAGGAATGATGTTTTATCAATATTTGTATCCATTTAACAATTATACATCTTTAGAAACTGAAAAGGCAGTCATATTGCATCAACATCTTACTGGGAAAACATACTATCCTCATTATAAATAAATTACCTGGAGTAATAAGAGAGCTGGTGTTATATGAACCAACCTATCAGCCTGATGCCTTGGTGTATACCTGGAGGCAGAGAAGTAATAAAGTAACTGCTATTCCATGCTTCAGATTCTGATGAACATAGAATAGAAAATGGAAATACAAAGATATTAAAATTATAAATTTTTCATCTGGTGTGTTCAGCAAGCTTGTTCTTTTGCCTTATCCCATCTTTTAAGCCTGTGAGTCTCTTTATTGAGGTTAGTGAGCTGTCTCAATATTTTAAATCAGGGATAGTTGGAATGAGCAGACATAAATTATCCACAGGTAGTGGGGTCCCTAAATGAACAAGCTCTCAGAAGATATTCAGAATACTTGTGACTCCCAACTTTCAGTTCCTGATATCCTATTTATATCTGTCTACTATTTTTAACAGAAAATATGGAAGATATGTTGGCAAATGCAATGGAATTTTTTAGTTTGTGGAATTAGCTATAGAAGCTGATTTTAATCTGTACCTGAGAGAAATTTATTATTGGCAACCAATTTTAATCAGAAATTATATGACATCTGCTACAGAGGTATAAAGGTGCATAAATATTTTTGTATTCTCAGTAGAAAAATAAATATTCTTGGAATATCTAGTCTGTAATTTTACTTCTAAAACAACTCCCTACTTTTAACAACAATTATTATTGAAAGATACCACCTATACTTTATGTCCCTCCCTTGAATCCAGTTAAGAGCACGATGATGCCTTGAGGGATAGAAAATAACAACACGCACAGATATCAATTTTATTGGTCTGGGAAAATGTTCATTCTGTTGAAGTTAGCAAGAAGTTGATTGTTTTTTCATGGTGTTGTATGTATTGTTTTATACTGAATCTCAGTTTCAGAATTGTCTCTAGACAGTAAGCACAGAAGCATATGGAAAGAAGCATAGAACAAATTCCTTGTTTTCCAGTCACCAAAACACTGTTTTGTTGGAATATGTGTAGAAAAGAAGTTGTTTCTTGAACATTAGCTGCTTCTCAAAAGCCATTTGGTGGTTAGGATCCAACTGTTCCAGCAAAATCATGTAGACTTTGGTTTGTGATGTGGATTTTCTTGTCCTTTTCTTCATGCTTAACATTTTATGATATCTTTCTCCTCCTGTGAAAAAGTAATCAGAAAGAACTAAACGAGAGCATAGATTTTGTATGCCATTAGGAAAAGGTTCTTTTTAAAGAAAGTTTTATTTATGAGGGGTTTTTTTAAATGTTCATGTAGAAATACAGGTATCAAAGTGACATGAAAATCATGTACAAGAGATATTCCTGTGCCTCTCTTTTCAATAGAGCAAGGTAAAATGAGTTCTATAATGGTTCTATAATGAATTAATTGAAAAGAATCTGAATTATTGGGTTATAGAAAGATATTTCTAGCTCAGATCAGGCTGAAATTCCCTGTTGTGGAGTATAAAAGAAAACTTCAAAGTAGGTTTACTACTCAGCAAAATATTTGATCACAGAACAATTGAGTTTGGTTTGTCATAGCTAATTCTGTACTATTTTAAAAGCCTAAAGTTATAAGTATTTTATGATTTTAAAAATATTTATTTAAAAAATACTAGTGCCAAGCTCTGTGAAGTTTCACAGGAAGCAAATTGAGCTGCTTACTCAGTTACCCTAAGTTAAGCAACTAATGTGCTGACCACTTAGCTCAAAATGAGATGGCAGGTAGTTCAAAGAAGAGAATAAGGACTCTGCTGACTCCACAGTCTATAATGAAATTTATCTGAAATCATACAGTATCTCTTGAGGGAATCAGTTGGTAAAGGTAGGGTGACAGTGATAGGAGACAGTCACATGAGTGACAGTTCTGATATAACCAGCAGTGGCTGACAAAAGAGATTTCAGCATGACATTCTATTTCTGTTGACAGAAGGTATATTGCAGTCGTTGTTTTGTGATGGAGGATGTGCTGGCCAGGAAACGTTGGTTATCCCCATCTGTTTTCGAAATGTTTAGTGAGATCTGTAGCAACAAACCCAAATCTACAGCCTCTCATCCAAAGTATAGCACATAATAGAAGGCAGTGTTAGTTTTGGCTGGGTCCCAAAAACCTGTCGTGGAAAACAGAACCACCACCTTCTAGGCCAGGAATGAGCGCTGCCAGAGGTCCTGTTCAGAGCCCCCCTCTAAAGTCACCACTGAGAGTGGAACTATTACTTCCCTACTTCGAACTGCAGATATGAAGTGAAAAAAAACCCTGCAGATTAAAACTGATTTTGCTGCTGATTCAAATGAGTAGCTGGAGAGTCATGTATGTTTGCAGGACCAGGATACTTACTCTGCTCCCAAAATTTCTTTGTCTGTATTGGTGCACTTCAGCATCAACAACTCTTAAATCTAAGTTCCACCAAGTGAAAGTGTGAATTACTCATATTGTAAAATTTAACAGGTTTTGGTAAGACATTGAGTAACTACACTGGAGTATGAGTGTTTAACAGTAAGAAGTTGAGGGAGCTTGAAGTCTAGGTTATTACTTTGAATCATTCAAATTGAAGAAATAACTCATTCTTGAATGATCAAATGGTAAATGTTTAAAATTCCTCTTTCACTTATCTCCTGCTCTCAGTTTCATGCAAATTTTTCTGGTCACAAGTTTCCCCAGACTGCTTTTATGTATTCAGACAGTGCTGCTGAAGCGCTGCTGCTGAGCTTACAAGTTTTCTCAGAAAAGCCATGAAGCAGGGGCAAAATACTAATGGGATGCTTTGACACCACTCCATCAAATATTTAACCTTTTTCATTTCTTCTTCACACACTAGTTATTCCAGCAGCTCCACTTTAATTGTTTAGGGCTCAATTCTCACAAAGTGCTACACTTGTGACCCACTTTTAGTGCCATCTTATCCTTAAGAGGCGACATGGGAACTGCCATAACTGTAAGCAGCTTCCAGGTGCTTCTCCCTGCTCAAAGAAACTGCTGCTATAACATTCCTCTGATCCATCTGAATTTTTCTCCCATTCACGTGGCTGAATTTTCACACAGTGGTTTCTAATTCTGCCATCAAGCAGGTTAAAGGTAAAAGGCTGAGAAGGAGAGATCTCCATTTAGTAAGAGAGATATTTCAAGCTTTATGTTGGTCCTGAGTTTATAATGAACCAGATACATTTTCCATATGGAGTTGTGTAAATGTCCAGAGGTTCAGGCAGTCTCAGTGGTCCTGGACATCTTTGCTATCCTGATTGTTTATTATAAACTTACTAGTACCATTAATTGATATTAATTAAGGTCTACTAATACTAATATTAATTTAAAATTTTCAACAAGATGCAATTCCTGTAGAGAGATGTTGCTGGGCACTGCTGGACTCAACACCTTAAAAAATAATGTTACTTCTCATTGTGACCTAATTAGATCATAGGAATAGTATCTGCAATTGTGAAGGGTCTTGACTGTAGTTTTGGTACAACAGGGTGATTAAAGAGTACTGGGTATTGTAGAATATTCTGAGTCCATTGCTAAAGTGCAACAATCTGAGTCTCCTCTAACCTAAATTTTGTATGCAGCTTACTGGACCATGAGATTTTTGACAGTGTGTGACTGCCATCACTTTGTTCTAATTCAGGATAGAAATTGCTTGCCCCATCTCTGCTGTGTGAAGTGCAGCTGGTAACAAACTGCCAGCTTGCTCACATGGAATGGCCTTAGAAATTGCAGACACTGCTTCATGTGAGGGAACAGAACCACTATATGCTTATCTGAATAGAACTGACAATTATAACAAAATCTGCTGCTCCTTTTTCTATTATATACACTTGCAAGACAGAGAAGTGCTTATGTATAGAGTTTTATCTGAGTCTGCTGATAGTACTAAAATCTTTTGGAATCTTGATGGAAATTCAATCGCTTTTCTCAGTTTCCTCACCAGCTTTGTACACGTCCTTTCAGCAGTACTCTTGTTAAACCTGAAGATATGGGAAGATTTTTATTCAATGGTCTTTTCAGACTTACCCCCCTCTAAAATTACATAATTATTGTGGAGAAAGAGTGGATTGCAAAGAAGGTCTTTCTTTTTGTGCCAGTTCTGATATTTATTTTACAGTGTGCATTCATCTGCTGATAATTATTCAGTGCTCTATACTAGGATAAGGTATTCTGCTGAATATAAACAGTGGTGCAACTTCTAAAGGTATTAAATAATGGCAGCTCCTTTGAAATGAATAGGAGTTGCAGGTATTCCATCTCTGCTTACATGATTATGTATGAATTTTCTATTTTATTCTGCTATCTGTGTGATACCATTATGGCAAAACGAAATCTGTAGGGAAAAGAACTAATCAGATAGGAAGCTGAAACAGGATATAAATGAGTTCACTATGTAGTCAAAGCAGAAATATAAAAATCATATTCATTGCAGGAAGGGAGAAAAGATTAAAAATAGGTGGTGTGAAATGTGTTACCATTGTTCGCATTGAAATTAAAGTAGGAACACAGGCCTTCGTGAGCAAAAGTATAGAACATGATTTCAGAAAAAAATATCTTGGCTAATCATACTTTGCAAATTATATAAAGTCTATTTTGCAGGTTAATTCTGCAGAATTAATCACACTAAATGTTAGGGCTAGAAATAGCAGGTATCCCGGTTGGGAGTCCAGGCCTCTCTATCATTAGGAATTAAATTATATAATCCAATTTGCAAATGTTGCAAGCTTTATTTTACAATTAATTAGATTTCATCCCTGACTATTGCTGTGAAATGGTTATCTAAACACTCTAAAACCTTGCTGGCAGTTTAGGTATGATCAGTCAGAGGTATGGAATCACTGAATTACTGAGGTTGGAAAAGATCTCTGGTATCATCGTGTCCAACCTTTGATTGATCACTACCGTATCAACTAGACCATGGCACTTGCTGCCTCATCTTGAACATTGCCAGGGATGGTGACTCCACCACCTTCCTGAGCAGCCCTTTGAAATGTTAACAACTCTTTCTGTGAGGAAATTTCTCCTGATGTCCAACCTGAACTTCCCCTGGTGCAGCTTGAGGCCATTTCACCTTGTCCTATCACTGGTTGCCTTGGAGAAGAGGCTGATCCCCACGTTGCTACAACTTCCTTTCAGGTATGAATAGAGAGAGGTGCGGTCACCCCTGAGTGTCCTTTTCTCCAGGTTAAGACCTAAGTGGTTCTGTTCAGAAATGTCAAAAAATGGCATCTTAGGAATTTGTGGCATTCTATTCTATGAGATCCATTTGCCCAATGAGATTTTGGAGGCAGTGCCATAAATGTAATCCTCCAAAATCTCTAAATTGTGACACGAGCATAATGTGTCCACTGAAAAACCCACTGTTTTTAGAAAGTACATTCAAGGAAAAAGAAGTTTTCTTGTATACTTCTACTACGGACTATGGACTGGGTGTCACAGTTACAGAACAACTACAAGTAAGTTTAAATATTTTACTACCTCTAGTTCATGATGTTTCACATTCCATTAGTATCACTTTTTCTGTCTTGGGAACATATAAAGAGCCATCATCCTTTTTAATATCTATTGAGGCAGAAATGTACTTTTTGCATATGTTTCACTCTGGAAGTGAAAGAGATGGAATTTAATGATAGGAAAAAAAAAGTAAAAGAAGAAATGAAATAATTGATAAATACTTCTCAAAGTTTCTTTATCTTAGTATGAGCACAATAACTCCAAACTCATTTGATAGTTCCCCATTTGAAAATTATAAAATATTTGGCAGGAATATAGACTTCTGTGTCTTAGAAAAAGTATCATGTATAAAATGTGGCATGGATTGAAGTCTTGTAAAATGTAAACAGAAATGGTTGTTTACTTTGGGGGCTGATGCATCAATGAATGCTCAGAATGGGATTGGACTTCAGTGCCCTCACATGTCACAATGATAAACATGGTTTAAATATTTAGGTAGCTGTTCAGGGTTTGGAGTATAATTGAACAAAATTGGCATCAGTTTCCAATGCCAGTTACTTAAAGCATTTTAATCTTTAGTTGAACTAACAAGAGTTGCATTTAAGAAAAGGAGGGCAGAGATAAGAAATATAGAATGTGTTTACCAAAAGACAGAAATTGTGGGATTCAATGTTTTTCTTCCTGTTAGAAGTGGAAGACTGTTATTGGTTTCACTAGATAGAAGGATGTCATTCTCCTCTATAGGTTTGACGATCTTTTTGTTTAGGGTAACAAACTGTTTTTAATTCATGATCCTCTTTGTCATTTATCAGGCAGAAAACCAAGAGACTATTGTGTCATTCAAATATTTCTTTTTGAACAATAATGTCTTTTTTTTTTTTGGTACAATCTCAGATTTACTGGGCTCAGTCCGAGAGGTTTTGTCTTATCACCTGGGAATTTAATGAAAAAATTACTTATAGATCCTATTAAAGAAATTGCTGTTGCTCCAATGCCTATAAGCTCAATATAATTTTATCAGCACTATATTTGATGTAATATTGAGGAAACATGGCTGTACTTCAAAAAATCCATAGTTTCTAACATCAAAAAAACCCCTGTGAATGTAAAGCTAATACACACAGATAGGATTTGTCCTGTAAAACATTTTTAGCTTCCATTATAAGGAACACTGTTTTTGAACTTCAGCATAGCTATTTGTGGACAGGTATATGTGGAAGTTGATAGTGCTTAGGAAAGAAAATTAAACTAAATTGTGTATGAAAACAGTTTTTCAGGTAGTCCATCTGTTATTATATAGCAAAAGGAATCATTTTCCTTCTAAAATAATTTTTGAAGATCCCTTATAAAAGTACCATCAAGAGTTATGATATCATTTTATCACCCAGACTCTGTTTTTGATAGTTGTATGTGCTTGTCATTTTGATTATCAGAATAGAAGCAAAATATTCCAGGTAAACACACATTCACCTATTAGGGCACTGAATATAAATATTTGAACTTCTTAAGTCACATGGCCTAGATTTGGGGCCCTTTCAAAAAGCTTTTCTTACACTGATGTTCAACCAGTCAGAACAATAAAATAATATCCTTTTTAATTCAAGGACTCAGACTTTCAAAAGTACTTCGAATTGGAATTTTTTTACAATACGTACATTTCTGTATGTGTAAGCTGCTTTATTTAGTATGTAATTTAATTTTATGTGCAAACTCTTTATTTAGTATGTAATTTCATGATAAATTTGTTTTGGTGAAACTCAAGATTACATTTCAGGCAAATTTTAATATTTCAGAGGACACATTTCCCAATGGCATATGAGCTTTTTGTTGTTCTTGCTAAAGCAGCACATATCATGTTCCCACAATCAGTCTCCTGAACACTTCAAGACTTTCTATTTGTACTGCTACATAATGTGGGATTTGCAAATCTAGACAGGTCCTGTTTCCAAGTGAGAAGGCACAAGCTGGCTCTGTGGCAATGCATTATCCTATTAGACTTTATTCAGTCCCAATTAAGCCACATCTTTTTGACATTTGAATCAGTGTTTTAAAAGCATAATTTTTCTTCCAATTTCAGCTTGCTTAATAAGATCTCAGCAAATGTTGTTTGATTCCAGTTCTGGTGCTTTTGAGAAGTTCCAACTTTTTGTTTTGTTTTGGTTTGGTTTTGTTTTCACTAGAAGCTACTTTTTTACCAGAAGTGAGGACTTAAGAGTTGAAGTTATAATTAGAGGCAAATTGTCATCCTAGACGAAGATTTGTTCCACTACCTCATTCATTTGCAGTAAAATGTAAGAGTTAGTAAAGTGTTTTAAGTATATTACATGTTATGCCAGTTTATATTAATTTGTTTTATGCCACCCAAGTAATGTGATGAAAGGTAACCCAATTTATTATGACAAAATATATAGATAATTAGAAACAAGTTCAGATCAAGTCTATTACTACACTAAATCTCCATTTAGAATTAATAGCAAATAGAATTCATAGTGTACTCTAAATGCACCAGATAACAAAGTTCAGAATAACAGTGTATTGAAAAGAAAGCTTTTATGAATGTCTTTCTAAATAATTTAAAACTATATTACGCAGCTAAAGAGTTAATACAGCAATTGTCAGAGAACTAAAATTCCTTATAAAAATGAAGTTTCTAAAACAAGTGTGGTTTTTTATATTTTTTCCTTTATTTTTTATTTAATTTTTTTTTGTCCTGTTTTCTCCATTTTGTCGCTTTTTAGAGAATTCATTGTTGGAGTTAGGCACAATCAGTTGCCCTACATATTTCTGTTTATGTACATGTAGAAAAGGATTTTCTCTTCTGCTGTTCTGTGCCAATAGTCTTATAAGTAAGACGACGAATGCTGTAAAAACATTTATAAACAGTTTCAGCTTCCCAATCAGAATATTTTTCATTACACTTGACATGTGACCAAGTTTCTAATATCAGTTCTATATTATTGAAATCTTTCTATTCTAAAGCTGGTGCAATATGGATCCTCTATCCACTTAAACTTCAACTGATGGCTATCAGAAATTATTCTTGGTGGTTTAGACACTGTGATCAGATACAATAGAGAACCAAAATTTTTTTAAGTTCTTTTGACGACCAAGCTCCTTTCCCAAAGAACTTTTGCCCCTTAGCTAATTTGCCAAGGTAGATAAATATTGAGCTAGAACATCTGGGCTTTTTCTAACATGCAGAGCTCTACAGGATTGCCCAAAGTGTACCTAGAGTATGTAGATCTAAGAGAAGGCAAAAATATCAACCTGCCTTTTTGTCTGCATAATAAGAGCTCTTCCTATTAATGTGTTACTGAGTTTGGGACATATTTATTTGCCCACTGACTGGATTTTAGTCAGACAGTGCACTTGAAGTTTGGGGTAATCTTTTGGCAGGTCCCTTGCTTGCCCCTCCCTGTCAATTTGCTGAAACACCCAGTGCAAGTGTCTGCATAGAGACAGAGATGATGCATAAAGCAAGCACGACAGAGGAAGGTCATATAGAAGACATCACTCTGTGGAAATGTGATCTGTGAAAGGCAGGGATGTGTGAACTCAAATTTATAGGCTCTCGGTTGAGACATTTCCAGAATATTGCTCATAATACCACCATACTCCATCAATCATCTTTCTGTGGGCTTGTTCTAACTCACTTCTTTTAAAAGACAAGAAAAAAAAAGGTATTTACAACTTTCCATTTGTATTCTTAGCATGAATTGAAGTTTCATAAGCACTAGTTATAGGGTTTATGGGGTTTTGTTTGATTTATCATTTTGCTGCTTTTCCTACCCCAGCTACTATTCTAAATATTGCTTATTGTTGAGACCTACAGCTGGAATTCCAAACAAAATGCTGTCTCAACACCAATTTATCAGAGTTGAGGATTTTTTGAATTAGTGCTCTCTGTTCACTCTCAATCAGCCTGTTATTAATCTGAATTTCAATGTCTTTAAAACAATCAATGTTATTTCCATCAAACTCTACCTCCTTTAAAACAAGATGCTCAGTGCTCACATAAAGCTCATTTTTGTTCCTTTTCTTTTCCAAAGATATGATATGCAAGTAAAATCACACCATTAAGATGGCATTAGTTTCTTTCTGGATTTTGCACAGAATTTGAAACAATAAGATGAAGAATCTCCCTGTAACTAGGAATTAAAACTAGGGAATCAGGATATAAAAAGAAGATACAAACACTTAATACGGGATGCCAAAAAACAAAAAAGGAAACAAATTCTGGCATTTTCAGCCCATTCATAGTTATGTGGAACTTTGTATTTTTATACTACAGCTTCGTTGATTTGAATAGCTGATGTAATACCATATCTATAAGAAATATCAGTTTTCAATGTTGTGTTTGGGAATTAGCAAAGACATCCCACTTTCCATGAGGAAAACAGTGCACTACAGAAAAATCAAAATTAAAGGGACTACATAGCTCTACATGTGAATTGTGCAACAAAGGCAATTTTAATTTGTATTTTAAACCAGCATTCAGTTCTTCTGACTGTCAATACTTTTTTTTTTTTTTTTTTTTAATTATGCATTTACATTCCAATTTCTATAGGAACTGAAGCAAACAAATGTCCAATAGGTTTGTGCATCATTCACTAATCAGAGTCACCAAGTATGAGACAGCCAAATCATCCTTTTCAGGCAAGGTTTAGTCTCATGTTTTAGAATTTGAGAGTGTTTTTGCAGCCTTGACATTGTCACACGTCTCTTTTTTGATTGGTAAAATTTCTTCAGCATTTTTTTATCATATTTTTGTTCCACTTCCAACATCAGTTTTGGAGCTCTTCAGTGCAGTGCTCAGATTTTGCTGCTCAGCCCGGTAAACACCTTGCTGAGGATAATAACTTACTGCTGGCATATAACCCAGCCCCAAGTAGGAGGGAACAATTTACTGAGAGATTTCAGATATATCTTGTAAAAACAATGTTCAATTGTGTGTCCCATTCCGAAGCAACACTTCACAGAACCCATTTCTCCCTACCAGTGCCTGCTTTTCTTTTTTTTCATTCTCTTCATGCAGCCAAGAGTTTTTTCCCTAAACTCATTTTTAGTTCAGTCCCTCTATATCCGGAAAGAGGCTTTTCATCCCAGTGTCCTTGCTCAGTCCTTCCCAACTGTTGCTCTCAGTCAGAGTGATAAGCATATAAGTTATATTTTATGTCTTTCCATACTGTCAGAGTACTACTATTTTTTCCATTGACTGGCGGCAGTATCCTGAATTCTAGAATAAAATGGATTTTTCTGCTGAATTTGGTGATGTGGTTGTATTGAGCCCTCTTCAGCTGCAGTTTTATTATTGTGTAAGTACAATTAACTTGAGATGTGTCAAATTTCCTTATGGCAGTCTAAATTTCCTTTAAAATAATCTAGAAAATAATGGCTCTACCTACAGTTAATATAAGCAAATAAATAGCTGAGGTAAAAACCTTAAAAACACTCCTTGGTATACAGTTTCTCAAGTTAATTAAGAACCATTTTAGCTTGAGGAACAAGTGATAGGTCAGTAGGTCACAGTGACTCTATGGTGTGGCTACAATACTTATTTCCCAATTTTACTCACACATTGCAGTGACTCATGAACATTTCCCAGATGTATATTTCTTCATTCAAACCTGGGTTTAGTTTTTATAGAGACTGTTTGAAGGAGTGCAGGAGGAATCACGTCAGGTGGAGGGTTTCCAGCCCAGGCTCACCTGAGGGACTGGTGGGAGAGAGCAGCAAGCTGGGGGTTCAGGGGCCCCTCACACCACCAAAGGCATCCAACTCCACAGGGCAGGTTCTGCATGGGACTGACTGACTTGCACACAGTGAGGGAACAACTTCAGCCCGTGCTCATCTCTGCCCGCTGTTTGTGACATTTAATAAAATAAATTTAAAGAGTGTTGAGCCATGGTTTCTATTAAATGCAAAGAAAACAAGGGAAAATACAATTTCAGTGAAAAATACATCCATAAGTAATTCCCTAGGGACTCACTGTGGTCTGGGGATTAGGTTTGGGATTACTTTCAGAATTTAGCAGTGACTTATTGTGTAATTTTTGGTAAACCATTTAAGCTTGGAATTTTAAATTTTCTATTGAGAAATGAAGTTGATAGCTTTCTGTCACATGCATTAGCATTTGTAAAGCATGCTGTGCTTTTTCTTCTCTGCATTAAACCAGCTTCTGCTGGTGCCTGGATTTCTGTTTCTTTATACATTTTTTAAAACTATATAGTTCTTTTCTGGTCAAACTACTTATGAAAAATGTCCTATCTTCTAACCATGGAACAAGATTAACCCAACTATATAGGGGTGTGTGTATATCAAACCAAATACATGGCTTTATATCTTTTGATTTGAATGTATTGGAAATGAACCTGAAAAGACAATACAAATAAACGAGTCTCCCTGGAAAACTGAGAAAGAGAAATTCAGCCAATGTTTTACTAGTTGCTGATACCTCCTTTGTTTAGAGACATCTGGTATGTGAGCCTTGAGACAGGACTTTCTGGGTGATACAGGGGTTTTGTTTATTTTCTTGTGGCTGCTTCTTAATTCTCAGTTTCTTGGTCATACATGATGGGTAACTATGTGATCTTCCTAATCTTTATTTGCTCTAACTCAAGAATAGGATGTCTGTACAAAGCCTAAGTTGCCTTACTTTCATAGCTGTTCTTTTCCAGCACAGTGGGAACACTTCTGGTGTTACCACTGTCAATTATGACACTGTCAGTTCTGTGTTACTGGATACCCAACAGCTTGGACCTATTGAAAGGAATACCAGGGAGTGTAGCTGTAAAACCTTGTGTAAAACTTCCATGAGGTGTGTAGTTTTCTGTGCTGTGCAGCCTCCTGCAAAATGAAGAATGGGAGCAGAGGCTGGTGTCATTATGCATTTGTCTGTATTGACTCACTGAACAGTCCTCTTGGGTGCAGAAAATGGAAGGTTATTTTGTTTACCTGAGGCAAGTGAATAATTCACTGCTATTTTACATGTCTCTTCATTGTATGTCTACAATGCTGTGGTGGATGAACTCAAACATGTTCGTGCTGTGCTACTTATTATTAAGTTAACTTGGATGTAACAAGTGCTTGTGTTCACTTCTGCTTGGGTCTCACCTGTAATGGAGGAACAGCTTTAATGTATTTCTTGAGCTGAGTGAATAATTCATCAGTATTTTTGCATGTCTTCTTACTGTCAGTCCACAAACATCATGCTGGAGAAACTTAACATTTGTCTTATGCTATTTACTACTACATTACCCTCCATGTATCAGATGTCATTGTTCACCTCTCTGCTGAGTATCAGCTGTCTACCAGCAAATACTTTCCATTTACTGTAGCAACATTGCTGAGCAGCTGGAAAATAATTTTTCTAACATGTGGCAGAACAAATTATTGCACAGGAGGGGGTTAATGGAATTGTCTGCCAGAGGAATAAATAATTGAAAGGACACGGATCTACTTATTAGCTTGAATAGAGGCTTGATGTCCTAAATTATACCTTGTTAGAGGTAGGGAGCTTATGCTTTGTTTCAGCAGAAGCTGACTTCAGGAAACAGTGTCAGTATACCTGATATTTTTGTCTGTCATGTATATCCTAAGAAGCTGAAAAACTGGAAGTTGTAGTAATTCTCATTTACAATAATGATACTATTAATTCTCTCGATGAAAATTTTCTCTGTTACAGTGACAAAGCATAGTCAGAAGGGCTGAATGTAAGTTGCCATCTGTAAAAAAAAAAGCTACAGATATTTTATTTAGGTCTGGCTAATAGCTATTAATGACAGGACTCTGTGAAATTTAAAATTCTTACTCTGTTCTTTTCAAAAGGTTTTTCATGCATTATTTTTTACATGAAGCTATTTAAGTGATGTAGCATAGCTAGTTGCTGTTTTCATATTAAAAGCTTAAAATGAACTATTCCATGCAGTATGAAGTTGTACCAGATTTTCTGGAGCTGTTTGTCAAAATGACGTGTTACTTAAAATTTTATTTCTACTTACTCTTTTTNAAAGAAACACAACTCAAAGCTGGCTGTTTAGAAGAATACTTCATATTCTCTGAATTTGTTTACTGTATGCATGTCACAGCAATACTTACAAAAAAAAAGTCTTATATGATTTTCAACAGGGAAGAAAGGAATATTTTCTTAAAATTAGCGGATTTTATTGGTTTTGGTTTGGGGTTTTTTTAATGCAATTGACTTTATTATTTTGAGGTGCAACAGAGCAAATAGAAGTCAAGGAATAGAGATTACTACACACATTTAGAGATTGTTTTGGTTCTAAAGTTTTTGGCATGTGAGCAGGATATTTAAAAATACAACAAAAAGCCCCCTGATAATATTATCACATACTTCTAAGTATCCAAGCAGTAAAAGAATTTTGACAACCTTCTTGTAAGTAAATTAAAATACAGGTTACAGACTTCCAATATTGGCTTATCTAAAAACTGAATTCAGCTACTGATGATTTTACTGAAGCCTTGTGTTCTTCATTCAATCACCTTGGAGCGCCAGCCTAAAGTTAATCCTGGGATTCTGATGCAGGACTGCTCTACAGCAGAATTACCCATAATTGCCTCAATTCCTGCTGACTAGTTATTTTTGCACCAGTGACTCAAATTAGGCACAGCTGGCCTGAGCAAGTTGGAGTTTAATAACAGCCAATTGTCACAAACTCGCTGACGGTCAATGTTTTTGTCTCAAAAGGGTGAAAGGAACAATGACAGCTCTCTCCCCATTCCCTCCCCAGCCTCTGAACAAGGAGGTGTCTTCTTTCTGAAGCTGAGGAAACAATAAGTAGAGGAAATTTCTTCCTGTGGGGAAATGTTCTTTTCCTGCTCTGAACAGTTGCCATAATACTGAGATGTCTGTAGAAACCACATAAATATTTGATGGGTTTTAACAACAAAAAAATTGCTGTTCATTTTTGTTTGTTGCCATGGTATGCTGGCCTAGCAAAACTGAAAAATTGAAATTAGGTTTAAATTAAGAGACTTCTTACTTGAGGGGTGGGTAACCCAGACAGCAGTGAAATTTTTATTTGTAGGAGTCTGACAGTGGTTGTCCATCGTAACCCTTTCCTGCAGCTGTTGGCTGATTTTACCAAAAATGACAATGAAATCCAGAATATTCAAATAAAGCAGTCCAGAAATCAGCCAAAGGAGAGTCTTACTGCTGAACAGACAACTGCCTGTTTGGATCTTGCTGTCACTTGTTTGCTGCATCTTGCACTTTGCTTAAAATGATATGTGATGCTCTTTTTCTTGGTAGAGAAGGGAATGTCTTTTGTGGCAAACTTGGCAGGACCACCTTTTTAAAGGACTTACAGTGAAGATTACAGTTCTGTCAAAAATAGACTGAAAGTATTTTGAGAAATCAGCTGCTGAGTAAATTCATGGGTTTATGATGTCTAGTTTCAAGGCAGTGTTTCAGCTGCATTTAGTTCTAACAAAGTGCACAAGCTTCTGCAAAATTCCCTATTTAAATTCTTTCTGGCTGTATGGTAACAGGATGTGCACATTTGTTTCTGCATATGAGAAGTTTAGATCCATTACTGTGTTTGCTTCAGTGCTCACCTGTCCAATTAATATGAAAGAATGCCTTGAAGTTAATTAATGTTGCATCAAAGAAGATCACTAGTGACAAAAGCCAAATACCCGAATTAGCCAAAGTGGAAACACTGATTTTCATTCATTATCTTAAAACTATCTTGGAACAGTAACAGTATACATTCAAAAGTAACATGCAATGCAAATAGGCATGTTGGAAATAGTATTAAATATCTCCTACAAGAATATATAATGAATGCAAAGATATTTGCTTCTTGTTTCTTTCTTCATTATATTGGAGACCTTTAAGAATCACAAAACCCAACAAAGAGACAGAATATTAAGATGTCCCCAAGGGTAAGTTGAATAAAAATTCCCTGGAGTCTATAAATCTATTTGAAGGTGATAACCTAATTACTAGTATGCCTGTCAAATCTCAAAAAAAGTGATAAGTAAAACAGTAATTCTATGAAATATGGACTTTTACTTATCTGGCTTGACCTTTCCTCCTGGTCTTTAACCCTTCTGCCCTTCAAATCTCAAAAAATGGTTGCGTACAAAGAATAATATAACACAGCCTTCTACTTGGTAATCTGCAGATGTTGAGCACTTCAATACTGCATTGAATCTTCCACCCACTGAGGATCTGTTTGGAAGCCAACATAATAAAATGAGCATAATGTAGTTATGTCCAATTGACCATTTGTCCTTTTTGTGAAAAGAAAAGTTCCGTGGAACAACAGCCCCTGGACGATATTTTGAAGCTAAATTTTGGAAGTAATGTGACCAAAAGGAAGTTAGCTAAGGGTGGACTGAGCTCTGTACTGCCCTAGTCAGGAACTTTGAACTTGAAAACTAGGTAATTCCTCTATGTTATGCAAGGATTTCTGTGTTGCAATACAGAGAAACTCAAAGAACTGAACAATAAACAATGAAATCAAAGTCAGAACAACTTAGTTTGTATCACCTTTCCTTAATCATTGTTGGTCCAGAACCTCTGGTGACCTGTGTGGATACCAGCTGTCAATACAAAAGCTTGACAAGTTCCTCTAAGTGAGAACCCTTGTTTTTCAGAGATACGCTTAATAAACATTACGATTAAATTCATGGACCAACCAAGTATCCTTAATGAAGGAAAGGATGATTAAATTTTAAAATTAACAAAGTGATGGAGAGATAAAAAATTACCTGCAGTCCTTAATGTTATGACATTTATATAAAACTGACAATGCAAATTAAGATATTGCACACCAAATTCAACACAAATACATTAGTTTGATGAAAAAAATTACTAGATTTTTTTCTTGCATTAATTTATTTCTACTTAGTCAATAAAATAGCAAACATGAATGCTTGCATGAGCAGTATTTCACATATTAGAAATTATCATATCCACTTGATTTAGCAAAGTCATAGTCTTCACAATGCTACTATAAAGTTCTACAGATTCATTTCACTATATTCATGCAATTCCCATTAATTCAACAGATAGAGTCGTATAAAAAGCATGTGCATAAGGGAATCTATAAGAAAATTGATAAATGGATTAAATATTTAACTTATAGGTCTTAGTTAGTCTTGATTACAATAAATCCAATATACCATAAATTGCACTCATATATGAGTATATAAATATTTTTTGACCCATAAGTAATTAGAAATCAGGAAAAAGAATAAGTTAAAGATCTAGAATTTTTTATGTGCTACAAAATCATAGTAGACATAGTTCTCATGAAAGCACATTTTCTCCTCTTGTTATGTATATATTTCTAGCTGAGCCACATATTTAATTTGATTCTTCCACTCCTGCCATGCACATTTTGGAAACACTGTGTTTGAAACAAATAAAATATCTGGGGACCAAGACAGGACTGTAAACTTCTTAAGTTTTTCTGAAAATTACTTTAGGAGACAGTTCCTTCAGGATCATACATTGAGTGAGGCTAAACTCATACAACTGATGTTCAGCACGCAGCTTTCTTCATATCATTTGTTTCTTCCTTTTTGTCCAGCTCAAAGTGTAATCACATCCCTATCAGCTCTTGTATGCAAATGCCTTGGGCTATTTCATGCACATTTGTTCTGATGAATTTGCTTGTACAGTCCTTTGTCTTGCAGAACTCCTTTTTTTTCAATCAGCTCTTATTGCTCATCATACTTTTCTTTATTCAGAAATAGAGCATGTGGTGGAGGCTGGCCTCAAATATCATCCAAGAGGTTGAGGAATGACCTTGGGTGTATTCTGGGAAATTTTCAATGAATTTGTTCAAAGATCTTACCCAATCTATGTTAGAAGCCATAAGGAATACCTTGGATTATCTGTGATTTCCTTTATTTGGCAAGGAGAGAGTGAAGAGGACATATATGTCCATGTAAGTATATGTATAATGAATGATTAACAAATCTACAGAATAGAACAGCACCTGAATTATTTAAAATGTATTTGTAGATACCTTCCTGGTTTCTGCCTGGTGCTTTGGTAAGGTGTACTTGACAATGATTAGTGCCTGTTAAACATCCTGCTGCATTGTGAATATACTGGAGAACGGATTAAGATGCAGTGCATTTCTTTTTCTGACGCTTACCTGAACATGAACTTCCAGTCATACATTTTTATGTGTTAGTATTGCTTGTAATGACATATTTGGTCTATGAAATCTGTACTTGTTAAAGTGGATGATTGAGTGAGATCACTGGTTGAAGTCTAGTAAAAATGAGTTTTAACCTTCTTTTAGGCTTATTTTTCCCTCTTCATATAGCTATTCTTTTTCTTGCTTGAGAGCACCTCTAGGCCCCAAGACAGATTTCAATGTTTAATTTATTTTCATTTTTGGTAGGCTTCATTCCCTAAGTGTGAAATAAACTCTGTTTTTTTATTACAATTTTATTATCAGTAGCTTTCAGCATACTCAGTACTTGCTTATTCTGTGGTACCACTCTTTGGAATACTAAATCAAGATGCGTTGTTCTCTGCCAGTTCTTTTGTCTGTCAATTTGCATTTATTTTTTTCAATGTGTATGATATTTAGAAAATTTAAAGTAACAGGAGATCGTTTGTTATTGTGCAGTCTGCTTTACTTGATTATAGAATTTCATTTACGTGAAATCTCCAACTTCCTGGCCAGGTATTTGAAAGTCATGAAGAGGAAGCCTTAAAGCAAGTCAGAGGTGATAAGTTTTGTACAGGACACAAAAATAACGAGGCCTTTTGAATTGCCAGCCCACATTTTAATCACCTGGTTACAAACCACATTTAAGAGAAGAAGGCTCCTCAGAGCCCTTCAGCTGTTCTTTCCCTGTGTTGGTTTTGTGAAGGACAGCCTTCCCGAGCTCCTCCTGACCAGCTGAGGACATACCTTTGAGTTTGACTGGTGTTTATTACTCTACTCGGCAAGAAAAGTCTCATCTCTGACTTGTAGCTTCTCTTTGTGCTTTGGCTATGGCTGCTGTCCTCCATCTCACTCCTTGTTCCTGTCTATGTAACTGTGAGCTGCCCATTTACCCTAGCTTCAGCCCTGTATTCCACTTAGTAGAAAAATTCCACATATTGTCTGACATAGGTCTTTGTAGGATCAGTTTCTATTGGTACTGACTGTATTTTCAACTTTTTTCATTACATCACGGGCTTTAATCAGTAGACTGAGGTCAAGCTTTTGCTAAGATGTGGTTTTGACCATGGGAATTCTTTTGTGCCCAGTTTCATCTGCTCACTACATACTCATTTACAAGTGGCTACTCTACCCCTTCTTATTCATCTTGTCGGCTTACACGCCAGCTAATTATAATTACAGGAAATGTGTGCTTATTTGCTACACGTAGGTTAACTAAAAAATCCCAGAAGGTTAAACTTAGTTGAGAGGAGACTGACCCCAAGTATCTTTCACAAGATTCTAGGCTTGTCTCAATATATGAGAAGGTTTTCCATTTCACAGAAAAAGAACAAATAGGTTTTTTCCACCAAAGTAGAAATTATGTACTTGATATTTTTCCTGAAAAGTGCAGCAGGTGAATAGTTCAGCAGTTATGTTAAAAGACCTCATTAGGCAAACTAATTAAATATGGTTGGAGCAGAGAGCTCTTTATTTCTAGTGCAGAAGTTGACTTCTAGTTGACTTATCTTGAAGATGTAACTGTATGCTTTTTTACATGACAGAAACTAGCTTACCACCAAAAGAATCACAGAACCATTGTGGAAGCATACCTATTTCAAAAGTAAGCTGCTTTGGTTTTGAAATGTTATTTTATTTTATTTTTTCTTTGTTTTGGTTTTCTGCTGCAATTTTATTCAGTGCCATCTGCTCTTCAGCTTGATTTTCTCTAATTTGTTTCCATCTTTAGGCTGTACTAGAAAGAACCAGAGTTTTTCAATATTTCTAAGATACAAGGTCCTCTTGTGATGATGCATATTGGAAACAATTGACATTTGCTTGTTCTCCTATTATTACTGCAAACAAAAGCATCCATAGAGACTCATAAAGAAATGAAGTATTTCTCCAGACAACACCTTTGGACAGTTCAGAGACTTTAATCTAGCTTTTCAAAAAGAGACCTTATTAAACTAAATTTATATAAAATTACCATAGCTTAAACAATATATTTCCTGGATTTTATTAAGTTACAGAAAATCCAAGTGATATGTGATTATTATACTCTTTGCAGTTATAGATTGGAAAATGCATTTATCAGGTACTTAAGGCCATCTCAGCCATCCACCCATCCAGATGGAAGATATTCTTTGTTGTCAGAGGTATAATAAAATAACAGGATTATTGCACTAGCACATTTTGCTTCCTTAAGTGCAAGCTTTTCTCCTCTTAGCTGTGATTTCTGATTGCCAAAGCTTTTTTCATCAGCAGAGACATCTCCTGGACACTATACTGCTTTATCTCTTTAATTGTGTTTAGGTTTGTAAGGGCAAACCAGACTGTAATTAACTTCCAGGAATAAAAGACGTTTTATGATTTCCAGTAGCTGAAAAAGGACAGGCAGTATCACAGAACATGTTGCAAACAGGCAGCTGAAAGTCCTTCAGCTGAGTTGCATCTCTCTTCAATATCTCAGGGAACCCCTTTGCTTGCCCAAAGAGCAGTGCAAAACCAAAACCCAGTGAAATTTAACTGTTGCTTAAAATCTAGAACCGAAAACAAAACTGAAAGGTTTAACTTATGAAAAGGAAATGTTTCTGCAAACTGTTAGACACCTTTCTTTCAGAACTTGCATGAATCTTCAGTGCTTTTTAAATATAAAGTCTTATTTTTAACTGGAAAATATGGAAAATTATATTGTTTATAAAATTGCTGCCTTAAGAGGAATACTATGTACTCTAAAGTTCTGTACTTCCAAACTTGAAGTCTGTCTAGTATGACATTTTAAATTAAGTATAAGCAAAATTGAAATACAGTAAAGTAAAATATTTCCATTTATTTTATGTTGTGGATAATTTCCACTTACTTACAAAGTGTTTGCATCCTATCACTATTGTAATAAATACTTAAAGACTTTAAGATGATAAAATCATAACCTTTGATCATTTTGGCTTATGTAATTAAGATATTACCTCTAGGAAAATTTTGCCCTTTTTTTACCACTCGGGAGTTTAAGGGATTCAAGATTTTGCTCAGTAATTTACAGTTAATATTAACTCATTAGCATTAATGTTCTGCATTTTGAAAGCATATTGAGGTCACCAACTGCCCTGGCTTTTTCTAGGATTTATCTGTCTGCCAGTATGATGTGAGAGTTGTGCTGGAATACTTTTTTCAATGAGTTTGGTTTTTATCACATCTGAAAGCAAAAATGAGAGTTGTTTCTGAAATTGATTGCAAACTATTTTACTGTCATAATTTTTAGGATAAGGGAAGACTTTAAAACTCTAACGTCTTTAATGGTAGGTAATTAATAAGTAGATAAATTGTGAAGAAAAAAATTAGTTCAGTTTTTAACTGATTCACTTCTAGTCATTCTCTAACACTGTTCCAGAAAAAGCATTAAAAAGGTGAAATCATTTCCTGTAATGCAGGATAGGATGGGAAGATTCTTAATAAAAAACATAAGTAGTTACCAGTGTTTAATCTTCCAGCAAATTTATTAATATACTGAAGATTTTTAAAGTTCTTCTACCCGCATATATATGATAACACTCTTTATTACCTTATCTATTGGTAGGAGGGTTTGCAGCATTAAGTTTATGTACCTTGTTCAGTTTTGGGTCCCCCCCCTGCAAGAAAGACATGGAGGGGCTGGAGTGTGTCCAGAGAAGGGAACAGAGCTGGGAAAGGGTCTGGAGAACCAGGAGATGCTGAGGGAGGTGGGGGGGCAGGCTCAGGGGAGCAAAGAAACACTGCTGGGAACCTGACTGAGCAGTTCTTTGAAACCACTTGCTTCAGGCCTGGATATTCTCAGCCTCTGCCACTTCATATGATGTATTGTCTGTTGTGGTGTTTGAGGGAAAATGTTATTGCCATCACTTGAGGGCCTGGCATCATTAATGAAAGAGACATTTCTGGATTAAGAGAGCGGGTCAGTGATAACTGCCAGATGCTGGGAGTGGCTTTAAGTTTGCTGAGGACTCTTTCACCATCTTTATTACCCAGCAGTGGCCTTAGTGGCTCATAAAATGAATTGATCCAAGCCCAGATTTAGTTCCCAGCTGGGAGCTCTAGGGAAAGTTCGTTAGAATAAAGCAAGTATTTGATGCTGCTTTCTTCATGTATTCCACACAGACTATGATTTCTGTTCTCGTGCCTTCCTTGTGTTTAATGAATGATGAAATATGATGATGATTGCTGAATTCTGATAAATTTTTATTCTATATGTAACTGCTTCCTGAATCCATATTGCCTTTTTACCTTTCTCTGTGATGGATAATCATTCTTTAAGGAGGAGTCTTGCTGGAAGTAGATGTTCCCATGATTCTGGTATAGTTCAGAGTGGAATGTGACCAGCTGTTTTCCTTCATAGTGTAACTTTATCAGGTTGTAAAGCATAGCATGTGATAATTTATGGATTGATCATACTTCCGCTTGCAATACAAAGATAATTCTTAGTATGTTTTCTCCCTAAATGGTTTCATAAAATCTGAAGTTGTCATGCCTATATGTGTCCATTTCCATTATCAGATGATGGTACCTTCCTTGTTCAGTCTTTGAGCATTGGTTCACTTAACATGAAATTTTCCTATTTCTACCTCCACTTCTTTTCAACTGCTTAAAAGATTCATTATCCAGACTTCTGATAGCATAGTGTCCAGCCTTCCCACTGTTATCCTTATGATCTCCAATTCCAAAACAGTTAATCTTACTAAACAATATCTCTACATGCCATGAGACCTCATTTGTATTTGCCAAGCCTTGAGGAAGGTAACCATTTCTCATGTAAATTTTTATGATATTAGATAGTCTTTAGAAAAATCTACTTGGCTTACATTTATGAGCATACCTGCAATTTTGTCAGAGGGAAGAGAAGAAATACACAGAAACAACAGAGATGATTAATGTTAATTTTATATATCTGTCATTTGCTTTTCCCAGCAGTATTTTAAATACCTGCTGAAAATGGAATTATCAATACATGACCTATTTCTATAACCCTACTTAATAAGAATGAGATTGTATTCTTATACCAAACAATGAAAAATGTGTCTAAAAACCTGTGTTTTTTGACCAAGCTATTGTTCTTTATTCAGAAATACCTTCTCTGCAGAGAAATAAATTCCAATATTAGGCCCCACAAAATTTTTCTTTAGTCACACAAATACTTTTTTAAGTAAAGTTAAAGGTTGTACATCCTTGGACAAGCATCTGCTTTTACAGTGCAAACAACGATAAAGAAAGCAAAAGCTGAAATAAATCCAACTACATAACATGGAAAATGTCATGGCAGCAAAAAAAGTTCCAAACCTTCAGTATCTCTAGTGTTAATTTGATGCCTTTGTGAAGAATATTTTAATAGGAAGCTTCAGACTGTGACAAATCAAGTGCCTGTGTGTTAAAAACTGTTTTGAGGGTGTTTTGGTTGGCTTTTTTTTTTTTTTAAGTACTTCATTAAATGTAACTCTGCATAGGTATGTATCTTTTGAACTGTCATTTATAAGAAAAAATGAAAACACTTTGTTATTGTAAAGTTCTACTTGAAATGCTGGTTGTTGTTGCCGGATACGTGGGAACACAAGGAATCTGCTTGGGGCAGGGAAGTCATCCCTTGTCTTGACATAATAAATTGTATTTTAGCTGAACCTCAGCTCATCACAGACTGTGGTCAATTTGCTTAAACAGCAGACTGATGTCCTGCCTTCCTTGCTGTTTTGGGGTGATGTAGAACAGAAGTATAATAATGCACAAAGCAGAATATTTTAGGCTGTTGGCTTTTTTCCCCAATTTATTTACAATATTTCTTGTTTCACTCTACAAGGAAAGTAAAAAAAAGGAACCAGAGAAAGCCAAACTGGATGGTTTCTATTTATAAGCGTAATTTATTGTTTGAAAAGTAAGCTGCTGCTTGACTTTAACTGAAATGAAAATATCCCTTGAATAGTTTTTAATAAAGGGATTTTGAAAAAAAATTGTTGGTAGAACACTAATAAAAACAAGACAATGCAAGCTGTCCATGATTGTTTCCAGATTCACTCATGTAACAGCAATCAGAGGTTACTTATATTCTGCCTTTAATAACATACCCTGGTAAGTGTGACATGTTGACCCAAGATGAAGACTTTAGTTTAGCATGTTTTAGGATGCTCACTCTTAAAATGTTTCCTGGAAAAAGTTTTTACTGATATTTCAATCAAATTCAGAACAATAATTAAGAACAAATGGGAAGTAAATTGTAAAATACTTTTAAATGTTTAGACCTTTACTCTACCTGGCTGTAATCAGAATCACCCCTCTGATAAAGTTGTCCACCTTTTAACTTTAACCAGGAGAAATTAGGAATATATGTATATAATCAAGGCATACCTAATGACATAGGTGGGATTGCTCGTTTTAGTTGAGCAAACCTCAATAAAATGCTTCATCTAGTTTTGAGATCCTGGTGAAAAACCAGTCTTCTTTAGTACTTGTAAAGATAAAAATAGATCCTTAAAAGAGAATCATTCACAAAGGAATAATCAAGTGCACACTGTAGTCAAAGTATGTCAGGAATTTACAGCCATAAAACGCAGAAGGTCTTTGTTCTTTCAAATTCTACATATGATCTAGTTTAGGATGAGCACTTATTTATCCATACCTCATTTGACTTACAATCTTTGGCTTAAGGTTTGTGACTTTTACAATCCACAATACGAAAGGGCACGATCAAAGCAAATCTGAACAATAGGGGGTAAAAAAAGCTAAAAACTCAAGAGCTAAAAAATGCAAAAAGCTTCTTCCCTGGGATTGCCATTGTGGGGAGGAAGTGGGGAAGAGGGGAGACATTAAAAATTATTACCAAAAAAAAAGAAAGAAATCAAAAAGGGCAAATTTCCTGCTTCACAGAAACAGTATTGGATAAGTTTCATGAAAATTTCAGGAAAGCTGTAAGTGGATGCTCATTTCCTACATATATATACACGCATATGTGAGAGCTTGGCTATTATACCATATTAGTTTTGATTTCATAAGCTCCTGAAAAGCCATAGTATTTGTCTCTATGGTGGTGGCAATGTCTATTAATGTTATCTTTTGTGATTTCATCTTCTCATAATGTCTGAGAGCTTTGCTTTAAACTAGCAGTCTGTGATTGTGACTGGTGAGATAAAAATTTCAGCGAGATAGAGCAAACTCACGCTTCTATGTGTGACAAATTGCAATGACAAGGCTGTGTTGATAGCAGCTTATGATGTGAAATGAAATCACAACCACAATACCATAAAGATGTGTGCTTAGGGCATCTTTACAGAGCTCCAAGTGAAAGAAGATATGGTCAAAATGTCTAGTAGACACTGTGTTCCTTCCCTGCACTTCATTTTATTGCTAGTGCTGGTCAGTACTGCTCCATAAAAATACTTCATGCATTTCAGATTGGTTTTTTTTTTTCTTTTTTCTTTTTTTTTCTTTCTGGGGTTTTGCTGTGTGTCTTTATTCCAGCTCTCATGTAATGGATACAACCAACATCTGAAAATTCATTATACAAATACAGTAATTTCTGGAGTGTGTGAGATAGAAATTTGATTTGACTCATTTGATTGGTTGAATGATCCATTTGAAGAACAGACAAGAGGAAAGGATAAATAACAGCATTTATGGAATGCACTCAGTGAAACTCCAGGCAGTTGCATCAATTTCTTTATTCATATTAGCAACATATATGACTGACAAAATACAAGCTGACAGGAGAAGTAACTGTGAATTTCTTCCAGATATGAGGGGTAAAAGTTCCATTGCCTAAATATTGAAATCTAAAGCCAATTTTATATATTAAAGGCAGCTTTGTGGGACTAGCAGATATTAGGCGTGGATGGTACACCAACACTCTTCTGCAGCAGCAGCTGGAGGCTACATATGAGCATGGAAAATGGCACAGGAAACCTACATTTTACAACTGAGTTACTGATTAGTGACCTTTATGGCAGCCAAAATCTGGGATTCTAGAAGGTAAAAAAATCTCTCTGGAAATGGCAGCAAACAGCCATTTCAAAAGCAAAAGGTAATGTGATTCAAAATTCACACAATTTTTAATAGTCTGAAATCGTAAGCCCTTAAGGGGAAAAGAATGTCTCCAAATCCAGGCACACATTTGGAGGTGAGATGATTTCAGTACAGAGAGATGTGCACTTAGAAGGCAGCTGCAAATACACTTGAAATTATTTTCGTTTCTTGATAGGATCTGCTAAATAAATTGCTATTGAAGAGCTGAGTTTTCAGCCTTCTGAATAACTAATCAGATCCATAATCAAATGGAGGGGAAAAAAGAAAGCTAGAAAACAATTTCTACATTGAATGCTTTCATGAAGAGTTTTGACAAATATTATTTTTTTTATTGGTTTTAATTTGGTTTCAGTTAATTTTTTTTATCACTGCTATTTTAGAATTATCAATCTACAAACCACTACAAACCTCTTCTACAGGTGCTGTAGATGGTGGTTTGCTTGCTAAGATTCAGGCATGCTGTGCTTCCATTCAAAGTCTGCTTTTTGTCATTGATTTCTGCCCCATCACACAATTAAAACAATAAAGAACATTCTCTTAATGAAGTGGGAAGGGTGCAAACCAATAATTACTATAAACAGCATTTCTGTTGTTGATTAAAGTACAAGCAAAGACTGATAATGGAGCATGCAAACATTATATTCTACCAATAGGTGCCAGTATAAGCTAATTAAGCTAAAGCATTTAATGACAGGTTTAAAGGACACATTAGAAAAGCATATTAAAATTTCCCAATAAAGTGCATAAGTTATTTTAGTGAGCATTTAATATCTATCTACTTTCCTTGTTTTTATTGTAGAACAGTAAAATAATCTTAAAACATGTTCTGAGGCAGAAGTGGAAAAGAATAGTTTTCTCATAGTCATTTGCAAAGTGCTTTTTTCACTTTTTCAGAGGGAATGCTGCAATGAAGCTGACACAGAACATGGGCAATGGACTGAATCAGCCTCCACACAATGTCTGCACCTAAAAACCCTCTCACATCTGCTGCAGTTTAGGCACCAACTAAGAAAAAAGGGATTCACATTGAACCTACTCTTGTTTGACTTTCCAAGGACAGAAAGAGTGAACTGAGTAACCCAGATGTTAATTATATTTCTTCTTAATTTATCCTTTTGTGTAGCATAACCTTTCTTGTGAGGTTTTTGGGTACTAATGACAAAGTTAGTGTTCTGTCCTTTTCCTGCTTCTTCTCCCATCGTCCAATATGGCTGAATACACACATCCCTTGTTTCTCTCAAACTTGCAGATTTTATCAGTCTCCTTTTTAAAACCAGAAATTAATTAAAGCTTTTTATCAGGCAAAATTTACAAGGAAGAAAAAGAGCAGAGGGTGCTCCAATACAGTCGAGTCTTGCCAGTGCAAGATCTAATTTATAGGAAAGAAATACTTATTGTGGAAGAAGAGTTAACTGTCACTACAATATTTCTTCAACCAGATTTTCCATTTTAACTATCATAAAGTTATATTTCAAACCTGGCCTCACCAAAATGTGTGTCATGTAAGAGTTTAGTGAGCAAAGCTGTGAAGTGTCACTCTACATTTTTTTTAATGCAACTGAGCTCATAACCTTCTCCCTGTTTGGTGCCCTGCTGTAGATATCTGTAGTCAACCATGTAATTTAATCTCATTCCTATTCAGTCTTAATGGAAAGATGACCTTTCAGCAGATTAGAATTGATTTGTTTATAAATCTGCTAGTCTTGTCAAAGCTTTGTTCTTACAGACAATAATTTTGCTATCATCTGCTTGATACTTATCAGTTTTTCATAGCAGCTGTAATGATTTTTCTTTTTAATCTATTTCGTTAAAAATTTTCATTTTATTTTTTCAGTACAGCCTTGCTTGGCCTCTCCTAATTCACGTTCTCTGTCATTCTCCAAAGTTTGGACAGTGTTACTTGTGAATTATCCTGCTATCTACGGAATGAAATGTCACAGATAGTTCCTTCTCTTTAATTCCTCTGCTCTCCTCTCACTTTAAGCAAACATATGTGCTGAACAAGGCCGGATCAACAGGAGAATATGAAGAGAAAGAACTCCTTATCAACCTCAGCAGTTCTTTTCAGCCCAAATTTTGCTTTCTTTTCAGTCAGATTTGTTCTAGACATGATTGTAACACAATTGTGTAGTCTGTATGTAGACTCTTGCTACTTGCTTCAGAGAATGTCATTGCTACTTTTTGTGGCATCACCAGATTGAACCCTTCACCCATTTTACAACTTGTCTTCACTTTCTTCATGTTCTTTGGGTGGGGATTTTTTTTGAGTTTATTTTTGGAGTAATTGATTTGAACTTACGACAGTGCTCTGTTCTCTGTAGGTTTTTGTCATAAGAAGGAAAAGTAATGCACTCCCCAAATTTAATAGGGAGTGTGAAACAATCGCTGTACAGTTTTTTCAATGTTAATTTCATATCACATCAGCCTTATTTCTGACTGCAAGCTCCTATAGAAAAGCAAATTTTGAGAAATATTAAGCTAAAATATTCTGTGGAATATCCTGTTGGGGGCAGCAATAACTTACCTTTGCAACTCCTAACAAATTAAATGGAACGGAGCTCTTTGCTCTCTGTAGTTCCTGTGTGTAATAATGGGTTTGCTGTGCATTTGAACGCTCTACATTGATTCTTATCTCTTAATAGTTATTTAATCCAGACTTAAATCTCACATCGGGTGTAATGTACAACTAATATTTTGCATAAGCATGTGAAAGCTGGACTAAAGAGTAGCAATATACCGTGGGTATTTAAATTTCCAGAAAAATTGCCCTGATTCTGCTGTTCAAGATTTTATGATTTGTTTTGTTGTTTGGGGTGGGATTTTTGGGGTCTTTTAGAATAATTCCTTACACTTACTTTTACAGAGTGAATAGTTCATAATGGTCTGTGTTGCACAGTAACAGACAGTGAAATGCATGGGGACACATCTTTTAACTGTAATTTGGGTTGCCAGCTATAATTGGTCACAGAGGCCAGTTTAGGTTGAATGCATACTAAACATTTATTTCAAATTAAAGCAAGAATGTTCTTTTAAGGTTAAAAGAAGTTAGACTTCTGGTTTTATATCAAGTTGTATGTTATAAAGATTAATGAGAATTTCTCCATTCAAAATGTTTAAATAAAAATCAAACAAAAAGAAATATTCTGGTTCCTTGAAGAGGCATATTAGTTCTGAGTGTATTTAAAAGTGGGTATACCTAGTAGGGTATTCTAAAACCTGAATCTTTTTTATTTTGGCTAAGAGAAGACAATTCCATTTACACAAAAAATAAATTATATAAAAAAAACAAACCAGAAACTTGTTCTGCCATCCAAGATGGTTTTTTCTGCATTCATAGCATGAAAATATTTTGTTCACATTTTATACTCTTAATTGCAAGCATCATGTCAACACCAAGGGCTATGTCACTTGAAAGACACTGCCCTCTCTCATAGCGAATGTAACTAAATATAATTTGTGTATGTGGACCTGTTATGATCTCTCTCTGTCTTCCACTCCCTGGATGTCTAATGCAACCCTCTGTGACTGTTTTTCTTGGATGATGGATCTGATGTTTTTCAGATGACATACAATAATTTCTCACCTTACATCCCTCTGAGACAAGGGACTGAGAAGGCTTCTTCTCTTTATACATTATTGCACTGTTATCTTTTAAAAAAATGTTGCTCTTTCTCAACCAAAGCAAACTGGTGTTATCTTGTTCCATTTTTTTAATTAAAATATTTGAAGAAGTCTTCAGAAATGTACAGGCTGAGAGAGCTGAAGTTGAGTTGAGTTCAAAAGGCTCTGGGGAGGCCATAGAGCCTCTTCCAGTCCTTAAAGACGCTACAGAGAGCTAGAGAGGGACTCTGGACAAGGGTGTGGAGTACCAGGATAAGGGCCAATAGCTTTAAATTGAAGGGGGGTATGTTTAGATTAGATAATAAGAAGAAATTCTTGGCTGTGGGGGTGATGAGGTCCTGGCATAGGTTGCCCAGAGAAGCTGTAGTTCCCCCTTCCTTTGGTGTGTTCAGGTTCAGGCTGGATGGGTTTATGAGCAACCTGGTCTAGTGGAAGGTGTCCTTGCTCAAGGTAGGGTTTTGGAAGGAAAAGATCCTTATGGTCCCTTTCCACTCAACCTCTTCTGTGATTCTATGATACACATATATATATCATTATATATTATAATATAGGGTACAATTACACTATAGTGCAGTACCAATTGCTGAAGTTGTTTTGCATAAGTACTTTGACACAAAACTTTTGAAGATCATGGCAGTAGATGAGTTTTTTTAATGACTGTTTCTGTGCTGCATCTCCAGGTCTGAGCCAGTGATGTGTAACTTAGCAATGTGTTGGTACAGCAGTGACTCCCAGGGGTGACCAGTCATGAAGTGCTTCTGTCAGGGTTAGTGAGGAACAGATCTTTACTTGGCAAAGGACAAAATAAGTCCAGACAGAAAGCAGCTGCCCCCAAAATGTTAATGAACTGTCATAGCTATTTTAATTTCCACCATCTGTATTCAAAAGGAAGACAGTCTATCCAGAACTGTCTGTTAGAGAAAACTGAGATAAGACACCTGCGTTCTCACTGCGTTCTGGTGCCAGTGGCTTTATCATGATTGTTGCATCTTGGATAGTAATTCAGAACTTTAATTTTGCTGTCACAGCTCTGAGAAAACCACAGCCATTCCTGCTGAGCACAAGTGGGTTGTGCACAATTGTATGTGTAGGTGGAACTTTATCTCAGTACTTACTGTCCTTTCACTTCTAGAAGAAATTATTCCATTTCTGGTCTCCCCCTTCTAGGAGCAGACCAGACTCTCTTGTATTTTCTCCAGCACTGCCACAGATTGTACCAGGTTACTGCATAGATGAGGAGATGAAGCTGTTCTTCACCAGAGAACGTGTTTTTATTTGGTTTGTTGGTCACCTGGCTGGGAGTTTTGTACATCTATTTGTTCCCCCTCTACCGCCCACCATCTCAGATGTAGAGATTGTTAAGCACAGCACTCCAATTTGCAATGAACGGAGTTGTTTTTCGGTTTAGTTACAAAGAAAAACAAGCAAACAAAAGATTTTGCTGAGGGTTGCATTTACACCCAAGACTGTTAAAAATAAAACAATTGATTTTTAATAGAACACTTGTAAAATCATAACTTAAACCGGAAACTGGTCTCCACTTTTTTTTTAAAAAAAAAATTAATCTATGGGCTATGAATAATGTAAATTTTATGCCAGGGAAGTTTTGTACAGAATCTCCCATACTAGCACACTTATGAGCAAAAGCATAACTTACAAGACTGTATTGGCCAGTTACAAAATTGGCCAATGGTCCATGGCCATTAACTTTCATCAAGCACTTTCAACACACTGTATATTATTACTTTGTAAATGTACTTTGCACCCAGAGGTCCAGTGCAATATATGAAATAACATAAATTTGTTGCCTTTTTGTCTGAAATCACTCCTTAAAACTTGCAAATATTTTCTTATTTCAAAATATGAATGCCTATTCTTTCCTTGTTCTTATTTTCTTTTGTTAAATGTGACTCTGTGTCTTAGAAATTATTTTATTGTGTTGTTATATTATATATTTAACTGGAGGTAGGACACTTATGGAATTACTGTTCATTTGGCTTGTTGTGATTGTATCACTGCACTTTGCAAAAATGCTTCTTTTCAGTGGAAGTTTTAAAGCTTTTTGCTATTGTAGAACTAGATTTTTACTTTCTTCTGAATGAATAACTAAAGTACCTTCCCACCCAGTACTTAGTTTTTGCCCTTTGATGCTTAAATGTATACACAAATATTCAGCATATTTGGCTGCAAAGAGCAAGGCAAATACCAGGCACATGAGGGCTCAGTTTGTGCATTGTCTGTATTCCCAGCCAGCTATGTTAGCCAAGACCCATGGTTACTTTTATTGTTCTGGCCATCTTTTTCAATACATACCCTGAATTGTGACAAAATTGTTTACTTTGTTGTGGACATCGGTTCAGATTCTCAATCCCTCCCAGCAGACGTCATGGAGCAGGGTAGGCAGGGACATTCTCAGCTGCTGAATTAAGAGTTTACCATTTGAGGAACCAACTAAAATGCGGTTGCTCTTTCTGAGAACTAAATTGGGACACACAGGTTACAGCATTTTATCTGTGTTTCTGATCAGCCATTAGCTAAGAAAATATTCCAGAAGGCAAAGACTCCTTGATGTGTTGCCAGTTCTGTTGTGGGCAGAACTCTTGTTTCTCACTGGCAAGCTGAAGAGCTGCATGATTGTTGAGGCAACAGGCTGCAAATCATTCACCCTCAGGTCATGTTGGCATCTGGGTTATTTAGCTTGTTGGTTTTTCAGTCAGTCCTTTAAAACTATATGAAGTTTAAGGGAAAAGTATTGTTATCAGGCTAAAGCAGTGCATTTTATGACCTTCAAAGAAGATGCAGGTGCTTCATTCTCAATGTGTTTGTTGTTAAGATTTTTTTTTCTATATTATGCCTTGAATTGTGTCTCCATCATCTTATTTCAACAACTGAGACGGGTTGTGTTGAGTACTGTGTTACATTCCATAGCTGTGCTCTCCATACTCACTGATTTAAGCCAGATATGAATGAGAGTCAAGGTTGCCTCTGGGATTTAATTGAAATAAATTCTATTAAGATATCAAAAACATAGCTGACTTGACAGAAAGTAGAAATTTTGCGGGAAGTTGGGTGGTATGAGTGGTTGTTTTTCTTTTAAGTTGGAGTTTGGCCTAATTTAAATTCTTAGAGTATTAAATGTTCTATAATATACTGTGAAAGAATTCTTTAAGAATGTACAGACAATGTTAGAGAATTCAAGCTGGTAACTCTTCAGTGCCAGACCTTTGAACTGATTTGGTTTTGTTCTTCAGCTTACAAAGCACTTTCTTAATTAGATTAGCCTGCCACAGGCTCTTGGCAAATTCAAACTTTAGTGGCAATAAGAACAAACACAATTAATTAATCCATACATAAGAAAGGAGGGGATAAATGGTCCAGCTACCCTGGCAGGAAAAAGTCTGCTGTAACCTCAGTCTCACTACAACTCTGCAGTTCTTTTTATGCAACCACGGGTTATACAAATGTGTCTGGTGTAAAGCATGAAAAACTTATACATATACTTTGAAATTTGCTCTTATTTATAAAATTGCAATCCAATTGCTTGTTTTTCGCTTACAAGGGTTACAAATTTTTGCTTTCAGAAAGGCAAAACTGGCCTCCAGGAGCATCTTATGTGTCCTTATTACAAACACTGAAAGTTGGTATTAATATTTATTTCACTAATGTTGCTTCAAAGTATGGTCTGATGTTTTAATTTTGCATGACATTTGAGAAGCAGTATAGTCTAAGTGATTTTCTGTAAATATGTTGACTTTATAATATTAAAGACTTTATTCTTTGGTGCAAGTTAATAGCACTGTTACCATGGAACACTTATTCCTTTAATTTCATGTAAATTTAAATTTTATGATGTTTGCTTCTCCAAGATTATATAATCCCTTTTTATTGAAAAGAATCACAATTATGCAAATGATGATATCCAAGGAGACAAGCAGCAATTAACTGCAAAAGACAGGCTGTTACCAAAAGAGTTTACTCTCAGTGAACAAAACAGGACCTTCTTTAAAATAAACCTTTATTTAAAGAAATCAATTTGGCATAGTTTCTGAAAGAAAGCAATTCATTCAGACAAAAGTTTCTAGTCTTAGGAGTATGTTCAATAGTATCTTTGAGTTTTTTCTTTGACTTCAAATGCATTATTTCTGTATACAGAAGATGGAAAACAGAAAGCATCAGCTTTGCTTCTAAGAAAGCCTGTAAAAGATTTGCCTTTCTGCAGGCAGCCATTAATGGAGCAAAAGAATCTTCTCTAAGCATGGAATCATTCAGTCTGATAGCCTGAGCAACCTGTTCTAGGGGAAGTTTTCCCTGCCCATGGCAGGGGAATTGGGACTAGGGGATCCTTAAGGTCTCTTCCAATCCAAAGCATTCCTTGATAGTCACTGGTAAGAGCTCTGGAAAGTGAAATAACGCTTAAAGGAACTGTGTGGATTACTACTAATCCTAGAGAAGGCATGTGCCATGCTTTTCACTTACACTCCAAATGATACCACAGCCTTCTGTGTGCTTTGGAATGCACTTTGAAATGCACTCAGATGGCTTGAGAACATACTTAAGAGCTATCCCTTCTTGGATATCTTCCCTATACTTGATGGGAGAGTTATGGGTAGACTTGCAACTGTAGGCAGTGTATGTGCTGTTAGACATTAGGATTAATTTTGCTTTCCTAGTTTCCTGTTTAGAGAACTGAGCTATGTTGGAGCAGGAGGAAATAGCAGTGGGTTTCTGAGGAGAAGAGATTTTTTCCTCAGTAACTTTGATAGTCTGAGCTGTTAAGGAGCCTCAGGGGAGATCATGGAAGAGAGTGTGGGATTTGAACCAGTCAGAGAGCAAGCAAAAGGTGTCACAGATTAAAGGGTAGCACAGCTACAGGACCAGGCTCATGCCTGAGCTACCAAAATCCTCTCTGTCTCTGCATACTACCTAATCCATGTAATACCAAACATATTTTCCCTTATTTCTTTATAGGTAATAGGTAAGTGTGAATAAAATCTGGGACTAGGGCTATATCCTCCAAGAAGAAACACAGCTGTGCTTTTCCTTCTAAACTTTCTCTTCCAGTGAATCAGCCAAGGGAGCAGCATGTACAGGGATCCATCAGACTTTAGAGAGGCTGTTGCTTCAAACACAGTTGTTACAGTTGTGCATGAGCTCAGCAAAGTCTCCTGGCTGCCAAAAGTCTGAAGAGTGTCAATAGATTTTGTGTGTTTTAAATCACAAGAACTGTCAGCAGGTTTCATAGCTACAGATAACTGAGATTGGAGCACCTGGGAAAAGATTTTTTTCCATTAGTGGTTTTCCCTCAGTGAAAGGCAAAGATTAAATAAAAATCTCCCCCCACCTTAGAAAAGGAAAATAGGCTTCAGAATTTGTCTGATAACTGCAAAACAGAGAGATCTCATTTTATACATTCTATTTACACTTTTCAAAGCATTTCGTAATGTGTTAAATAATAGGTGTGATAAATTTCATAGGTATGTCAATGCTGAAAACAGAGATATTCTATGAACTCTACATTAAATTCCTTCTTATACAGGGCTTTTATCTGTAGTGGTAGTCAGAGATACCAGGTTGTGTACAGGACAATTACTTATCCAGAACATGTCGAACAGAGGCAAAATCCATTTAGAATTGCAGAAGCAAATTCAATTTAGAATTAGAGTCCATTTTTTGGTGGGTTGTATGTTTGCTTTCTTTTTTTGGTTTCTGTTTTTTTGGTTGTTTTTTTGTTGTTGTTTATTTTTCTTTGTTTGTTTTAATCAGTTTAAGAGTTTTTTTCATGCTTTAAGATAACAGTAAATTATGAAAGGATTTCTGGTCTTTCAGAGAGGAATGTCAGACAGGTTCCAATAACATGGCTGATATACTCTCCTGATCCACTATGCCAGGGTTAAAGTGCAACTTTGAGGACCACAGAGAAGAATTTCAGGAAGTTTTTGACACTGGAAAAAGGTTGTAATAAACTGTGTGCAGGAGCAAGGTAAAATTGGCATTTCAGTGCAGTGAGAAGGTCAAGTCATAGAAAGGTGTTGACCTCTATCCATCAATTATATTTGTATTCTTCCTCTATGCTCCCAAGTGCTTTGCCCCAAACTTGCTAATACCTCTCAGCTGTCATTAACAGCAGTGCAGCTCAAACTGTTAAGTGGGTGATTAGATATTCTTCGGTGAATATTATGTGTAAGGTGTGGGCTTGACCATGTCTTTTAAAAGTAACACACTCAAGACGTAATGTATGGTAATGTATAGACAGGTCAGGGTGGAACAGTCAATCAGACAGAGCCACCTAAGTGCAGTTTGGATTTGGCTTTCTCAAAACCAGATTTGTTTGGTATAAACAACGTAAACCTGGAAAACTGGCTCAAAAGCCAAGTTTAAACAGGCTGGAACTTACTCTGTTTATGCTTTATTAATAAAAAATCAAATCCCAGGCAGAAAGTGAGCATTGGTGATGATCACTTTGTAATGTCTGTACAGAAAAATGAGAAAACCAGCTATCAGGATATATTATAGGCTGAGGGAATGAAAGTATCTACTTCTCTTATTTCATTGGGTCAAAGAATAGTGTTTCAGCTTCTTATTCATGTATTTAAGACTGGGTATGGAAGACTGAGACCATTTTGGAGAAATTGTTATAATGTACAGAAAACCAAAATACCTAGAGTTTTTAACTAATATATTCAATTGTGAGGAGTCCATAGATAAATTTTCAATAGAGATGCATTTAAAATATTACAACTTTATTAAAAACATAGAACATAACCAGAATTTTGGTCTCTATGCTGCTGTAAAACTACGAGGGATCAAGAATCTTAAGATAAAGTGAAGATGAAAATAAAAGGTTGATGTTTGTGGAAAGGTTGTCTTGAATGGGCAAAGAAATGTAGAATACTTAAAAATGGTATTTTTTGTGTTTGAAGTGAATTAGATAAATATTATATCAAGATGTTTTTCTAAGAACCCTGTTGGTACAAATATTCATGTTTTTCTTCCCAGCCAGTTTCAGGGTATGATTTGGTTTTAATTCTTCAGAAGTAGTAAACAGAATAAAAGGAAAAATAGAAGCTGGTTATTTAGCAGAAGCCTCTATGATTTTACACACTGTAGAATTGGCATCACAAGACTGAACATTACCTGGCTGATTGGTGTGATTTTGAAATTATCCAAATTGTTTCAAAGGAAATTTGTTTAAACCCCCCTCCCCCCCAAAAAACAAACAAACAAAAAATCAAAAACAGAGAAAAACCCCCTCCAACTCTCAGTTAAACAAAAAAGTGTCTTCACCAATCAAATGAAGATACAATTTATGAAAAAAGCTGAGAAAAAAATATGAAGAGATATTATTGAATATTTGTATTTTTTTTTCACATTACTGCTTTGATTTACCAAAATGTATGTTTCCATAGAAATTATATAGGATTCCTAGAAATTTGAAGTTCTTCCAGCAGTTTGTACTCATTTTGACTATAGCTTATCTGTTCACAATACCAACTCTTGCTTTGGGACCAAGAATCATTTTTACATTTGTTTACAAAACCTACAGAAGGTTTTTGTATCAGAATCTCTCTGAAGATCTTAGTTTAGAAATAGTGAACTACCCCTGGGTAATAAAGTGAAATAGGTGATATTCATATGGCACAGACTTTAATGAGCAGAGCAGAAGAGAGATGAGGTATCAAACACTCAGACATCCCTTAGGAGGAATTAAAAGCACAGACAATCTGCTGAACTAAAACAGAAGAATTTTCAGTTCTGTTTGTGCAAAGGAGATTTTTGGGGCTTAGTGGGAGAGACAAAGAAGATTGTACAGAGAGTTACTGGTGAACTTGTTCCAAAAGGCCTATAGATGATGAAAAGTCCAAGGCTTTGCACGGATGAGTTAAGATGAAATCTCTGTTGCCTGATCTCTCAAATATTCTTTCTTGAAGTAAAAAGATGTTTTTCCTTTTAGAACTACTAACACCAATTTTATCCCCTAAACCCAGAAAACAGGCACCAAAACCTGCTGGAGTTAAGTATATCCCTGTATGGGAACATTCTTGATATTTGCTGTAGCAAATGTTTGAAGGAATGAGTCTGTATAAATTAATTATGATAAAATAAACCCCCTTTCTCCCACCACTCCAAGTGCTGTTAGGGTTAGGGACAATGAACTACTCTTATTTTGTGCAGCATTTCATTAATTTACTTACTCTTAAAAAAACCCTGGCCTTTTGTAAAACAGTACTAAGTATATATTTGTGTTTCATTATATTATCTAGACTAATTTTTAAAATTTTTACTTTGACATATTTATTTTTTTTTAATATTGTAACAGCATACTTCTAAAAAATTGTTCTAAAAAAAGAATGAGTTACCACACACTCACCAGGTTTTCCATTTATTTTATCTGACTCTCATGTAGACACAACTGTGAAGGGAAACCTGACTTTTAAGTGTGGCCAGACCCAAAAGTCAGGATTTGAGAAGTCCCCCTCTAAATTTGTCAGGCTGAGATTTCTTTCTCGAGTCCATTATTCTTTGGTGCTTATATTTATTTGTTTTTAAAAAAACACTTGATAAATTCACCTAGGCAAAACCAAGCCAATATTGAAGGCAATGGTGCAGAAAAGCGTTCTGGAAAGCTGGAACAGAAAGCCTGAACTTCAGAACATGTGGTAGATACCAATTGGATGAAGTTTGGAGATAAGAAAAGAAAATGTCAAAGACTAGTCATGAGACAGAAAACAAAAAAATCCTGAATATAATCTGAAAAATGCTTTAAAAAATAAAAACAAAAAATATAATTAAAAAATATTAAGCAAAAAGGGAAATTTGATGGAAGATATGAGAATGTTAGCATAAATTGATAAAATTTAGAATTTTTTTCCCATGGATATTTAGAGGCAAAATAGAGTATTTATGATTTTTGTATCAATGTCTAAAAGAAGAAGCAGGAACTTCTAAACTCAGTGCATTCCCAGTCATTTTTGTTAGGGTTTTGATCATGGTATAGAAATGTAGCTTGTGCTGTCTCTGTAGAATCACTTGTAGATGGCTGGCTGAGTTTCAAGGCCTTTTTCCCTTGGGAAGTCAAGTCTTTTCCAGCTTCCTAGTAATTAAAAAGAAAAAAAGCAGACTCCCACTGTGAAGGTATGGCATATCAGCACAATTTTTATAATGCTGGAGAAGAATGATTTCATAAGCTTTGGAAGGACAAAAAAAAAAAAAATCAAGTTAATGGTTTTGATTCTACATTAAATAATATCCTGTAGCTCCTGATTGTAATCTGGTGTGGTTGTCATTTTATACCTCTGAATTCAAGCCTTGGTATGAGAACATAGATGGTTGTAAGTTAAAATCCACCTCCTGCAGAACAGCTTGCTTTCTGTATCTCAGCTGTGTTTTACTTGAAAAGATAAATATTTCTTAATGTTTTTAAGCTTCTCAGTTTTGTTGTCTAGTTTGGTTTTCTATGTTCTTCAGTGTTCCTTAAAAATATAAAAGCTAGTCATTCTGAATTAAAAGTAGAGTACTTGAATTGTGATGTGGCCATTCAAACTTTAGTTTACATAATATAATAAAAAAGGAGGCAAAAGGGCTCACTGGACAGCAGAAAAATTATGGTAATTCAGAAAATACAAGATACAAGTTAGTCTTACTGTCAGAAATTACAGTAAAGAGTTGTGAGCCTGGCTAGAAAATAAAGGCAATCTCATATGTCCAAAGAGAATCTCACTGTGCTGCTATACCAAATTATTAGATGCAAAATATACTGGTGGAGGTGGGTTATAAATATGGACAGAAGGATGTGCAGCTAAGTCTTGTCTACAGTGCCAATTTATACTGCTGCTTATAATAATCACAATTCATAACTCGAATCAGAGGGGGAAAAAATGTGTTTTCTAAAGAAGCAATAAGAAATCCCAGAGGAATGAATATTCCATCAGGAGAATATCATGGGATGAAGTATTCTATTTATATTTGTATTGAATTCCTGCTGTGAAAGGAATTGCTACGATTTTACAGCATCATGTAGAACTTCACGTTTCTGTAGCTGTGAAGGTGTTCAGGTGTTTAGGAATGTTTCTGTTCCCAGTTTACAGGGTATGACTTACAAAGGCTTATTTTCAGCTTCATAATCATCATTAAAGTCAGCCTTTGATAACTCGTGGTTTATAGTGCTGCTCTCATTTTTTAATTTATTTTAGTAGCTTTCTAAGGACATATTGACTAGGAAGGATCATTGGAAGGCCTAGGCTTAAAAAAACCCGACAAAATAAATGGAGAAACCATGAATAAGTTACAGAGACACACTTTGTTACTACTAGGGAACTTTCTAGAAGGCTTGCTCATTGATGGTTTATAGTGATTTGCTCTTCTTTCAACATCCTAATTCCTGTGGCACTTGCCTCCCTGGTACGTATCACTCTCCTGAACTTGTAAGAACCATACCTTTGCAAAGCCTTTGCTTTCTGGGATGAGCAAGCCAAGAATTCCTAATCTGCACTAATTTAGCAGATTTAGTTTCCCTGCCCCCCATTCCAGAACAATTTAATTTGATCATACCAGTGATACCAATTCTTCCCTGTGTGTACTTCAAACAACTCTTTGAGATGTTTGTGCCTTAGAATAGTATTTTTAATTTCCTCAACTGCATCCCACTGCTCTTTCTGGTCTGAGTTACAGAAATTGAGTCTTATTCTTTCTAGTCATTTGCTTAAAAGTGAGTATTTTTTTTATTATCCTTTAAAACATTATCTTGGATTTTTCCTAGATGCTGTGTATTCCTTTAGTGATTTGTGGTAATTGTGACTTTCATTCGTAGGTACAGAATGTTAAGATATTTCAATTATTCAAATGTCCATACAATATGCCATACAAGGGTTGTTACCAGCAACTTTAGGATGCTCATGAGAGCTGATTCATAAGTTTTGTTTTTTGTGAGTAGTGCTCCAATCTCCTTCACCTGCTCCAGTAGCTTCTGTGCTGTTCCACATCATTGTGCAAGCTCTATGGCTACAGTCTGAGGACAAGATTAAGCGCTAGAAACCCCAGAATCCTGATGCATGGCATAATCTCACTCTGACTGCTCTGGATACAAATCCACATAAATGGATCCCTCCTAATGAAAGGTAAATACGCATATATTTAAAAAAACCCAAACAAACAAAAAAACCCAAACCAGATTTATTAGTTAATAACTTTCAAAAAATCTATAGTAGCAATCATAAATGATAGCAAGAATTCAATATCAGAATTTGCAATGGTAAACTCGATACAATAAGCACATTATGAAAGAGGCACAGTGCCATCCATTCCATCTTTATTCAAAGAGCTGAGCCAAGAAATGTCCAAAGATGGTTGGAGGTCAAATGAAAAGTGTGACTTTAATAAAATCATGATATGAAAAACAGATTCCTCCTTGCTGAATAAAACATCTGCCTTCTATGTTGTGTCTGTATGGCCACGGAACACTGTTGTCTGAAGATATTTTGTACTTTTAAATCCTTCTGTCCTTCCAGGACTTGAGAACTGAGTTTCCCTTGGGAGCAGTTCTAGACCACTGAGACTTTTGAGATGTTTACTCAGAAGCTGTAATTAAGTTAAAGTAAATGAATAAAAGTAAACCTAATCTCTCTAAACACCAACACAGAAGGTCTGGATGTTCAAATATGAACAGTTCTCTTTCTGACCCTTTTTTCTCCCTTTCTTTCTGCCCTCTCTCAGCAAATTCCCCCTTCTCCTGCTCCCTGTTTCCCCTTCCTTTCTGTAAAGCTTTCCACATCTAATCCAATTACTTTGCAGTTTGTCTACTCCATGCCTCAATTTTCCTTAGGGAGTCTATGAAAATGTTGGTTGCATATTCCCCTTTTTTGGATTCCCCAAAACATCTCTGCGCTCTCCCTCTTGAGGAGAGTTTTGTCAGACACCCACAATGAATAGCAAAATTCTGTCTTTGACAGGAATACATATACTGACCTTCAATTAAGCTGCAGGTTAAGACAATACTGGAAAATCAATAGCTCATTTTCTGTCTTTTGTGCTCAGATTTTGATGTTTACTAAGATAAAGGATGACAATGCTAAAGGCAGGAATCTTTGCAGAACATCCATTAATGTTGCCAGAGGCTCAGGGGCCAGGTGTGGCCTAATCTTTGCAAAGCTTCCGAACACCAATATGTCAATAGATATCAACTGTAGCTTTGTACAACATCCACTACCTCTGAATTTTCATCAAGAAGCATTTTCTGCTCTACTCCAGCCTCCTGACCCAGCGGTTCGAGCGAAGGGCCACGAGCGAGCCAAAATCAGTTCATTGGTGGTTACAGTTACTGTGAGGGAAATTGTAGCAAGAATGCTTAAATTCTTTGTATCTAAGTTTTAGGTTCAAGCACTGACTTGCCGGTCCTGGTGCCTGCAAGTTTAATTTTTTTTTTAATTTTTTTTTTTTTTTTTTTAACCTCCACAATTAAACCTACCCTGAGAGCTGCCTCCTTATCTCCTCGTCTCAGGTCTCAAAATGGAGAGAGGACATTGAAATCCACGTTTTGTCACATACCTGTTGGGAAAGGTAACTTTTACTTCCAATTTACATTTGTCTATTTGTACATGCAATGACAATGAATTAATAAACCTTAGAGGCCAAAGTGAATGGTACAAGGCAGGTCTCCTTTATAGAAAAAGATAAACAACTGGCCAAAAATAATTAATTTTGTGTCCAACAGGAGTAAATGTACCTTAATTGACTTTTTTTTTTTTTTCTTAATTTTGACAACTTTTGAAATAACAAACCCTTGGTTTTAATTTAAACTTTTTATTCCCCCAAAGGAAAAATATGATAAATTTATATTTACAGAAAATCTTGTTTAAACATCATGAGTAGCTGTTAAAAATTATTGTAAGAGTGAAAAGGGAAGGGCATGAGCCCAGTGTGAACATACTCAGTCCTGGAGCTTCTCCCTGTGCTCACATAGAGAAGCTGTCTGCTAGGAAGAGATGGGGGGCAGGGGTGAAATTCAAGGAAGATGCAAATTGGAAGGACAAAATAGTAGGAGAGAAAGGCTAATTATGTGCCTGCCTACCATTCCCCATCTACTGCAGTAATGACAAACTGTTTGACCTTAACTGTAGCTGGAACTTGTTACAAGTAATACCCTGGATTTATCATGGATGCATTCATGTGGACAAACACGTGGACTGAGCAAGTCAGATTTCAATCATAAGAAAACTAGTACTTGCAAAATATCAAAATGAAAATTGCTCTTTGTTCCAAATGTATTTAATTTTTGATCTGAAAATGTTGTTTGTTCTTATTAAACCTTGACAAATTGATAACTCAATAAATTGTATTCATATCAAAAATCAGATGCAATATAGGAACTTGGGGGAGCAGTTTGATATGTTATGCCATGTTCTATTGGAAATAGTTTCTGGCTTTGCCCTGATGTGTGTGTTAGGCCTGCAAATTAAATTTTTGTTAGTGATACAAACTGACCTGGCTGGAAGGAATGGTATTAACTAGCTCTGACTGGCAGCCTCCAGTCACTGACTAAAGACCTTTTAATTGTGACGTGAGACCCTGAAGCAGGAAAGTGTAAAGGTCAGGAAACTTATAATGTTCCTTACAAGCTCTTAGAGAGAGTATTCCCAGGAGACTCTGCCCGTTATGCAGGAGTACAGAAAGAAAGGGAATAGTTTTGTGTGAGGGAAGTGAAATATAACCATGTTCATGTATCTGAATAGGAAATCTTCCACTCATTCTGTTTTGCTTTGGCTCCCTGAGCACCTTTTTATATTTTTTTGTTCACATTTTGCAGGTTAGCATCTATCTTTTCTTCAGGATGGTTTTGTTGCTTTTTTTTTTTTTNTCACATTCTAAAAAGGAATAAAAAAGGGTACAATTCTCCCCAGGCGAGGTTTCTGCCTACCCAATAATCCCCCTGACATGCTGCTTTCTGAGGTACTTGCTGTGCATGAGTGCAAGATTTTACAGAGGCAGAGAAGCACAGGAGTGCTGGAGGCATTCTTCTAACGAGCTGTCCAGGTTACTTTCAGATTCTCTATTTTATATGCCTCCCTGATTCAGGAAAAGCCAAGTGCTGGGATCTCCTTACCATTTCTTTCCATGAAGATTTTAAAGAAAAAAGATCCTACTCCTTCCCTGAACTTTTTCAGCCTCTGATTTTCAGTATTAAAAGTGATAGCAATGTGTCCTCGTACATGAGAAATGAGTGTCATGTCTTTAATATTTAGTATGATGATTCCACTCCAAGCAATGCACCCAAGTTCACTTCTTACATGACTACTTTATTATCTCTTTAAACAGTGAAAATAAACTGAGCTTTTCCACTGATGACATAAAAACAAGGAAGCAGAAATTAGTATGTTCTTTTCTTCCTTTCCTACAAATCATTTGGTGATAAATAAACTAAAAGCATCTTCTTGTGGGAATATGAAGCCTGGCTAAAATTTTGTTTTCAGCTCTCTAAGTCAATTTTTTATTTTTACTTTGCCTGTTTCCTGACAATGTCCACAGCTGTTAGAATCCAAATATATTTCTGAAGTGAAAACATAAGCAAGGATCTGTTCCCAATGTAGTTTAGCAACTCAGAAAATAAGAGTAAAGTCCTATAAGGACAAGTACTGAGGCTCTATTTCTTCCCCAGCTCAATATGCTTTTATGAGAGATTCTTCAAAATGTGATTACAGCATTATGCAGTGAATTTTGTACAAAACTATCATTACTTCCCTTAGAAGATGATTGCATAGATTAATACTTTAATTCATCTTTTATATTGAAAGTAGATGAGCAACACAACTGGAATGTCTTCTTGAAAATGGAGAAAAATGTATATGAACGTGAATTTTCTTACCAAGAAATTTAATGAACGAGGGAAGAAATGATTCACTCAATGAATTGAATAAGGCTGTATTTTCCATTGCTATCACCTGTTATTTCACTCTTCAGGAGGGAAAAAATTAATCTGGTCTTAAGGGAGCTAATATGGAAGGAAGAGAAGGATAAAGTGTATGCAAACCTGGCATTGGAATGAACATTGCTTTTATTTGTTTCCATGCAAAAAGTAAACAGGAAAAAGCCCTGTCCAATAAAACTCCAAAAATATGATTCATCATGAAGGCTCTATCTACTGAAATGATAATACAATTTTGATAGAACTAAGTAATTAATATGTTCATTATAAAATATCAAGTCTTCTTTTCTCATTGGTGTTTATGAGCAGATCTTTTTTTCTTTTTAAATAGATGTTAATAGTTAAACTAATCAAATTTTTTTAAATAATTTTGAATTCCAGAGATCATGAGCAGTTCAGCAGGTATTGACTACTGGAGGCTGGGATTTTGTGGTAAATCAGGTAAGTCCCACAGCATTAAGCACTTCCAGCACAAACACTTTTGTGTGTGGATTTTACTTTCCTTTTGCAAATACTGGTGCATAGTACTTTGAAATTAACTTTGCACAAATGTGCATGGCAATAAATTAGTCACTCAAATGTTCATGGAAATCAAACACCCTAAAGGATCTGAGCATGGCCTAGAAGAACAGATTTAATAAAATCAGCTGAATATTCAGATAGACTGTTTTCCTCCAGAAAATGGTTATACCATTGACAGAAGCTTAATACTGACTCTTTTGATGAGCACCTCTGTAACTCTGCAGTGTTGTCTTTGCCCAGAAGGACTCATGAATTTAATCATAGCCAGCCGATGGGGTGACTGAGAATGGCATAGTTTATACAAAGTAAAAATATCTTAGATGCTTAGACCTTGAGTGAAGGCAATTAAACTCACTTTTGTGTCATTCCATTGCCTTTGGAGTCCATCAAATGCAAATTTCTCTGTGGTTTCAGGAACAATGATACAATCGCACATCTTCCAGCTCAGGTTCTGCACTGGATGAGGCTGTGAGTTTTTATTTGGCTCTGATGTTCTCCACTTGGAAAACCTTACTTTGGCACAGAAAGCAATTGTGAAGTACTGCTACTTTACATTTATCACTAGAAAGTGTGTCTGCCTCAGCTAAATTTGTGATGATGTGTTCATGCGCTCATGACTTTATTCCAGCTGTGTTTTGCAATTTATGCAGCTCATCATCACGTACATCTTTCAACTATGAGGCCTCCCAAAAAAGTCTCCCTGAAGTCCTTTTCCCTGAGATGAACTCTTTACTGAAGAATACATATTTTCATCCCAATTTTCTCTGCTATTTCTTTATATGAAAGGCTTAAATTAAAAAAAAAAAAAAAAAAAGAAAAAAAAAAAAAAAAAAAAAAAAAAAAAAAAGAAAAAAAAAAGAAAAGAAAAGAAAAAAGAAAAGGATCATTTTTTTGAATTTTTCTTTTAAAATTCTGAGATTTTTGATGGTGAAATCCCAGTTAGTTCTATAAATAAGATTCAACATACCAGTCCTTGACCAGTCCATAATCCCAGACTTAATTTAGTTTTCAGAAAACAGTGTAAGGTGTACAGTAAAATATAAACATTATGTTTTAATGTCATGCTGAATCATTTGTAAGCTGATCTGATGGAGCTGAGAAACCTGATCTAGTTGAAGAAGGCCCTGCTCATTTCGAGTGTGTTGGACCGCTTGAATTTAGGGGTCACATCCAACCCCAACTGTTCTATGATCTCATCTCAATAGAGTTTTCCCTAAATAGTATCCCTTAATGTGATACAGCTAGCAATGACAAAAACATGACATTTATGAAGTACTACTTTGGATGTAAAAAATAATCTTTAGCTATAAAATGACAGCAAATAGAGTTATTGCTTATTCCAAAACTATGCAGAAGATTTCATGTCTAGTATTTACAAAACAGTTTATTTGGAAATTCAAAAATGAAGAAAGAATCCAGATAATTGCAATGTAGATATTTGGTCTCTAAATACAAGCTTAGCTTTGCATTGTGGTTTAACAGGATTTTGAAGCAGAACTTGAAGGTGCCATTCAAATTCCCATGTAAATAGTGACTTTAGATTTAGATAAACATACATGAAAAATTAGATGTTGTTCATTGAATTTAGCCATAAGAGATCTAAACTATGCAGGTATATTTTATTAGAGTTTACTTCGTCATTCAGAATCTGGAAACTCCTTCCAAACCATTGCCATGTTTCCTGTGTGGAGCTGAAAGAAAAGGTAAGAATCTGGAAGTGTTTATTTATATATTTCCTCTGTCAGCTTCTATTTCTCCCAGGCAGTTGTGTGGGAATGTGAGGACAAAGGTGTGACCCCTCTCTTCCGAACTTGGCAATTATTTTTACTGCTTCCATGAGTTTTTAAATAGAAAGCTTGTATAGAACCCCTGTTGTTCAGCCAATGCGCCACTGCTTTTTAACATTGCTCTGAAATAGCAGTTGCACAGATCAATGAAAATGGGAATAAAATTAAATCAAAGACATTGTGGATAAATTTGTTCAAAAAACTTCCTAAGTGATACTTGAGATCACATCCTCTCACAGGAAAACTGTTCTTCAATGTTTGTTATGCAAGCTTGTGCTTAATATTTTCAGGAGTCGCCAACCAGTTTGTTCTGGTACAGAAAGTTTTATCCGTGATTTTAATTCATCTGTTACCATCTAGACTAAGACCAAATTCATGCTGATCTTCTCTGATCTCTTCAATTGCAATATCAAGAATGTGCTGCTCCCATTAGAACATAACTGCCTTCCACATCTGGAGCAGTGGGGCTGTGAAAAACTTGGGGTAATCTGGGGAGGGCATGGTGTACCACCATTAGAATAGTCTTATACATTGGATTACACAGGAACATGCTTTCTCTTGGTGAATTTTGGAGAGCAGTGTGAATTTGGTTATTTTGTCAAAGAAGTTCTTAAATTCCAGATGAATCTGGAGATTTGTGTGGTATTAAGGCAGATTAATCTGGTATGGAGAGCTGTTGGCATTCCATTTTGTTATTTGGTGTCTGATTCATGTGAGGTGTAATAAGTTCACATGTACTAAGAAATTAACTATCGTTTTAAACAACAGTTGTGGTGTTACTGATGTCTTATAGATTACAAATCATAATTGTACATCCATCTGGACAAGCTAATCATTTTAGGTCCCTTCCAAATGACATAGTGTGTTCTGCTCTATATCAAAAGAATACTGTAGATGTCTGGCCTGGGTCATGACAACACAATCTTGAAGCAATTAAATCATTTTTTAAAAAATAATTAAAATTAGTGACTGCAAATGTAGTGCTTGCAATTTAGAGCAATGGGCCCTGCAGAAGATGTAACTCTCAAAAAATTACAAATGTGTAAATCATCTTTCAACCAGGCCTTGAAGTTCCTTTATTTCACTTGTTATTAATTCATCCATTTAGATTTTGTTTTGCTTCTTTTAAGGTGAGTTAGTCAATATGGCAACTCTCACTGTATTCTTTTTAAGAATGTGGGAATACAGGACTGTACTACTGAGAATCCTGCCAAAGCAGACTATGAATTCCGTTTAGATTTTCTGGGCTTTATTTTTTTTTCTTTTAATGTCAAGTATTGCAGTGTCAATAAGGCATGACAAATGCTGGTTGACTCATACACATTTGTGGTTAGAAATAGTTTTACTGCTGAGTTATTAATACATATCATCAAAGGCATAGATGAAACAAGGGAAAGTAAAATCTGTTTATCAGAAAGAACCTAGTTATGGAGGCAGAAACAGTTATGAACATGGATAAACTCTGTTTTGGAGAGGGACTAAAAAGAATAAACCATAGCATATAGAGGAGTAATGCTAGCAAAGGGAAGAAGAGCTGATCTTGTCTGGGTTTTACATTGAGTGTAAATGTTTACGAATTACTAGAGTTCTGTTATTTAATTCCTACTTATGAGATTGAACTATCAGCCATGTGCTCAAATGTGCAAAGAAACAATACTACTACTAGAAATAAAGTCTTCATCAGCTGTCCTGTAAGATGGTTTTGTACATTTTCTGTGACATTTGTAGAGTAAATTTAGACTGTTTCTGGGAGGTGAAATAGTAATTTTTCTTCACCTGTGCTGTAGAAACAAGGAGTGCAGCAGATAGAAAAGCATCGAGGCAATTGTGATCACTAATCTGCTTTCAGTGCTTGAAATTTGGTAGAATGACAGTTAAATGTAGTGCAGAAAGCCCTTCATGCCTGTAAGAAAATGAAAGTATCATGGTATGCATTTTTATTGCATGCTGCATTTACCCAGTGTTTTCCACTATTTTAACTGCAATTGAGTGACCTTGATTTGCTAGATTTAAGATTTTGGTAGCTCTTTTTTGGTGAATTCTGCAAACAGTATTTGCACATCGAGTCCTACCAACCTGCAAGGATGTGGCCACCTGACCCAGGACGTGGAAACATAAATGTTCCAATTGAGAAGTTTGGAGTCTGAATAACCTTCTTCTGTATAGAAGACAAAAGAATACTCCATGCTGAATTAAAGGCAAATGAGATTATTAGACTCACGTTCTCTATTAATAGCTGCAAAGAGACTGCCTGTATCTTGCAAATGTAACATTTCAATGCAGTTATATTTCACAACTAGTTACTAGATTCCCTCATGCAAAATATAAATTAATAAATGGTCCTGAATATCACACTGCACATGTCAGCAAAATTGTGCATATGTCCTTTAAATATACTTTATTTGGAGGTAAAAATTTTGTGGAAATTTCAGTCGCTATAGTCCACAGGCTTAACAAAATCCTGTGAGAACTTACTTCTATTTTTGGTCACTATTACCAATACCAATCCTACTAACAGCTGAAACTTTGCTATGTATTGTAAATTTTTTCTAAAATTTAAAGGACAGAAAGGAGGACAAATATTAAGGCTGATAACAAGAAATTTCTTGTCACTCTGAGGAACATCTCTGTGACTTTACTGATGAATGCAAGATGATGATTAAATTTACTGATTTTTACATATTCACAAAATTTTCTGCTTTTGGGAAAAAATACATCATATTACAAAGTCATTACTCTGTGTCTTCCTTTACTTTCATTAAGTATACAATAATGATTTTTTTATATGTGTTTTTGGAATTCAGTGCCTTCAGAAGACAAAGCTGTTTGTAAAGATACTTCAATATTAGCAGATTAGATGTCTATCAAAAATTTATCCCAGAACTGTATATAGTTGAAAAAATATAGCTAAGATATTTGAATAGTTAGAGAAATTTCTACAATTAAGCAAGCAATCTTTTTTTCCCCCCCATATTCTCAGCAGAGGTGAATCAATGCTAATTATAAACTATATTCGTTTCATTTGAGATAAGCTACTTTCAAGCTGAGAATCATTATCTTTTTCAGGAAAGGAACTGTACCACTTCTTTACAAACTTTAAACAATTTTGCAAATTTTACAAATTTTAAACAATTATTCCCTTAGAACTGCTTAGGCTCAGTGGATTATTCTTGTTGCCAGAATAACCTTTAAGCCACTGGTTCCCAAATTTATTGGATTTTAGCCCATTATCTGTCATCAACAGTTCTCAGAATACCATGGATCCCTATCATAAAACTTTTAATTGAAAATGTTCCAACAGGGATAAGATTTAGAGGCCACCTGTGGAATACTCAGTAAGGTATTGAAAACATAATTTGGTAACTACATCAATAAACTAAGAATCTTACAAATAAGAAGCTATTTGGCTAACAATGGGTTTACTTGTAGCTTTGGGGCATTTCTGGAGTGATATGCTAAACCGACTCTCTAAAGCAATTAAATTCACTTCTGAAAAATATTAAGACTCACTCTCCAGCTGTCACGGCATAACCAGAAGGAAATGAGTACCATGGGAAAAGTAAACTCTTGCCTCTCCTGGGCTTTTCTTCAATTATTATACATTGGTATGTCACAGAAAAGACACTTATTGACATTTATGAAGTTTCATGCCAATTTATCTTGGTTTTGTTTTTTTTTTTTTTAATAATACTTTGAAAAAGTGCAATTGGATTCCCAGCTCCACTGTAAATCACATACCTCATCTGGTTTTTTTTTTATTATTATTTTATGTGTGAATTTGTCAAGTTGTTGTGTGACAGGCAACATTTGCTTGAGTTCTTTGTTCTAAATTTGCATCTTATTTCTTTTATAAAGGAGTGATTAAGCAAGGTGACAGTGTCTGGAGAGAGGAGAGACAGTCTCTTTCCTGGGCAAACAGTGAGCATTGTCTGGGGAGGTTGTTCCAGGCAGGAAAGAGAGACAGGGTCATAACAGCAGGCTGGACACTTACCGAGGATCTGCAGGCTGAGCAGCGCAGGGGACACATTTCCAGGCCTTGACAACTTTCTCAATAACCTTCCTTGATCAGCAGGGATTATTAAGATTTTGCCACTGTTCAGAAAGTTGCACAATAGACTGAAACTCACCTAGGAGCAGAGATTTATCTGTTTATAAATTGCTTTTGTATTTCTAGCTGGGTTTACTTAGCTGTTTTGAAACTTCTCTGCAAAAAACAAATATTTTAATTTATTTTCTGATAAAATCTAACTTTTGAGTTTAAGTGTCTTTTGGTCTTTTTAAGAACAACATCAAGACAAAGCTACTTTAGAGGACTGAACAATTTAAAAAGTTCAATTGCTGTGGCTTTTTTCCTCCTGAATAAGTATTGAAAAGGGAAAATTAATTCAAAATTTATGTAATAATTACTTACACAATATTTTATTAATTTATTAATATATATATAAAGCTGAAAATTTTCATTTATGTTTAATTTTTAAACCACATTCAGTTGTTTGGTTGGTTCACCAGGTTTGTTTATTTAACAGCAGTAGCCTTCACAACAGTTCATCGAAAAGTGTGGTGGTGCTCTTATTTTGATTCCCTTTGACTGGATCAATAGAAATAATCAAGTTTCAAAATTTCAGTGTGTGTGACAATCACACAGAAGCGGAATCAAAATTTATCTGATCTACACTATGTGTCCTACTCCTTGTAAAATTGGGCTGTATGGTCACATCTCACAATAAGCTGATTTTATAGGAGATGATACAAACAAATTTTAATCTGATGCTTGTACACTCACCCATGTTCAACTAAGAGCATATAATTTCACTGTTTTTCCCATCTTAGAGATAAGGATAGATAAGGTCTTGGCCGTGCTTTGTTCTTTAGATGACTCTCCTGAATTGCCATTGGTCCAGAGAAAGATGCTCATTCACTACATCAGAATTCTTTGTTACACCTGGTTTGCTGCTTCTAATTTGTTTTGCTGTGTTGTGTTTGTAGTTAAGTCTGATGTGAAGAATGAGGAGCTCATGAAGCTCATTATGCTTCATTTGATTTGAAAATTAAATTTTGTAATTTGAGACTTGTAAACACTTTTGAGAAGCATTGCTTCCTGTGATGGAAAACAGCACATTCCTACAGTGTTGTTAGGAAATAAATTTGTACCATGAATCTTTAATAAGTCATTCAATAAGTTGTGCCCTTGGGCTATTGATATACCAGGAATTGTACCTGTATTCTGGAGCAAAATATGTGCAATTTGGAAATCTTTTTTTCTTTTCAAGACATGCAACAATCTGAATCTTATTAAGTTTGTAATGAGCCAAAGCTATTTCAGCCTTTTCTTCTTACGCTAAAGCTCCTTAAAGACAGAATGCTTTCTGTCATTTCTCTTTCCCACCACTAAGTCTTGGCACATTTGTTTCAGCAGAACTGAAAAGAGAGAACAGTTCTATTAACTATCACACTTTCTAGTATATATTGCATGTATTTTCCGTATCCTTTAGGGTCTTTGGTTGAGTCAGTTATTATTGAGTCAGACTTTCAAGACACCAGACAGTGCATAGTCTCCTGCCCACACACCTTCAAGCTGTACATAAAGTATTTATTAGAAGACTGAGAAGAGAAAAGCAGGTTCGTTTTGCAGAGGCCTAATGTAGAACTTAATGTGTTATCTGTGGATAACAACACAATTTGTGCATAACAATAGTCTTGTAGAGTTTCTTGAAAGGATGCCTTCTACTTTGAGAAAAATAAACCTAGTATTTCATGTGTTCATGTCTAATCCCATTCAACGTCTTTAAAAATTGGAATCAATAGATTTAAGAAAGTCTAAGTGAAGTATAATTCTTTCATTGTATATAAAATGAGAGCTGTTATTTTCCCAGAAGTTTTTAGAATGTTTATACTTGAAAATTAGTTAATTAAATTTTAGAAGTTGTTTACCTGGGGTTAGAAATAAAACATGTCCTATTTAAATAGGTTCTGGCTAATTTTTCAGAGACATAGATTATTTTTTTACACTTCAGGAAGTTATGTCACCAAACTATTTCTGCTTTTTCTTTTTTATTGAAAAGTAGAGATAGAAGCAATATTCTCCCTTGGTCTTTTTTTCAAGATTAAAATTCTTCATGTAGAAATTACTCCTAAAATAACCTCAGTATTTTTATTTATTCTATAGAGTTTTTTTTCAGAAAAAAAGAAACACGGCAAAAAAAGAAATAAACCACCAAGTATATCATTCTCAAAAAACCAAACCAAAACAAAAACATACAAACAAACACACACACACATACAAAAAGCCCACCAAACAACAACAAAAAACCCCAATAAAACCCCAAAAAACAAAACCCAAGACCAAACAAAGAAAAATTATGACAAGGCTGTATCAGTTGAATCTAAAACTTGTATAATTATATGTTCTAAAATTCATTGCTGAAGGTGGGGATAATCAGCAGTATATCCCAGTTGTGCAACTGGATCACATCTATTGGTTGTTTTGGGGTTTCTTTGCATTAAAACTGGCATTATGGAATTTCTCAGATTCATTCCTACTGAGCATACAGTCCTAAAACTATGTTGAATATAGATACTTTTCTTAATGAAGACAATCAAAGGGCAATTATTTACCATCAATTAATCCAGGACCACTTTAGAATGAAATTTTAAACCCACAAACATGAAAAACAGATTACATTCGTCTTCTTTGCAAGGGCCTCTTAAAATCATAAAGAACTCAGTATCTGCTTCCAGCTGAGTAGTACCTAACTCTCTGCCTTTTCTAGTACATATTTCTCTTGACCTCTCAGCCCTTTTCTTGCTTTCCTCCATGTACTCTTGGAATACAGTGGATGAAACTCCTATGCTAACAGCAATTCTCTCCTTGCTGTGTAAATATGGATCACTTCATACATCTTGCAACTATTAACTCCTGTTTGTTGATCCCAGACTGATATTTGCCTTCAACGGTGTCGTGACATTGACTCTTACTTTGCCTAGACTCAAACATTGCCTAGAATTTTTCTGTTCTGAAGAACTTCTTTATATTGTGTATTTATCAAACTGATCAGCCCTACTTCAGTGGTTCTTTCTTCCTTTTAGAAATGTGTATGTAGGTGCATATAAATGGAATTAATGCATATTATTAGTAGCTCTTGATTAAGACTAATCACAATGCTAACAAAACTTTTTAGGGAGTTTTTGAGCTTTGATGTGTTGCCGTTAGTTCAGTTAAATGTCTACAATGCTCTTACAGGTAAGGACATGGAGCAAACACAAGGCTCCTGCCCAAGAAACTGAATTTTGATCTCAACCTCCATGCAAAAAAAAAAAAATTGTTGGATTTTGGCTTGGGAGGTTGGGGTTGATCATGTTGGGGAAGAGACTCCAGGGAGACCTTAGTTTACCTTCTAGGGTCTATAGGGGCTGCAAGAGAGGTGGAGAGGGACTTTGGACAGGGACAACAACTGTCAGAGGGAAGATTTTATTAGATATCAGGAAGAAATTCTTTTGTGTGACAATAGTGAGGTCCTGGCACAGGGTGTCTAGAGAAGCTGTGGCTGCCCCATCCCTGGAAGTGTTCAAGACCAGGTTGGATGGGGGTCTGAGCAAACTAGTTTACTGGAAGGGTGGGACTGAATGATCTTCAAAGTCCCTTTCAATGCAAACTGTTCTGTGATTCTAAGTTTATATTTAATTGTGCAGGTTAAGTTTGCATAAAGTCCTATTCTATTTGTGCAGTCTGGGTTTGAAGTTAACAACTGACTGTTGTAAGCAAGAAATATGCACAAACTGCAAAGAGAAGACCTTGTGTGGGGAAGATGGGTTTTGTCATTTAAAAGGCTATGCCTGAGCATTTCAGCTTCTGACTCCTACACAGGAGTTCTCCCTGTCTCTGCTAATAAGCTGAAATCTTCGAGACTGGTGGTGAATGCTTGTATTGAGTCCCATTAACTTATGCAGCAATTCACTATGTAAATTGGGGAAGTTGCTATGGTAACCTGCTGCATAAAACAGCCATCCTTGCAAGCCCAACAGGCTTGTCTGGTGTCCAACCCCGTGGTGTTCAGGATCTGCTTTGATCCCAAGGAGCCAGTGTCGGATATGTGGTGAAGAGGACAATTCTGCAGAGACATCCTGGTCTGTGCATAGCCAGTGAGTGTTTCTTCTTTTTAAGATGAAACCCTCAACCTGTTCTTCCTCTTCATGGAAAACACCAGCCACACAGTAATCGTTTTAGAGGGTTTTTTCTTTTACATTGAAATTAAGGAAACTAATAATTTGTGACAAATAACTGTGACCTTTGGTGTTTTGTAATGAGACAACTCTTAATAGCTTTTTTTCCTAGTGAAGAACAAATTATTTTGTGATTACATAAATTTCTCCATTATTGTCTTTCCATATGTTTTATATTAGCTAGCCTATAAGCTTTTGCATTTTTTAAATTTACCTTAGCTTTTCTCTGCAATTATAGAAATCAATTTTCCTTAATTTCACTAAAAATTTATGTTTTTCATATTTGGGGCACAGTGAGCAGGTTTGCAGTAGTAGGAGGATGTAATACAAAAGGCTTTGGAATGGTTAAAACCACAGCAATTTTGTTAAAGTACAAATGCTACATCATTCACGCCTTGCTGTTTAAGAGGAGCAGTGTTTGTAGAAAGGCTTAATGCTTAGAGCTAGAGTAGTACCAAATATAAAATAAAGCAAGCAACTAAGCCATCTGATGAATTGGTACAGGAATTACCTTCATGATACTCATTTTTCTTTCCAGTCTGTACCTTTACAGCCTTTACTGTGGAGACAGAGCTTTCTTGGGGTTTTTTTATTGAATTTGCTGTACTTCCTGGGGGTTGTTTCATTTTCAACTGAACTGCAAAGTTTTCTTGTTAACTCATATATAGACAAACCTGACCACATTTGCAGAGTCCTCCCAACAATATGTGTCTTTCCTGAAGTGTGCTCACCCCTTTAAACTCTCACTGAACAGCACCTCAGTAGGCTTGAAGTTATTTCAAAAATCCCTTCAAGCATATTGGGAATAAGGATCTTCCTCTGATGAGGACGGTTCTTTAAATTTATCAAGCTATGTGTTCTCTCCTTTCTTGTATTTCCCTACTCTCTATCTTCCCCTACCCCACAAGAAGGCTGCTTCAGCATCTCACTCTTCTGGGAGTTATAAACCAGTTTCTTGTTGGTAGCCTAAATTTCTTCTTTGCTTTAATGCTGATGAGACAACACTATCAGAAGTTTTAATAGCTTTTATTTTTTTTTCCCCTCCAGTGGTTGCTATCACTAATGTATTTGTAAATTACAGTTGTTTAGCCAATAAATAAACCTTATTGTGTATTTAAGCTGATGCTTAAAGTAATTCTGGAACCAATTTAACAAATTTTGTCTTGATTTCTCAGCAACAACTTGGCTTGAGTCCTGAAGCTCTGGTGAAAACTAGGAATGTGCTTGGAGACTTATGTGTTGGGCCATTCCCTTGAGAAAGTAGAAGATAAACTGCTCATTAGGGGTCCTGAACACAACACCACCATTTCTTCTCATCCCTACTTCTACATCCTGGGTCTATTTTCAGCCCTTATAAAAAAAATCCAAGACTCTAAACAGAGCCGAAACAGAGGACAAAAAAGTATGAAAAAATCCAAGAAGCTGCCTATGAAGAACTGTGACTGCTATGATGACAACACACTGAGGATGACCATCAGAGTTGACTGTAGCTGTCTGAATTGATATGTAATTCCAGTTTCCTTATTACACTCTTTTAATTATCCTTCAAAATCAAAGTTCTCTCACTGGACAAAAGCTGAGAACCTGGTTTTGAGAGAAAAGTCAAAACACATGATTGAAAATTACTATTTTTGTTGAATTGATGCAAACAAGTGTTTCCAGATAATCTGCTCATTTATTTTTTAATAACATTCTGAACCCTAAAATTGATAGATCTAGGCAAAAAAGACCTTGTAGTTGAAGACAATGACCTATTACACATGTTTCTGGTCTTAAAAGGCTCTCTGAAAACTATATTAGACTGTACACTTGCAGTGTAACCTTTAGCAGAAAGTGACTTGCCTTAGGTGCCGTTACATGCACTAGTTTTTGAATTTCAGGAAAGGGTTGGAATATTAGGATGCACAGCATTAAGCTGAACATGGTTAAAGGCTGAGTGAGTGACAAATGCCTCTGGCATTTGTCTCTCTAAAGAGAGCCATCTTTTTCGCAAGGGCACTTGAAAGAAAACAGCTTTGAAAAGAAAAAAGATAAACTTTAAAACACTTTTTATCAGAAAAAAATGGACTATATTTTATACAGAAAAAATTGTCATCTGCTAAAAGAAAAATTGAATGTTCAAAGAGATGTATTTCTTCTTCAGCAAGACAAGATCTTATAGATTAATCTAAAACAAGAGAAATTTTATTCAGAAAAAAAGTGGTCAATTTTTTCAATTCCCTAAATTCAAATATAGCCAGATTTCCCTTTATTTTCAATGAGATGTGATCTCCTAAAGTCACAGTAAATTAACAGCTCTCAGGATTTAGATTTTAATGATAATTGTGAAGGAGACTTCAGGGGCCTTAGATATATAGAGAGAGACAGAGAGACCTGTAGCTACACAGTTATGTAATCAGCCAAGAATCTGGAGTTTAAATACATTTTGAAATTCGTGTTTCTTGCAATTTTTTTTCTTCTTCAAAATGGATTTTTGTATAATGGGAAGAAGACAGCAGGATGTGTGAGTTCATTAGTTTGCTGATGATTAATTATTTTCCTTTGAGTAAAGCTTGTTTTAAACCTCAGCTTAAGGAAAATGAGACCTGGCTGGGCCAATATCTTGGAAACCTAGATAAAGAATTTTCTGCATGTTTTGTTTTCAAAATGATATTAATCTTTATATCTCAGTAGTGAATTACAGTACTCTTTACTTGGAAAGAAGAGTAAGAATTCAGAAGGTAAGAATTAAACTTATTTTTATTACCTATCAGTTAAAGTTCAATAATTGCTATGCTTTATATCATTTCAATTTTTAGAAGAAAATATTCACATGACAGAAAGTGGATGCTAAGGTCTGATCCTTAGAGTTATTAGTAACTAACACTTAACTCAATAGATGTTTGACATTGTTAACATTAAAGAGAAAAGATGTCTTTTTTAATTCAGGAATCCAGTTGTCCTCTGCAAATAAGAAAGAGTTCAGGAGAAAAATTTCTATAGAGCCTCATAAATATTCAATTCTTATTTTTTTCAGCTATATATACAATAGTTTTCTGAACTGCTGCATTCTGAAAAAACAACATATTTTTAAATTAAAACCAAGTATGTTTGACACAGATCTGCCAGCTTTAGGTAAGCATCATTCATATTATGATAGTTGCAACTTAATTGTTCTCTTGGCACAGCAGGGAAGAAATGGGAGAGGCCAGCATTGCACCCTTATGGGATTGTCTTCATGAAGGACAGAAGAGAGATGAAAGTGTACTGATATATCTGCATTAAAAATACATTTAACAAACTGTAGGAAAGAAGCTGGTAAAGAATATTTGAGTACTTTCCCAGCCTGATATTTATATTTCCAACTGAAATCTCCAGTATCTGATTAAATAGCAGGACTCATTCCATTAAATACGTGTTTGGAATGAACACACTTTTTAACATTAGGTTCCAGAAGTAATTCTAATTAGAAGAAGGCAAACTTTTATATGGCACAGAAAATTTTATTTTTCTTTCTTTTGTTCTCAGTTTTAATTGGGCATGGTTTCTGTGAAAGTTGTTAGCTGTTATGATACGTGCAGTTTTGGAGAGGGAAAATGTATCTTCCCGTGAGTAAAGATAACCAATCTAAAAGTACAAGGCTTACTGTAAATTTTGAATGCAATTCATGAGAAAGATCCCATTTGGGATCTGTTTCTCCCCTTTGTAAACAGTATTATTTATGTTACTGTTAAAACATGTATTTATTGTTACTTTTTCATAACCATAGAAAATAGCACCTTAATATTATTTGTTTGCATCAAATGTCACCTCACTCAAAGTTGACATTTTTGTATGTTATTTGTAAACCAAATTTTTTTTTACCATTAAAAAAATAAGCAACTGAGAGTGTTCTGTTCTTACTGAAAAACGTATATAAAAATATATTTGAATCTGTGTGCAACAAATTTTACCCAGAACTTGAACAGTGCAGCTTAAGGGGATGGATTGACAAAAATGGGAGTATGCTTTTGTCAGCTCGAGTTTCCCACTGGAACTTTCAGTTAAGCATAGAACAGAGCAGAGTGAAGCTTGGAGGCATAAGAGAGTTCAGTGAGGAAACCTAAAAGATAAAAACTGGAATATATACAGGAGGCAAATGCTGAAATGTATATTCCTTCCTTCTGTCCATCTTTAAGTGTATTAACAGGAAGGTTTCAATGGTAATCTTTTCATTTTCCCTCATTAAAAGAAAATGGAGTTTATTCTGTGCTCTGCTACATTAGTTTTATGTGGGGTTGACTTTAACAGAGCTTTTGAAACTAAACCCCTGAATTCAATGTGAAGATCACAAAGCACAGTGTGCATCCACCTTGCATGAAATCCTGACCCAGTGAAATCAATGGCGAAATTCCCATTGACTTCAAAGAGTGTTGGATTTCACACCCAATCTCCTCTTCCTTTTTTCTTCAGACTCCCTCTATTTGCTAAATGGGATTGCTTTTCCCAGATGGACCTCTTAATGCTATGCACAAAGATCATTTCCACTTGCTTTTATAAAGTGCTGAATTCTTCTGAGGAAAATTCTGTCTTTTCTTCTTTGTTTCTTTTCCTGCAATAGTGGCATCCTCCATTGTAAGGCCAAAGTGCCATCCTATGATTTCTCGTCTTAACAATATTTCGACTCATTTTTTTCACTCATAATTGAAGAAAGCTGAGGATTCACACCAGTCGGTGGCCAACAGCTGGACTTTGAACTCCCAATCTCAACCTAACAGTTGATCCAATTTCCATCCAAATTATGATTCACTTCTTCAGTTTGCATCTTACCAATTTGGTTGTAAAAATACTGTGAGTAGCAATGTCAAAGGCCTTGCCAAAACTGTAAATTAGATTAACATCTACTGATGTCTACTTGCTGTCATCTTTCCATGGCAAGCAATCAAGTTGTCAGGTATAACCTGGTTTTGGAAAGGCTTCCAGAAGGATTTGTTCCATAGTTTTTTCTAGGGACAAAGGTAGAGCTCATCAGCTTTCATCTTTTCAGTCAGCTGGTGTGCAGCAGGTGCCTAGCACAGCATCACTTGTGCTGATCCCTCATCTTCTTCCACGAGCTCTCCCTTGGCCCATGGATGAACTGTCTGTGTTCCAGCTGCTCCTCTGCATGAGACACAACCCTTTTTCCACACCCTCCCAGCTCTTTCCTGGACAGCCTCTATCTGTATTTTCAAGTTTGATTTGCATAGGTAAGGTATGATTCTGACAGTCACAAAAGAAAAAACCATGGTTGAGTGTGAGAATGGGAAATACAGGAATCTGCTTTAATAACAGTGTCTCACACCGTGTCTGTGTCATCAGCAACGACAAAGAACTACTTCATAAGAGGTATTTTATCTTGAAATTGGTGCAGGTAAAAAAATAGAAGAAATAAATCTGGGGCTTATAAGCAAAGATATTTTAGAGAAATAGTCTTGATATTGCCTGTGACAGATAAAGAGTTTGAAAAATGCTTGAATTAGTACAAGCTACCCATAGCTTCTATTTATATTTTCTTTTTATCTTTCAAACCATATGCTCTTCTAAAATTGTCACAGACACACTCAGAACAATAGCTAGTGGTTAGGTAAGACTTTCTGACAGGAATAGCCTTTGTTTTTCATTTTTAACAATTCTTTTCAATTAAATAAAAAAAAAATATGTTTCCTGGTAAGTTAACAGTAAAGTGCTATGTATTCCTTCAGTAGGATTTTCAGCTTATTTCTTGTTTTGGCTTTAAAAGTTCCCAGTTCATGGGGTAGTAGGTAACTACCTACCATAGGATGGTAAATAATTGTGATAACACTATAATAATTTATTAAGTAAAGAATGGAAGAGCTTAAAAGTATTTACCATGATGTTTTTAAGCACTGTATTAAAGTTGAATTCTAAAAATTGGAAAGGAATTGTGTTTTGTCCAGCTGCTTTTGTTTTTCTAGCAATAGGAATAGTTGAAAGTTTTTCTCCATTTCTACTCTTTTTCAAGCATTTGCTGCTGTGCAATGGGATTTTTTGTAGTCAAAAGAAGTTAAGTGGAACTCAAAGGTTGAATGGGACTGTTCAGAATTATTCCAGAACTGTAACTAGTGATAACAATAGCAAAAGAGTCTAAAATAATCTATTTTAAGTATGCTTGACATTTAGGCTAAACTAAATTGAAATTACACTGTTTAATATTTACTATATTTATCTTTGTATGCTTGGTTTGTTGAGGGTTTTTTAGGTAGTTTTAACTTATTAATGCAAAATTAGTAGTAATTGTGTTAGAAGTATAAGATTTATAAATATCTTCATAATAAATTCCATTGAAGGCTGCTTTCTAATATAATTATATATGCAGTTTGATGGTTCTGTAATCATTGCTGTCTCTCTTTAAAATTAAATCACACGTTCTTAGCTGTAAAAAGTCACACTAGAAAAAATCTTAGGTCAGAACAAAAATTTGCAGATTTATGATCACACAATGAACACCTCGAAAGTGTATCTGGTACAATGATTAAAGGTAATGCTTTTGTAGTTCGTAAAATTTAGTATTAGACAATAAAAGATTCTAAATTAGATACAAGATTTTCTAGGAACTCAGACTAACTAAATTTAACCAGAATGCTATTTATTTCTATTATGTGTGTAGGGAAATGTTAAAGGAGTTGACCTTCCACTACATAACATGAGAGCATTTACAACTCCATTAAATTGAGGATGCGTGTTTCAACTAGTCTGTGTCCTCCTTTGAGACATTTAATTTTGTCAGTATTTACTTTTATTGGAAATAAAAGGAATTATAACAGTAAAGTGGAAACACAAGTAAATGTGTCAGGATTGCAAAACATGATGTTTTCTGATTTTTTAATTTTACTGAGTGAGACTGCTGAGGCTCTGAAGGATGGCACAAAAGGATTGTAGACAGAAAATATCCTGGTAAAAGCTGTTCCTTATTCACCAGCCTTATAGATATGTGCACCCATCTTGAAAATTCATGTTTTGCTGTTTGAAGATTTACCGCTGATTTTATCATCTTACCAGTGTTCCGAGTACTTCTTTTCTTGCTTTCAAAATACATAAAATATACCATGATGCACATTTACTCTTTGGGTTTATTATTAGTTTTTAAATAGTAAGAAAATAGGTTGAAAATTACATGTATGATGATGTAAGAACATTGGAGTAAATAGATGAAAAATACTTATTCCATGTTAATTCTTTTTCTTATTTTCCAAGTAAAGCACTTGGAAAAAATTAAGAATTAAACTGGATAATCAAGTTCAAATTAGTTTCAGATACTGGTGTACTGCTTTTAGTTGAGAAAATAGTTTTCTCTGTTGTCTAAAGGGAAGGAAAATACAATTTAAAATGAAAGTATAGTTATTCACATGCTTACAATCTGGTGGGAAAATGGCAGTTGCCACAATATCTGTCAGAAACTCTTTGATGTTTTGTAGAAAAAACTACTTAGGAGTTGTATTGATTTCTCAAATTCATATTAACATTGTAATTTAAAGTCTGTCATAGTGTGAAAATTGTGCATAAACCCAACAATGGCTGGAAGGATTAGCAGAGGCAAGAGGAGAGAAAGAGTCTTTTAATGTGCTACATGGACAAGCTTGATAGTCCTCTACAACATTTCCCTCTTGACCAAGTTTATAATCCTCCTCCAGAATTTGACTCGAGTGAAATGCAAGGAGCTTCGAGTTTTCGTCTGCTGTCCACAGGGAAGGTATTTTCCTTTTCATTGTTTCTTTCAAGAAAGGAAGATGAAGAGGAAGTGAGGAATGAGGAAAATAAAGAGGCCAAATGATTTTAAAGGTCAAACATAAAAGGAAAGTCAAGGATCCTCCTGTGAAGACTTTTGAAGTTAATCAGAGGGTTGGTTTGACATCTGCCAAGAGTTCCTCTGACATTTAGACAGGTTTTTCACTTATGTTAAATGAATAAGCTCTGGTTTATTTTATAACTTTCCATATGTTTGTATTCTGAACACATTTTGAACATTGCCATTAATGACTCTTTGTCTTTCAGCAGTCAGTCAAATCATGATTTTTTTAAAAAAAGGTTAAAAATGACTTTTCATATATTTAAATGCAGCATCTAGCTACTAGGCTAGATAAGGTAGTTTAAAAATCTTTGATTAAACATGTCATGAGCTTTTATGCCAAACTAAGAACCCATATTATTCATAGCCAAATAACTTTAGTCAGATGTGCTGCAGGATGTAGTGGACACAGAGGACAAGAAAAGGTATAGAAAATTCTTCAGTAAAATACAATTTTAAAATACAATATAACTTGAGGATTTTTTATTGTAGATTACTGATTTTTGTAAAGTGAAATATAGGACTTGCAGTTTTATAGTCTGGAACATTGATTGCTGCTGAACAGAAGGATTTTGCTACTTAACATATGTCCTGCTAATGGAAACTTCTTAATATTAAGTTCTACCTGAAAATCTGTCTTAATTTGTCCATTGAGTATGTCTTAATAAAACCCCACCACCAACGGATTGTACTCTATCCATACTTTGAGTTCTAATGAGCAAAAAGTAAATTTTAATTTAAAAATATTTACTTATTATTCTATTCAATTTACTATTTACTATTTGCAATTAAGGAAAATAAAATACTTTGCGGACAAACTGCGATCCACTGGTCATGGTGACACAGAAAGACTGAGATCCATGAGATTAGGGCAGCATTTTCTGTATTTTAATGAGTTCCTTAGATTTGAATCTAGAGTTCGGTAGGAAAGCTTTAAATTAAGACATTTATTCCGCAGAATAAATCAGCCTGTTTTTCTGATTACCGTTAAAGTTCTGATTTTAATATTTCACTTTCTCTCTAAGTTTCCAGAAATCTTGGGTTTCTTAAAGATGCGCATTTTCTTCTGTTAGATTAGTCTGTTGGATTTTTATCTTTACCTTCCAAGTGCTTATTTTTAAATATCCTAGAATCAGTGTTTTGGAAATGGAAAAAAAAAAAAGAAGTATTCAGAGTTGTCTAGTGACAACCTGGTGTCTTATTCCTATTTAAGTTGCCCTTTAGGTATTTCTTAATGTGCTTGGATCTTTGCAAAGATGTTATTTTAGTGAAAATGTTGATGCTTATTCTCTTTGTGTTTAATTGGCACATTAATTTTCCAGTTAACTGAGAAAATTGTTTTCATTTCTCTATACATCTTTTACCTTCTGTAGCCAGTCAACATCTGGACTTTGGGGCTCTAGTTAAGTGGGTAGATTTTCCAGGCTCATCCTCACATACCACAAAATCTTCTGCCCAGATACAACTTCTACAAAAACACACAACAGTGATGTTAAACAAAAGCTAATTATCAAATGTGAATAATGGGTTGCCTACAGTACATAGTGTGGTGAAGTAGTCATTTAACAAAAAGAAATGATGCAGATTTCCAGGCCTTATGAAAATATTATTTTACCAACTTTATATGCTTTCAGATCCCCAAAGTCTGATGCCGACACAAATATGTGAGTGAAAAGTTAGGAAATTTTCTGAGTGGCCCCTGCACAGTATACATTTCAGTTGATAAAATCATTGCATGATTGAACAAAGTAGTTACAAATCAGAGTGAAACAAAAGAATTTGCATTTATGATTTTCCCCGACCCTGTCTTTTTTTGGCATGGGAGTGCCAACATTCTTCATTCTATTCTTTGCTCTACTCTGGCTTCTTAGCAAAATTACCTGTGTGTAAGACAAAACAACACTTAATACTTCTAAGTGCATGCTTCTGCAGATTTTTTGGAACTAGACTTAATATAGTAGCTTTATGCCTCTGATTTTGGAGATCGTTTATGTTGCGAAGAAGTATTTGTTCAAGCCATTTCACATTTACAGCATGTAAACTACCACAAAAACATCAGTGACTAAATCACAAACTGTCTCATGGGTCCCTTGTGACTGAATCATTAAAGCTCCTTCCATCTGTAAAAACTTTGAGTGTAGTTGCTTACAACATCTGGATACAAGTAAAGAGATAATATTCTGTTGTCCTTTTTAAAGATCTAAACAGAAGGGCTTTTTTAAAAAATGTAACTTCACATCATAAAGCAATTCACTTTCAGCAGTGTCCTGAAGGCTAGATTTGTAACAGAGCAGACACATGTATTTTTATTAGTTAAAGTGATGTTTATTTGTAATGGAGGCTACTGCAAGTCTCAGGTTGAAATTGTTCTTTGTGTATCCAGTTACATGAAGGGAGGGTTTGGTTGCCTCTACTGCAAGTTTCCAACCTTAAAAAAACCCCAGAACTATTGCAAATGAGGATATGACTTACCTTCCTGTTAAAAGGCCAATCTTACGTAAACCTCATAAGCTAATTTTGAAAAAGCGATATTATTTGATAGTGGAGTTACAAATGGCTTTTAAAAAATGGCTTGAAGGATATTGTAGTTTTTAATCATTTGAACACAGAAGAAAATCTGCTGTAGTCACCTGGGGCATGAGGAGAAAAATCTCTGCTGCAAAGTTTTCTCTTTCTTTTTTGGTGACATATATCTAATTGTCTATCTAAATTGCAATCCGGACCTTAAAGCGTAGATTACACTTATTTCCAGTTAATAACATTTGAAGATAAGAGAACGTTTCCCCTCAACATGCCACAAAACCAAAACTCTGACTGTAATTGTTCTTTTAATATGAACGTAGTTAAATGAGACTATGCAAAGGGTAAAGCACAGTGTTTATGATAGTACATGTGAAAGAAATCTCTTGTCTGTGATTTAATTGGGACATTCATGAGACAATTTCCTTCAAACTATTTGTTTCACAGCTTTTTTAGCCTTGTGTGCTAAGGAAACGGTATTTGTGTGATAGCATTTGCTGCCTGCTCCCCCTTGGTCCCTTCAGTAAACGTTGAATCTCTTGGCCAATTTCAACCATATTTGACAAAGGGACAGAAGTCTCAAAGATAATTAAGTTCCTACACATTTCATGACAAGCAGTTTATAGGGGATGGGGAACAACTCAGATTAATACTCTACTGAGAAACACCACCGGACAATTTCTGGTTTATCCACTTGGTGCCTGGAGCAGACACACTGGTGTATAATGACTGCGTGAAGTGCTGTAAATAAACTGTGGCTCCCTGGGGTGTAGACAGGGCTGAACCAAAATAGAAAATATTAATAATTTAAAGATGGGCAATAAAGGCTTTGCAGTGGGCATGAAGAGTAATTCAGGTTGTGTGAGGTCAGGGGGAAAATACAAAACAGGCTGCTTTAATTCTTGCAGTGAGTTAAGATTTGTTAACAATTTTCAGAAAACTGGAGCTGGTGGGTGTAAGAAAATAGAAAACTTGCTATTTTCAGAAGGCAGGACTTAGCAGAAGACTGAATGTAATTTCACAGTGATGATGATAAAGCTTTATATCTGAAATGAGAAATACCAGGAGGCAAAAAGTCCTCAAATATTTGTGTGAATTTAATACTGCATTTCATGAGTGTGTAACCTTATTATGTTCAATTGAGAAAAAGAACTTTCTTTTTATTTTTAACATTCTGTAGGCTAAACATTAGACTAAAACAAAAGACAAAAGCTAATTTTGGAGAGATCACAACTTTCTGTGGAACATGGCCATTTGGATGAAATCTTCTGGAATGAAGCATTCAAATCCTGTCAAATTAAAATATTCTTATTTTACTCTTGAGAGACAATTAGATAAATACAATTTTATAATTAACATTGTGCAGAAAAAATTTGGACTCATTTCAAATATGTTGATGTAAAAAACTTTTGCTATAAAGATTTTGAAATATACAAAATATTTTATATCATATATCATGATATGGCATATATATGATCTATCACATATGTTATGTATTGTAATTACCAATGAAATGGTAATACCAAGATTTGTGCAGTTTTACTTTTGCATTAAACTTTATTCAGCATAATTTATAAGCTTTGATGCATTTCATTTGTAGTAGGATTAATAAGTTACAAATGTAAAATTTACATCAGTTGCATCAAAATTAATAAATTAATAATCTAGGTATATATTTCACATTTACCTACAGTAATTAAATAAATATTTCTCAGATCCATGACTATAGAATAAGTGATTGCAAGTTAAGGAATAGTAAATGAAGAACTATTGTAATTCTAGTGAGTTTAATTTGAAAGCTAAGGATTTTTTTAATTTCTCTCAGATGAAAATAATGTAGGATATTATAGAACGTTACAATTTTGGTCTTCTAAATGTATAATTTGGTATTCAATTATAGAAAGCATATGTTTCTTCGCTGTTTTTTTCTCTCAGAAAGTACAAGTGTGATATTTATGCATATATATTCATGGGGTAGACAAGTAAAACTGCATGAAGTGACATAGTCCATTGAAACAAACAAAACTTTCCTTAAAACACAAGTACGTTCTACAAATGTTCACCAGATTTTCTACGTGAAAGATTTTTATATATGCAGTTTGATCATATATAAACAAAATAACTATCAAGCCCTATGAGATGTTCCCTACTTTTTTTTTTTTTTTGTATTTTAGTTGTTTATTGGAATTCATAGTTTGGCCTCACCCTGGCAGAATATGAATTAAGCAACAGCTCATTTATCTGCAATAGGTTCTGTAGATTAATGCAGTTTTGCTTTCTGATTCCCGTATTCATTCCTTTCAACTTGTCAGTATTCAGTGTAGGAAGTGTAACAAAAGTTGTATTTGAAGTTAAAAACAAAGAATAACAAAACAAAACAACCCCCCCACCAAGCCTCTGGCAACTGTAAAGAACTAACTGGGATCAAGATTAAAGATAGAAGTGGCAAAAAATGCATAAAGCTATTCTAAACCTTTAGGCACCATGAAAGATGGAACATGAAATGTTTATATAGGTAAGGGAGCCCTAATGAAAGAACAGAAATTTGATCACTACTGAGTTTTATCATGACATTGTCTGAAATAAGAAATGTGGAGAAAGAAACCCAATAACCTTTAGGAAGCCAGGTAGTCTCAGATCAGCAAACAATACACTGGGAGGAGGCAAAAAGGAATTGTTCTATAGTAGCTGGATCAGATATGGGAAATTGGATAGAAGTTTGGGAGTGCCTTCATAGTGATTCAACTAAGAAAAAGGCAGGCAAGCTCAGGAAATATACTTTAATGGTTAAAATCATAAAAATACTTCAGCACTGCGGACTTGGTGAACAAATGTAAGTTGGGCAGAAATACAGGCAAGGGAGGTAATAGGAAAATAGTGGCTGTTTAACATAAATCAATACCATTGATCATAATAAAAATCATATTAAGAGGACGTAAACTTCTGAGAAGCCATAAGTTTTAATCTTCAGTATATCTTTTGAATAAAGATTTCTTAATGTTGTGCTTAACTGTAGGCTTCCACTGACTCCCTGGCAGCTAAGAACCATAGGACTTTTTGTGACCTATGTAAAATTCTGGAAGATATTGTTTGGATGCAAGAATCTATGTGAAATTGCCCAAGACATCACTAGAACACACATGTATGTTTTATAGGGCCAAGTCTTACAGTTTAACAATTTTTGTAAAAATAGAGTTTGCTGCGAGTCAGTTAATGAAGGAGGTATCTTACTAATTGAAGCCATAGTAACTGAGTCATTAAAACATCATAGTTATATTTGTAACTGAAGAAATATATCTATCCTAGAACAATAATATGCAGAAATATGTGGGAATTTATGAATAGAACCGTAAGGCCAAAAATTGTATTGGGTCACCAAATTGTTTAAACATAGAATGAAAAATACATGGGGTTTTTTGTATTCAGTGTATTAAAAAATATTACTTAATTTCCAACTATTTCTTTAATCTTGCATTAAATTAAAAGTCTCACAATTACAAATTTTCTACTCTGGTATGTTATAGTCTACTTGTTTCAAGAAAAGTAGATCTACCATGTAGTATATTATTCAGCATTTTGGCAAGATATCAATAAAATTGCATTAAATGTTCAAGGGAAAACATTTAAATTAATATTATACTTTCAAAGTAATTATTAGAATTGCACATATCTCCCCCATGTTCAAATTATATGTTTCTATTACAGTTATTAGTGTAAGTCTGTAACCTTTTTTTAATGATCTCTAACTGAAAGGCCAGCAGTCCTCATAAGGCTTCTTGCTTTAGAATCCTATATTTGCTTTCTTTTGTCTGCATTTTGGACATACTACTGAAGAATTTTTTTTTCCTTAATAAGACAAATTGAGCTCCTCTAGGTTTTGAATTGAAAGAAAAAAATATGCTCAAGTGTAATCTTAGCTGTATCCACGGAAACCAGTTGCTTCACTGGAGAATATTCTGTATTCCATTCAATAGACTTGTGTACCAGAAAAGAAAACTGGTTTGGACTGATTCATTATCCTCAAGAAAGCACAAAGTCTAAGGTTACTGTAAAGGTGTCGTTAAAATGCACGCAGCCTGATAGTCCCTCCTGTGTTTATTCTGGATACCTAAGCAGGTGTCCTCTGGCCCATCTAGGCTGAACCATCTTACCATGGGTCTAAACCAATATCTAGTAAATACTAGAAACCATGGGACTCCAAATCCCACTTGTATAATTTTGAGGACATTTTCTCTGGGACTTTATCAGCATGTCTGTTGGAAATTGCTGGATGAAAGCTCTCTTCTTGAGTCACTTATAATTTGATGATATTAATTGTGTTGTTGTTGTTGTTTGAGTGGGTGTTGTTAAAGGGAATGATTCAGCAAAAGAACTCACACATTTCTGCAGAGACTTAATATTTATTCCTCTTCTGCACATGGAGCAGCAAAGGAAGTGAAAACTCTTTTCCATAACTTACTTCCCACTCTGAGAAACTGAAATGCCTTTTTAAAAACTAATATTGTCCTCCTTTTTCTGTCTATGTAAGGGAGGACTTGCAGAGTATAATGACAACTTTCTAAAAGTGTGGAGTGTGTTGGTGTCAAGAGAATGGGAAAGAAGGTATCTCTGAAGAGCTTGAAAGTTCCAGAAGGACTTGCTTGCTGGAGAGGAGAGCAGTCTGTGCAACAACAGTGTGAGAAAAGAGCCCGAGCTGCTGGAGAGGCTGTTTAACAATTGGACGGATAAAACTGGCAATCTCAGAATAGGGGCAGGAAAAGAATCACCCTCAAATTCCTTCGGAATCTTTGGAATTATCCAACCTTGCCTGACTTTCCCTGTTATCTTTGTAAAATTAAAAGAAAGAAAAAAGTATTCTCTATGCAACTGGAATGATTTTGTTTAATGGCTCCTCTTTATGTCTTTATGAAAGGGGTAGCATTGAAAAAAAGCAATTACAACATTATAGTCTAGTCAGTATTTTAAAAATGTCAGGCCTAGAACAAGTAAGAAGACATTGCAGAATGATTATCCCAAGTACCATGTTAAGAGCATCATGCCCTTCTTTTATTAGAGGGAGGTCCTGGCATAAGTGGAAAGTGGGGTTCAGGATTTTGTGTGGGATGAGGTAAAACCAAAAATCAGGAGCTAAGAGATCAAGGTTAACTTTTGGGTGGTTGTTTTTTAAGTACCAGAAAAAAATAATCCAGTTTCCATTCCTGCTAATGAAGTGTTACCCAATTTATACAACCTGATTCAGATTAATGGTGAGTAAAAATGGATGAAATTCAATCCTGTAGTGCTTCATACCTCCAAAATATTATAGTGCTATCAACTTAATACCTCATTTATCTGTAGTTCTAACAGAAAACTACATTTCTATAATTTTACTCATCTGAATGTATCATTGAAATTGAGACACCCATCCTTGCTCAGCCTTACAGCGCTCTGGGACTTTGCCTTTCTGCAGCAGTCTCTGGACAGTTCTCAGAGGAGCCCACAACGTTTTAAAGTTTGGCTTTTTGGCACACGAGTTCAGAAAGATTTGACTGTGCTGTGAAAGGGGAGTTCACAACTCCTTGACCAAGTCTGTCAGTGAATGTAAGTAAAACTCTTAGGATGCGTTTTCAGAGGCTGAGTAGGGAATAAGCTTGACCAGAGAAATCTTACTTCCTAAAACTTTGAAAAGCTCAGATTATACAACCTGACTCATGCTGAACATTTTACAATCAAAAGTCACTTTACAAAACAGAAATCTTGACTACATCTTATTTTCTGTTAACATATGTTGCTGTCATTTAGAATAAGCATTTATTTGGTTTGTTCTAATGGACATCATGATATTCCTATAGCAGAATGGTCGTGTTTAGAGAATTCAAAAGTTAAAAAAATATAACTAGAAAGAATTTTAATTTTTTTTTTTTCAGATAACATTCTCATTTTATTAATTGATTTTGTGTTTCAAAAAGGAAATAATTTTGGCATGATTTTCTTTTGATACTTGGTCTACATTCGGTTTCAACAGATCAATGCCTGTATTTGAGGCCACTATTAATGTTCTTGTTCTGATGTAGTTTAACTTCTTAAGGTTTCTGATGTAGCCACATATGATGTCTATAAAGGATTCCTTTTGAACTATTTTTTGTCCATTCATTTCAAAGAGAAACAGCAGTAGCATTTTCATCAGTTAGGGATTGATATTGACTGAAATCAAGAAAGGTGTTTTTTAAAAAATATATCAAATATTTGACTTCTTTTAAAATTATATTAGAATTTGCACAGAAGTCTTTAACTATGTTATTCCAGTGGCTTTTGTCTCCCCTTTTATTATTAACTAAATACTTTTGATTAATGCTGCTGTGATTTTTATACTGTAAAAATATGATTATTTGATCACCATATGAATTAAGCAACTGAAAAAGGCTATTTCTTATAGGAAATGTACAAAATACTTAAACTTATGGTCTACTATTCACACAGTAATCCAACTATTTAGTCAGAATTCAAAGCTATGTGTGTCCTGATTAGTACCTACAATCAAGGAAGTCTATCTATTAGGGATGTTGTTCAGTATATTTCAGTAAGTGTGTGACATCTTACATTATCTAGGGAGTTCTTACCATGTGGAAAAGTTTCCCCCAGCTACTTAAAGCCTTTTAGAAAAACCCAAACAATTAATCCTTTGAAGTGTCTGTGGCAGGACTTAGAATAAGGAATAGTTTCAGATTATTTCAATAGTAGAAACTAAGAAACAGCAGCATATTTTTAAGTGTGAATGGATAGATTTGCAGACATAGTAAACCCTAAATAGGGAGCAAAGTGAAAACAAACTGCTTTGATTACATTTCTTCTGTTGCAGAAGGAAAGGAATGCACTATCATGGACCCAGAGAGTGGTTGGACGCTGAGCAGGCTCCCCAGGGAAATGGGCACAGCACCAAGGCTGCCAGAGCTCAAGAAGTATTTGAAAAATGTTCTCAGGCACATGATGTGACTCTTGGAATGTCCTGTGTAGGGGCAGAAGTTGGACTTAAAGATCCTTGTAGGTTCCTTCCAGCTCAGGATATTCTGTGTTTCTATGATTTGTAGTACTGCCATTGAACACAGACTCTCAAAGTTGCATTATACAAATTTATAGTTATGCAAAATTCACTCTGCAATTCCAATCAGATGATGACCCAAGAGGATGGTAAGTTTGCACAAAGCAACACCTCAGGTTTTCTATACAATCCGAAATGCAGTTTTGAATATCAAAAAAATGTTATTCCAGCACTTTTTCTAGTTAAGTATCAGTTTAATACCAGCCAAGCAAGTCTTTCTCTGAGTGTGTGGTAGCAATGCTGCAGTTACACTCCTGCCCCACTGAATGGATGCAATCATCCAGCTCTTGCCCTGAAATCTGTGACAACACTTGCTCTTTACATCTTTCCTTTTGTGGCATTGAGCTGGCATAGGATTGGTGAGAGAGAAAAACACAAAAGGAAATCAGGTAATGTGGCAAAGAGGTGAGTTATGCTTTATCACCTTACACCTGACAATGTGTTTTCTCTTTATAGAAGACATGTGGAATGTTTACAGAAATAAAAGTATTGCATAGAGATTGAGAAAAGCAGAAACAGGAGCTCTGCTGGTTCAGCCAGATACCTTCCAGTGCTACAGAACAGAGAGCTAAGCTGCAAGTGGCATTGCTTGCTGGAGCAGTCAGAGCTGGATCTCCAGGGAAGGGGATGATGCTTTAAACATCAAAGTTAAGAATAACTGCAAAGTGCTGAAGCTTTTGCACCTGGGGATAGCTCCCTGTGTTCCATTCACACATATCTAACAATGTATCTTGGACCACTAGTGATTGTAGTTAGAGCAGTATAGTCCAGAGACACTTTTAGATTTGAAGAACAAAAATGAGAAATGGTTCCAAGTATGAGTTTAGTTGCTGCAGTATGTTGTCATGGAAATTCCTTGCTGTGAGCTTATTTTATAAAATCTATGTAGTTTAACTGGAGAAACAGCTCCAATACCAAGGCTGAATGCACCATTCAGTCTCTGTTCCTTAGATGGCCTGTATTTGTGGTCAGGAGAGAAGGACAAACAGAAGAGCCACCGTGTAGTGGTGTTTCTCTAAGCTCACAGCTCAGTTTGGTCTGTGCTGCCAGGGTTGAGTTTTCCCACGTCACTGCTCTGGGATGGGATGTGACCTTAAGAGAAATTCTCTTCAGCTGCAGATGCTTCTTCAGCACATTACATGGGACAGTGGCTTTTGATAGTGGAGTGATGGAGTGACCTCTGCAACTTTTTGCACTGATTGATTTTCATTCCCACTGGTCCAGCACTTTACCTGAATGTACCAATTGATCTGTGACTGTAGAGTGCTGGAGAACATTTAATTTTCAAAATTAATAAACCTGACATTTAAAATAAGAAAGGAAAGGAAAGAAATGCTTACAGTATTTCTGACATGGATGTTAGTGATGGTATAACTAAAATTGTTACTACTATTTGGCTGACCTTAATTTAATGTGTATTGATTTCAATGCATTTTTTTTATTCTGCTGAGATATCCCAAATAGTTTTACTTAAGTCTTTTCCTTTTAAATCATGACAGAGGCTTAACAAAAGCACTAAAGTCTCTAAGTCTTGTTTTGGGAGAGTAAGTGTTCTTTTCTTAAAAAAATGGATTTCTCTTCATTTCCACTTGACGTGGTTGAGGCGAGCTGGTGTCTGACAGTCAGTCCTCCCTGTTGCCTTCTTTGCAAGCCTCAGGTTTATTTATTTATTTTATTCAGTAAATTATCTGAAAGAACTTGCACGGGTTCAAGTCAATAAAAATGGTTTCCATATGGAGGTAAATGGACATTTAAATGCAGTTTTTAAAAGCTAAACTATCCTTCATGTTGCTTAAATTGCCTCACTCAAAGGCAATCGGGGAATGAGAAACATGCCTTTCCTTATGTTGCCTTACTTCTGTATTCAGAAATGTTCAGTTTAACTTCAAGTTTCGTTCATAACTTTATGTGTGAATGTGAAAGTTACCATTAAAGTTCTGAATTCCCATTCCCAAGGAAGAATTATTGAACACAATGAAGGATGTGTACTTAAATTATGCCCTGAAATATTGAATGAGCCTGAGAGAGAAGTTAAATTTATTTTTTAATGTCGTTTCTAAAAATGCACTCTGTTTATCATGAGTCATTTTCTGGTAAGACCTGAAGTATGGATATTATACTTTAATATCATTTTCCATAACATTAAATTTGCAATGGAGAAAGGAACTAGGTCTGATTCATCATTTCATTACACTACTCAGAATTCTCTGACTTGAATGGAGTAAATTGGAGTATGATAAAGGACAATCTGGTTTCCCTTCTTTTACAATTTTTCTGATTAGCTTTTTTTTTTCTTTTTGCATTCCAGACTTTCTTATGTTCTAGTCTGAATGAAATTATGAATCAGTCAGTTTAAAATACAGAGGATTTTTTTTCCTTTTGGAAGTGCCCCGAATAATTTGGATTTAACGGAAACAAACTGCAACTGAAGAGCTTCTGCTAGAGTTTTAGAAAATATTTTAAAGAAATATGATTTGGTAATAGTTTACTTGTGACTCGAGAATCATTGAATGCTTAGATGAGTGAAAGAAAGTTTAAAGAGGCATAAACAGAAAGAACAAAAACACATTTACATGTTGTGTTCAATTATTTTCTCAGATTGCTGGTAATTTTTCCCTTACTGGACATTCATTTGACTTTGGTTGTCTGTGCTTTAACACAAATGAGATTCTCTAAGTTCTAACTGTCTGTGTTAAACATATTTGGGGTGATGGTTCTAGGACCACCCTCCTTACAAATGAGTGGCCAATGTTCTGTGACTACCATGAACATTACAGCCTATCCAAATGCTAAACACACACTTTTCCTGTTCTACTTATTTTTCACTTCTTCAGCAGTAGCTGGTGGGTAAAAACGTGTGTATATATACACTAAAGATTTGAAGTAACTGTTTTAGACTACATGAGAAATGCACTGATCTAAACCAATCAAAAAAAGAGACCAACACCCCAATGAATCTGTTCTATGTGCTGTCCTCCTTGTTATCCCTTTACTTTGGGTGGAAAATTTTATATGTCCAGATTCTTATTCTTGAAGCTTATTGAGATCAACAAGAGTCCTGAGTCATTGCCAGACTTGTAGCTCCTCATTTTTATTGCTTGGTTTCCAGAGAGGAATCCAAACCCTGTTCAGTTTCTGTCAATGCCTGGAAAGATTACAAAACTCAGAGCAGCAATTTCTACATAGGAATAGGGGGCTGCCTTATCCCAAGGATACACTCTTAAATCTTGCCCTTGGGAAGTTAAGCACGGTGGATTCAACGCATTCCCCACTCTGAAGCTCCTCCTGTCAACAAAGTATGCTGGGTAGGGTCATTCCCATTCTTTCCCCTTCAGAAAGAGGTGGAAGATCCAGGCAGGACTAAACAGGGCAGGAAACCACAACCTCACAAGAGAAGTTTCAATAAGGATCCTACACTTTAAAATTATTTCTGTTCTCTGGCAAGAACAACTGTGCTGTGGCTCTGGCTGACTGACTTTACTGAGAGACTGTTGTTTTCCAGTCCATCCCACAGTCGCTTGCATGAGCAGCAATACAGTAACAGTGCAGGAAAGACATGAGGGTGTAGATGGTTATTAAGTCTAGAGTTCATATTGAAGCTGGAGCTCATAAATTGCATACAAGCTCCCCAGATTACCCCAGTTTGATTCTCAAAGCACAACATGAACCAAAGTGCCATGACATTTCATACTTTCCTGTAACTTGGAATCCAAATGACTCTCTGAGTAAAGCATAAACAAAGACTATTAGACTTAATTCTCATAATAGCAGTGTCTCACTAGGGGAGGAGACTTTTAAAACCAGAATTTTCCTCTCATTACCTAAATAAGTTATGAATAAACAGAAGTAAATAGAGTCATAAGAACACCAGCCAAAATTTGAGAGTTTTCTCAGAAAAACAAAACTTTCTTTGTATCCTTCTTTATCCAGTGAAGTGATGACTATATAAGCAATCTTTCACAAAAGCAGTGAGATCTGAGAGCAGCATGATGACAGAAGGTCCTGGCAATAGCTATTGTATTTATTACTTATGGTGCATTTGCACAAAGTACCACAATTTGATGTGTGCTGTCTCAAGTGCAGCACTGAGAAAGACCTGAATATTGCATTCAGTGTCACTTCACTAAAAACTAACACTCTAAAGGTTATTTAGAGAAGATAGCAAGACTAAAAGTGGAAATGTTTTCTGTATTGACACTTAAGTACATCAAAGATGCTGGAGACCCTACACTAGGGCAGGCCTTGGAGGCGTTGTAATCGTGGTGTTCCATTGTGGTTTGCTGAGTAACACATGACTGATGGTGTCAGATATTTTTCTAAATTTATGAACTTTTACTTTTTATTTTTCTTGTTATTTTGGTTAAGTACTCTCTGTTGAGCTTCTGGGACCCATTTTTTGCATGAGATTTTTGCATTATGGATAATGCTTTCCTTCACGTGAGCATATTCAGTCAGTGCCTTAAAGTTGTTCTGTGTATTGATGTACAGATCTCTCTTATGAAGTAATAAAAAAGAAATTTAGCTATATCCTATAAGTAGGAGGCCTTTAAGATTCAAGACTGACATCGTTGTGTATTTTTAGTTGTTGGGCAAAACTTTAAAACCAGTTTTGATACTTGTATGGGAATCCTCCTGCTTAAGACTACCTATGGATAACTCTTCTTCCTTGGAGGAACATATTTTAAATGTATATTTTAGACTCTAAAGCTGGAATATTTTGAATTCCATATATAAAAATTGATATAAAATAGTGGTTACCATCGTTTCTGTGTAAAGATCACAGGTTTTCTGCTTACAGAAATTACAGAACTTTTTAGGCATCTAAAGGCAGAAACTATTTTTATTTAGAAAGACAGCCTAATGGAGTGAAGCTGCTGTTCATGTGTGCTTGTCTCCTGGAAATGACTTGCTATTTGGAAGCAGAAATGGTTATTGTATGACAAGAGCTGCAAAATACTGCATGCCTCAACCTGCATTTTTATCAGCTGGTCAGCTTATGCATCCCACATTATATTTTTCCCCTTTTCTCTCATAATAGAAGATTAAGTAGTTATACCTTTTTATGGGAGCAGCTGAAGCCATAAATTGTGCCTGATTAATATCCTAGTAATAGAGGGAATATATTAGAGAGGGAAAACTAGTGCATCAAGGTCAAATAATTTGGATAAAGATACAAAGAGAAATAAGAATAGACGGAACTAATGATTTCTTGATCTTATTTCTCCTCTTTATGTGATAGATTAAGGATCTCTTTGTCACATCTATTTGGTGCAAGAGAAGGCTGTCTTTTGGGTGGTGGATCTGATTATGTTGGTTATTTTAGGAGCTGCGTTCAAAGCTGTTGACTAACTGCTCTATATTAGATGCAGTTCTCTAGAAACCATTTGGACAGGATAGTGTTTTATGCCAAATAGTCACTCAGCAAGTAAACCAAGCACTCTCTGGATACTATAATTCAAGCACTTGAGTAACACAAAAGCTTAGGAGTTGATTTGGAACCCAAGTATACATCCTAAACATTGAATAATATGAATGAGTGACCTGGTTGAAATCACCCACTATGGCAAATAGTGAAATTTTACCCCAAGTACAGACTTGTTATAATTCTCTGAGTCTTGGTCATTCCCAGCAATGACTGTGACTTTATGACACAAGTAAAGTCTGGAATAGAATGAATTTCAATTACCTTAATTTAATTGCAACATTCACGTGTTTTGTTGTTTTTTTATTACTGAATTCAGCCCAATAATAAATCTTACAATAAAGCATGTGGGCCTACCGTTTAAACAGTGCACTTCAACATCAGAATTGTCCATAACCAAAAGTTTTTTTGAAAAATTTCTGCAAGGCATCAGCAGAATACCTCATTGCACGTCAAGGCTAATTAAACCATCTACCAGGTATCCATAACCAGACACATTCTTTTATTTTCTTCCCTCTTCCCATGTTTTTTTGATCCTTCTACTGTTGCTATTATTTTAGATCCCAAACTCTCTTTCTTATTATTGCAGTAGATGAAAATTAAGGTCTTAAAGAAGATACTTTCATCTGATAGCTTTTCTGTAACATGCTGTTTAGTTGGTTTTTTTTTAAACAAGTAGGAAATCATGGTTAATAATACAGTTGGGAGGAGGGTGTATGAATATCTGTGCTGTTCTGCATGAATAGGAGATAAAATTTCAATAGGAACTTCGAATTTTTAAAATGCATTTCCTAGCTGTCTTAAATCTTTCCAGATATAATCCAAAATCTGTGGGAAACCTAAGCTTTCCTGGTAGACACACATTTTCATTTGATGCATGACAATTTTACAATATGAATTTTACACGTAGCTAATCATAATAGTAGTGAAAAGTAGGCATCTGATTCACCACTAATTATGTAGGGTTTGTAATTTATGATTGCGTATTGGAGGAACCAAAATAAAACTGAATTTCTTTCTTCTCATTTCAGTTAATGATAAATAAGAGTCCAACTGAAAATTTCCCTTGATTTTCAGGTGAAACTTTCCCATATCACTTGCAGGTCAGCAAATAGTGAAACTCTTTACCCAGGTTTCATGGATTCAATGAGTGCTCACTAGTCACTATTTAAGCTCATTCCCACTGTGCTGATGAATTTACAAACCATAGGATTTATGGTTAGCCTAATTTTCTTTTAGAAATTTAATTTCCTGCCAATGAATATGTGCTAACACACCCACTGTTTTTTTCCAAAGATGGGGATAGCAGCCAACTGCTCTTAATGTATTAATTAATGACTATGTTTTCATCAGTCAGGAATTGCATCTAGTTCTTTAAGACTTTCACAGTTTTTACTGAAAATACCTGTACAATGACAAATTCAACAAATAAATATTGTTGTTGTACTTGCAGTCCTGGAATCTCACATGAGTGCAGGCAACATGACAGTCTGTGGCACATTCATCACTGAACAACGCAAGAACACATGTATTTTTCCTTTTTTTTTTTTTTTGTCATAATAACTGAGCTTTAAAAAGTGAAATAAATACATTAAACAAAACATTACTAAAACAGTTAAAATGTCCTTAAGTGATTTTAAACATTTTGTATTTCTTTTTCTGCCTACAGAGTAATTATGTGGTTCTTATTGGAGTAAAAAAATAGATATTAAATGTTAATTCTTTATAAATGTATTTACAAGTGGATGTGGAATGGTCTCATTTGTTTGGCTTCCAGTTCTAACTTATAAGTGCAGGTGATTATGGATAATCTCCCTTTGAAACCTATACTTCCGATGACTTTAAATAATATTTTTTCTTTCAAAACCATCCCATTAAACCTATTGATGCATTTTCCTTGTATCTGTACTCCACAAAACAAAAGAGCCTGGTAAAACTTGGCTAAACAGCAATGACATTAATGCTAATATTTGATTCTTGCAATATTTAGTATGCAGAACAGCAGGTTTTGCCCAAAAGTTAAGGGTAAGCTTGAAGGATTTAAACACCTACATAAGTCCTACAAATGCTAAAGGATGCTGGAAGTCACCACATAAACATGATCCCCCTGGCAATGTTCTTTAACAGGTGCTGAACAGCTGCACCTTTTGTAAAGTTCTTTAGAGCTGTGGATGCTCAGGAAGAGCTTTAAAATGGAGCTGTTAATCTCTCATTTTACACCTAGTTTTTTACCAGAGGTACTCTGCTTAAGAGGAATATTAAAAAAGAGACCAGACACATGAGAACTATTAAAAGTTGTCACAAATTAGGAGTCTTAAGCATAAGTACCTTTATATGATAAATGAGGGACTGAGCACTGACACTTTAATCACTTGCTGACATCTTTATGTTTGGATATTTTGGGCTTTTTAATAAAGATTTTTTTGCGAATTAGCTTGAGAAGTTGATTGTTAAAATATCTAAAAATTAAGCTTTTGAAAAAATGTAACTGGGCTCTGATGCAGGATCACCTAGCAAGGATCTTATACCCCAAAATTATGCTTGTCTGGCTATATTTTCATCAGCTCTCTTTTTAGTCTATCTTATTAATTTGGTTTTTTGAATGTCCATTGTCATGAGGGTAGATTTTCTCACTCAGAGTTCCTTCCTGACGAGAACATTTAAGGAGAAGAATGAAAATTGTTAAAAATAATTATGGCGCCCTTCAAAATAATACTTGTTTTTAAATAGTCTAGGGATGAAAAATGAAATTTGTTCTTTATCAGAATACATTCACCTAGTCAATAGGAAATAGAATGTAGCAAAGTGCTATATTCAGCTCCCAAAGCCTGCCCATCAATATCTCTACCAGCAACATAATCTGAAAAGTCATTCCCTTATTGGCACATTTAACACTCCCTATTTTACGCCTCTCTCTGTCAAGGCTGATTGGAATCAAATCAGTCAAACAGTCAAATTTACTAATTCTAACAAGCAACATCCTCTGGTTACTCAGTTATCAGAAGAGTGCCCTCACTGAGCCCATTGCAGGGTGGATCAATGCAATTATCATCCCCTGACATATGGTGAGGAGCTATGAGTATTTCCACCTGAACTAAATTGAATGGGACACAAATCATTGACTTATGTCAAAGAAACCAGAGACAGCACCTGAAATACAGCAAATTTCAGAGGGGACTGACAGGCAGGGAGTGAAGAAAACAGAACTGTGTGTTGTTGATACTGTTCTGAAAAAAAATCACTCAACTCCTGTGCAGCTCAATATTTGCTCTGTCACCCAGTGCAAGTGAAGTGTGATGGGCTTCCTCTGTGTCTTCCTGATTTATGTGTTTGCTTATTCATTTTCATATTCTTTCCAGAGGGTAAAAGCCCTTCTTCTGTTTAATAAGTAAGTTTGGTGAAATGTAATCAGGAGGGCTATAACTGCTTCTGGCAACCTCTATGGAAAATAGCAAGGATTTCAATAGTCAAAATGCTTTTCACACACTTGCTGGCTTCAGAAATGAAGAAAACAGTTTAAAAAGAGGGTAAATGCCACTTTCATTTTTCTTTTATTTTCTTTTTAATCCAAACATGGAATGTCATTTTATAAAAGAAATTAATGATTTAACTTAAATACTGGAAGTTTATTTCAGCTTATTAAGTCCACATTTGTAGATGAAAAGGAAATGTGATTCACTGTGTTTAGTTCAGCCTATTTGGTACATAAAGAGACAGTTAAACCATCTAACTTGAAGAGCTTTTGGTGCCTAAACCAGAAACTAATCTCCTTAAGCCTCCAATTCATGAAATTCATGATGAGAGAGACAGATTTCTTCAGAGGGCAATTCAGAGTAAGAATTGAACTTAGGTGCTTAGTATTGGACTCCTCCAGAGAACACCTACCTTCTACTTTTAGGTATGTAGTGTGTGTGACCAGCCTTCTAACTTAGGTACTTTAGTAGGGGGAATGAAAGAACCTGTGATACTTCCTACAGCTCCATGAACACTTTGTAGGGAACAAACATTTTCTTGCTAAATAGTGATTTCTTTTTAAAACGCAATTTTCCTGTCTTGGAATATTTCATGGATATGGGTAATATTAAGAAAAATAAATGTAACTCTGCAACTAGATTGAGCGTAGGAAGGTACCATTTCCTGATGAATGGTGGTTGTGCTTTTTATAATTAGTATATCTTAATGGTGTTTCATTTTCATTATACTTTTGGAAAATATGAATGGAATAGGCAAAAGTTAAATATTCACAAGAAAGAAATGCAACAACGGTAGAGATATCGTTTTATGTTTCATTACATGTGTTTCTCACTATGTTTTATCAAGTGTTTGAAATAATTTTGCAAGATGCTTTGAGTGTTATAGACTTGTTCAGATACATAGTTGTTAAACTTTTTATATTGTGTTACTTAATTTTTCTTAGACTTCATGTCAATAGGTAGTTTAATGCAAACCATTTGGTCTGACCAATATGCTTCTAATGTAAAGTATCAGCTGTTTTGAGATAGACTGAAATTAGGGAGTTGAAATATGCAGAGCAGTAAAAGACATCCCAGCTTGGCAGAAGGTTCAAAGAAGTTTTATCCAGGTTTTAAGGAGTTGGAATCAGCACACTGGGAAGGATGGAAACTCTGAGTAAAGACCAGAGGTTGATTTCTTAACTTTTAGCTTAGCAGGACCCCCTGACTGCTTTATGCCAATCAAGGTTTTCAGGAAAAATGGAAAAAAAAAAACGAAACAGAAAGCAGCTGCCTAAGGATTCACTTTAGCACTTTTTGAGATTTCTGCCTTTTGCTTCCCTTGTGGTTGTCAAAGCCAACTTTCGTTTGCCACAGGCCTGGACACTCTCTTTCCATAGACCATTTCCTTCTAAATGCCTTTTGGCTTTTACTCAAGCCTCCATCCATCACGGCCTCTTTCTGAAAAGCTTTAAAGAGACCAGCTCTGTGAAAAAGTCTGGAGCAACAAGACAGCTTTCAGGCCTTTCATATGGTGACTGACCAAGCAAGCAGTAGAGAAAGATGAAATAAAATATATATAAAAAAATACAAAGCAAAAGAAAAGGAGAATGGTCTCCCTGTCATAGCAGGAGTGTTGGAACTAGATGATCTTTAAGGTCTTTTCCAACCACCATTCTATGACTTCATGAAAGAGACTTGTGGGAGTACAATGAGTTTATATTCAGTAGAAAATGACAAACACTCAATAGCCATTCTTTTCCAGTCTGTCCTTCAGATGACAGCAAAAAGATGGCTGTAATGTATTTTTTGCTTCCATTTCTTGATGTGTGTCAAAGGCCATTGTGGCCTAGGAAAGAAAACACCCTCAAAGCCTGTAGCCTCTAAGTTAAGCATTATTTAGGCAGAGATAGAGCTGATCTTGTTAAAGCTTAAAAATAGTGTTATTCAGAATATTTCTGTGATTTGTAAATCTGTATAAACACACATACAAAAAAAGAAAACATAGATCAAGATTTTAGCATTTCTCATTGCTCAGAGTGGAAGATCCTTTTCTGAGTTTAAGCTGCTATACATAGTTTTACCAGTAAGAAGAAGGGTTAAAATGAGTTTGGGTATTGTATTTCACAGTAGTCACTGGAGCAAAATTAAGTCCCAGCCAGCTAATCTTTGAAGAGCAGATTCTTCTTGCCTTCTCATATATAAGAAGATGTTACCTGAGCATGACTTATGATTAATTTATTTCAAGACTTGTATCACCCTCAAGTGGCTTCTAAAGTAACAAGGCAACTAAAATATCAAGTAGCATCATATTCATGTTCAATATTCAATTGTTGTATCTGATAATTATTATTAAGAGACCTTGTTTCTAAAAATGACTTTATTAAAGTTTATATGACATTACATATTGGAAGGACATAAAATGTACTCAGTTTAAGTTGAAACAAGAATTAGAAATGACTGATACTCTGATTTATAAGAACTGAATTTCAGAGCATTTTTACAGTATAAGAATGCCAAAGTAGATATTCCATCTAGTGACTTCCTTGCTGCGTCTTTTCTACTCTCTTCCCAAGAGAAAAAAATTGCATGGCTTTACTCTTTTAAAATGAGTCAAGGAAGAAAGAGTTGTGTGCAAACACATTATTTTAATACACAATTTATCTTCTTTTATTCTGGGTTTGATCATTATGGATGGAGATGTCTTGACATCTGGTACAATTTTTTTCAGTGACATATCAACCAAACTATGATTCCTGCATTAAAGAAATTCAAGTCTACTTATATATACACACTTCTTCTGTTCAATGGAAGAGTTTGCTAGTACCATGCAGAACATGTAAACCTACTTTGTAAGTTGCTCATGGTTGTATATAATTAGAACTTGGATTTATAGAAAGGCTAAGGCACCACAAAGCTCGTGGTAACCACACAACAAAACAAGGAAGGTTAATTTCTGCCCTTAATATTTTGTAGATTCCCCAAAGCCATTCATGTCATAAATAGCAGAAAGTTGCTAAGACTTTAAGTATCTGACTCCAGAGTTGTGTAGAGGTATTGTAAGGACAGTGAGAGAAAAAAACAATTGGTCCAGGGAGCGTTGAGATAAAACCAAGTCTTATCACTTCTGTTGTACAGACAAAAACAACTTGAATTGTGGAGTTTCTCTTCCCTTAAGGATCTTCCCTTCTCACTCCAGTCCTGCCCTCAGCTGCTGTTGGGCTGTCCGTTTATTCTTTCCAGCACCACTTAAAAATAGGAGAACATGGACCAGAAAGCAGCATGTGCTGAGAACATGAACCTTTGTCAGAAAATGTAGCTGAAAAAGGGAGGAAAGGGAGTTCAGAAACCCAGAGTGCTGGAGTGCTCTTGCAGCTTCCCTTCCACTCATACATAGCTACACCTTACACAGATGGAAATAGAAAGCAGATTAATGTACAGATCCTCTCATAGTGATTTTTCCTTTAAAGTGACTGGTTCACTACAGGCAAAATATCCTTTTTTTTTCTTCCCCTAGTGTTTTTATCTTTAGTCTTATTTATTTTTGTAGAGTATTGACTTGTCATTTATATGACAAGCATTTATTTTTTTCCATAAAAATCACCCTTTCCAGTATGTTTAATCTCTGTTACTTTATTAAGTAATCTATTTTTAAAGAATTAAATTAAAAACTAAAGTCAAGAATTATTTGCAGACCCATACTTAAGCAAGGAGCTACAGCAGGATTAAGCAATTCCATGGATACTACAAAGCAAGTCCTGCAGCTATGAAACCATATGTGGTATCATATCATTTCACCCTTGTGGAACAGCCTGAGTCTGCCCCCAAACTAGGCATTTTGAGCCAAGTTTTATTGATTTAATGCCTGCCAAGCCATTGAGGGCTGTATTATCTTAATCAACAAAAGTAGCAGTAATCTTAATTTTTGAAAGCAGTTAGGATGTTTTCTCCAATAGATATAAAGATACATAATAGTAACTAGGTTGTAAACGACACAGATTGGAAATAATTAAATCTAACACAGATGCCTTATTCCCCATATCGTTCTCTAAATAAGGCTAAAGTGTGTAAGGCAGTCATCTATGTGAAAAAGAGGCAGGAGAACAGCAATAAAACAAGATGGGGGATATAAAACCAGGAAACAGGTAGTAAATACGAGTTACTATTTTAAAGGCTCATGCAATTACTAAGGGGAAGAAAAAAATAGACCAGAGATATCAATAGTGAATAAAGTAAATAGGGAGGTTTTCAAAATTAATTGTGTTTGGGTTAAAAATAGCTTTGTAGAACCAATGTAAGAAATAATAATTATGCCAGGTTTTGAAATACAGCCCTCTCCAGCCCTGGTGAAATGGAAAGTTTGTCAGCCATAAATGGGGAGGATAAGAAGAAACATTTACTAAAAATACAGGATGTAATCCTCTAGGCTAGGTGATATAATTTCTGGAGGCAAAGGAGAACTAACTGTGTTGCCCTGAACAAAATTAACATTAACATTAACAAGAAAACAAGGATTGCACAAAAGATGAGGTCATAAAATTGCCCCAGTACTGAATAACTTAAAAGTCATGACTTGGGATTTATATATCAACTGGATTGATATTGATTCTAAGTAAAATAAAGGAACAGTTGAGTTGGGACTTTAAACATAGCTAATTATTGCCATGTTGATTCTTATATTACTTGTCTGGTTTTGTGGAATTTCTCTTTTCAAACTTTCTGTATTGCTTAATTCTGACAGGCTTGCAGACCTGTTCAGAACAGATAGTCACTATTATGATGTCTGGATTTCTCCGGTTTCTTTGTGATTGCCATCTCTCATCACATGGAATAAGAGAGTATTTTTCAGATGAAGTTTAAATTTACTCCCTTATTGAAACCACTTTTAGGTTGTTAGTGGGTAGAAAACAAACTATTGGGCTGTTTCTGAGTAATTGTATTTGCTGGAGACATACAGAGGTGTGGAGTCATATATGTGAAGTTTGCAAATGATACAATATATTTTTGGTAAGAAATGATGAGAACAGAGGGACACTAGCACAGAACAAGGGATGAGTTCAGTTGATGACCTGAGCGAAGAGCAGCACGCAAATGCAGCATATTCACTGTATCAACCCATTCTTCCTCAGGGCAGAAGTTACAACTCCATTAATCTTCCTTCTTCTTTCCAGTACTTGTGGTCTTAAGAACGACCTGGAGCACTTAATTAAATGGTCACAAATGAATATTGATAAGCATAATGATATATATTTTAAAACGAGGGCCACACATTGTGCTTGCAAAGTTGGAGTTCTTATGTAGAAATACAATAAGTTAAAAAGGGGTTTAATTGTCATTTTGAGTGAATATACATTTGAAATTCACTTCAGGGTTCACAGGAGAAGTACACCCCAAGAATGAGTAATCTAGAAAAGAAAAATAAAGGAGAAAGAAAATTTAGGTAATTAAATATTTTACTGTTTTCCTTGACTGTGCTAAAAGTACCACAATTCAAAAGGAATACTAAAATAGTCTTGTTACAACAAAGGAAATATATCCAAATATATCCAGAATTTGGAATATCAAGTCTTTTGTTGCAAAGGGTGGCCTTATCCAAGAGGAATTTGAGAGATTTTCTCTCTCTTGGTAAGTGCTTATGCATGGATATATTTGGATGTGTGAGGCATGATGATCCTTCTATCCAAAGGCTGCTCACTGAGGTTACAGACATTCCCTGCCTATTTAGGACAGGATTTTCCAGCAGTCTGACAGACAATGCAAAGATGTAATTTCATATCATTCCGAATGTTTGATGTGAGTTGGAACAGCTTCCTAAGAAGTGCATGATTTAATTCAGCTTTTCAGAAGAAATCTTCAACCTGTGTGTACTGAGGACTCACTCTGAATTTTTTACGTGGTCTATGCGTCTTCCTGGGGCATTTCATGACACTCTCATAGCACTTAGTTTCACAAAAGCATAACATTCAATAGTCTTATTTTGTCATTCAACCAATCAGAATTTAATATTTTTTCACTTTCTGTAGGAATATTATTTTACCATGACTTGCTAGATTGTTTTCTCCTTTCTGAAACATCATGGGTTTTTTTTTCCCAAATGAGGATGGAATGGTAAATTGTGGGTGCTGCAGAGAGGGAATTACTGCTCAGTGTGACTGACTCCTTGGTCCCTCCTGCTCAGGGCAGAAAAATTCTTTCTTTGGCCTTTTCTTTGATACGATAGAACTCTCTTTAAGCTCTTGGTTTTCCAATTTTGTATTATTCTTTTCTTCTTCTGTGTGTGATAGAGTTCACCACACGTGGATGAACAAATTTCCTGCCATCGATGAGGTTTTCGGATATCAGTGGTCTGGTAGGCTTTATTTATTTTCTTTTTCTATTCTGTTACTGGTTTTTTAGAGGGTTTTCTGAGAATTCTGAGTTTTTTTTGTAATTGAGGTTGTTGTTAGAGACAAGTCAAAAGATATGCATGAATAGGTGATGTACAGGGGGTTGCCTTCAAAAGTCTAAACGCCTTTGTGTCTCATGTAGGGGCCTAGTCTGTAAAACTTGTCTGGAAGTGATCTGCAATCAGCGAATATGTTCTCCAGAGAATAATCGAGCCTATATATTTTAAGAAGGAATTAATTATCTTCCTGTAATTGATGTTGCAATAAATTGATATTTTAGATTTAGACTTCATCCTTTCTAGTGGTTAAAATTAGGTGAATTAGATGCTACTTAATGCAATATAAAAGTGTAATAGTATATTTATTCTATTTGAAATATTACTAGCTTAACATTAGGCTACAGATAAGTGACACACACCTCTTTTTTTTATTTAGGCTATCTGATTTGCTTTTCAGGAATCGCAGAGTTACCATAGCTGTATCATTAGATTAGGAATTGCAACATAATTTGGGCCACACAGAGAACAAAACCATTACAGCAGCTCTGTAGTTATTATATGGGAAAATGAAAATGGCTTTTTTGAGCAGCATCATTACTCATAAATGCTTTCTTTGTATTATCTTTGTATTATTTTTCTCTTAGAATGAATAACAGTTAAGATCAAAACAATTATGCTAAATGTTGAAAGTAATTGTACCTTATCTATTCTCAGACACAAGATTTATAACAGATAATAAGAACATGATCAAAATACAATTACACATGCAATTTGTTTTTATGTACATGGGTTTGTGTGATAAAAAATTTTTTTCGTTGATTTTGTTTGGTTGGGGTTTTTTAATGTCCACTACTATAAGGATAAGCTGCATTAAAAAATGGCATTTATGAACTGCAGTTCATGTTTTAGTAGGAAATATTTCATCCTCATAAAAAGTGAAGCATGAAGTTCTGCTGTTATAATTTGGAAGCTCTAACCCTCAGGTTTGGCTAATACTTTTCCTTCTTTGGGAGACATAAGATATTCATATAGTGGAATCAATCCATCATTAATAGGAAATTCTCCTGCCAGAACAGGTCATGTGGCACTAGATGAGAAACTATAACAAAGTTTGAACTATGGAGGGTTAAGATTTAGTGCTTGGATATTTGTTTCCTGTCTTGTCATTGCATATGGAACAATGTGCCAATGAACATTTAAGAATGCCGGGATGGCAAGAGGGAGTTCACTATGAGATAAAGTTTTTGTGGCACATGCAACGTTCACTCAACTTTGACATGTTGTTACAACTTTGGTTTGGAGTCCTTTGGCACAGACTTCCAAGTGATATTAGAGAGAAGATTGCAGAATTTTAATGTTCAGATCCTGTGCTCAGCATGATCCGAGTTATCTATAGAAACAAACATCTTAGAAAGAAAAGATGTCTAATATTCTCAAGATTAAGTTTCTCCTTTGATGCAAAAAGCTATGCATGTTTGGTGATGGTGAGGAGGAAGGGTTACCCATTAACTGATGATAACACTATTTCTTCTTCTAACTAACCTGTGCAACTAGATTTCTCATTTAAAACTTGAATTTTAAAAATTTTTAATGTAATCTAAGGGTGTATATAAAAATCTATATTACAGAATGGATTAATGTATCTTTTAGTATCATAGTTTTCTTCCTAAAGTGGTGTCATTTCTGTGAGCAGGTGAGTGTGATGTCAAAATTCTATCCAAGAAATAACACTATTATCACATTCTATGGGAATTCTCTGCGCTTCCCAAAACATGATGATTTTGCTGCCTACTACCTGCCTATTACTTTTTCTTTACCTCTATCCTGATTTTTTGTACTAACCATCCACCTCATTTTCACTGGGATATCACAAACAATGGATAAACTGTGAGTATGTAACTCTGCCTGCTTGTTTTCTTGTACAGCAGAGGTAAAGGTTGAGTATGCACTTGAGCTTTTCTATTTCTTTTCAGCACTTTCCTGCTATCAAAGTTAAATAGCTGTACTCCAACTCTAAGCATGAACTTCCTGTTAAAAAAGTAGAAGTAACTGCTAGGTAGGAAGAGCTAACTTACTGGATGTCAGAGTTCCCTTGACGGTGCTAAACTTTAATGGAGGATGAGTGGCCTCTATTTTTCCATGCTGAGATTCCTACCTATTTTGTCTGCTCAGACTGACAGGTCTGAAAATGAATGATTTTTCTTCAGCCATGATGGATACCATTTCTAGACATATTGTAGCATAATGGACAAATAACTTCTCTTAAAGACTTGTCATATAATTTTAAGGAAAAAAAATTGTACCCAAGACAGACATTTCTATCTATATCCTCTGGGAATAATGAGACCTTAGAGCAGAGTCTAAGGCTAAGAGTTGGTTCAAAATACGATGATGTGATGTGCCCTTATCTTCTCTTACAGATAAGACAGGCAGACTGTTTCTTGCACAGAAAATCAAAGAGCAGACTGTAAAATCATGGGAAATAAAAAGCGACAACTGAAATATTTCCTTTCCTTTGAAAAATATTTCTTCTAGGAATTCCTTTTTATTTTCCTCTCCTTATTCCTTGGTGACTCCCACTTGTCTAAATTGTAGCGACCATAGTGGAATCACAAATGATTCATCTAAGTATGAAAAATATAAACCTCCATATTTATTCCAAATATTGTTGTTGTTAATAAGCTATCTTGGAAAAAAAAAAAACAAATGCTCAACCACTTGCTGGCTAACAATGAGAGCACAGACCTGGAATGGTAAAGGTGCTCCTGGTGGGCTCCAAGAGCTCTTTGCACCTACAGTAAAGGGTCATTGATACATGCTGAAAGCGCTGCCGTGGGAGGAGATCAGAGGCTGTTAATTTGGGATGACTGAGATATGTCCAAAATGCCACAGTCCTTAACATTTTGATATTTTCCATGTAGAAAAGGACCTCCTAGGCAACAGTTTAGAGAAGGGTAAAAAATAGACTCAGGGAAGATGTAATATAAAAATGAATCTGAAAAAATAAAGACAAAAGATTGGCATCTGTCAAACATCATTGAGCACATAAAATGTTAATCATAACAAAGCATGTAATTCATTTTAAATCTGCATAGCAATACACATAGAGAACATTATAAAGTAAAGCATGTAATCAGTATTGGGGTCCATGATGCTTGTGCGTGACAATCTGTCACTCTGCTTATTTGCTTTACTAATTGCTATATGGAAATGATTGGTTTTTTATTCATTAACAAGAGAGTCCTGGTTATTTCTAAGTCTCTCAAGGTTTCACAATTGCTTGTTACTGCCTCACCTTTTTTGAGGATATAGAAAGATTGGCCTGTTTTCTTCACTGGCAGTGAGTAGGACTCATCTTCTGTAGATGATACAACAGTGTCTGCAGAGGTTCCAGGGTGACTTGGGTCTGCAGATTTGTGTAGATTGACACAAAGTTATGAATAGTCTTTTTATTTGGCAAATATATTGGATTATGCATACAGAAAAGTCAAATAAAATTCCAAAACTACATTTCAAAGCTTGAAGAGAAACATACATAAAGTCTTTTATCAAAATTTATTTTTTTTGAAATAACATTTCATCTGGAAAGCTGGCTAAAACTAAATAGCAGGTTTTAAGGTTAAAATATATAGCTAAAAACAAAGCTTCATTTGACTCAAAACAACATCTGTTGTTTGTTCTAAGCAAACTAGAAATTGATTGACCTAGAATTGATTAAAAATTGTAGTCTCTCACCAAGCCAAAAACTAATAACAATTTTTTTCACAATCTAGGGAAGTACATCTTAGCATTATATACTGAAATATCTGAGCTGTGTGGGAAATCATATTACAAAATCCCTATTGACATTTATGAGGAAAATTACTGTTTTCAGCCCCTAACCACTTCATATATGTCATTTCTCTGGAGGTAATATGATTTTTATTTACTGGAAAAGAGTCTCTGATGAACAGACTGTAATTAATTAAATACATTAGTCTGTTTTGTTTAAAGGATAGACTTACAGGATGCAGGGTGGACCTGTTTCTAATATAGATGTGAGTGGCCCTAGCTCAGACTACTGTAGAACACAGAAAAATCCCACAAACGCCCCCACACAGACATACAAAAAGAACATAACAACACAAATCATAGTTATTTATTCCCTCACTAATTGGTCAAAATACTCTTCATTTCAACGAGCTTCCTGTTTGATGTGAAAAAGGAATTGTAAATGGATTCCATAAATCATTTTGCAGCCAAAGACCATGGTTTCCTAGGATTTATAAATCCTGGAGTGCCTAAGTTTTTTTAGAGTATATTTTCTACAATGTTAACAGGGATGTAAAAAAGGCAAGGCCAGAAGTTTCAAATTTTGCTGCCTAATTGCAGAAAATCCAACTGTGGCTGGGCACCTGGAGTGTTGCAAGTGCATGGTAATAGTGGAAATCAAGTACTTCATTTAAAGGCTATTTGAAGGTTTATAAAACTCAGTACCAAGTGTCTGTAGAAAGGGATACACTGAGAATTAAAGAACATGAATTTCAGCTTTTATTGCTGTTTCTTAAATGACAGTGGAATTGTAGTTCACAAATTAAATCATTGACCACAACACTCATTAAAAGCCAATACTAAGGGAAATTATTGCATTCTGGGACCTCAAGAAACCGGATCATTTCTGTATGCACAGAAAACAAATGCAATTTCTATGGCATAAACATCAATATTTTAAAACCACTACTGAGATGAAGTTCCTCAATTATAACTTCACTGTCTTACAATAAACTGTAAATCTCTGAAAAATATGTTGTTGGGGTTTTTTTTTTTTTTTTTTTATAATACTGGAAAATCGATTCTTCAAAATGCTACCAAAAGTACTAATGTTAACTAAACCTGTTTATATGATATATTCTTCTAAGCTTCTCGTAGCTAAAATGAGTTAACAAAAATGCAAAGCAACTCTGATGGAGGACAAAAAAGCCAACTGACCGTGGTTGCTCTGGTAACAAATTGCCTTTCTCTGTGAGTGTGTGTAGGGATGCATGAATATGAGACAGATATCTGTATATAGCTCATGGCAAGTTGCATATTTGTACACGTCCATTTACGTGTGCATCATTCCCTCTCTCAGATTCTTTCGCATGTTTTATTACCCGTGGATCCATGTGGGTTTTTTTCCCCCTTAAATTTCATTAATCATCCTTGTAAATGGAATGCTTCCCTTGAGTGACATTTTTATGTTAAAATTATATTATATTTGATTTGAAAAGCAACCTAATTAAGGTAGGCTTCCTGTAAGCTATTTAAGTCTCACCTCCCAGTGGAATCACGGAACATTTAGAAAAATAATGAATTACATCTTATATAATCTTTATTGCTACTTTTTAGAATGAATAATATATTCAGTTTGGGTTGAAATAACATATCCCTAAGGTGCAATTCGTTTCCACAAATTAGATTGGTCCCTCACATGCAAGATTATTAAGCATGAAGAAGAAAGTTATTGGGTTCCATATTCCCCTTAGGAATAGTATTTTTTCCTATTTTTTAAGTTTTAAATGTAGCCTGATTCAATAAAAATCTGCTAAATAGTTAAAAGAATGTTGCAGTTGCTTGGATTTACATATTAACCTTGGGTTTTTTTGCATTTTTTGTTTTGAGTACATGATTGATGTGTACAGCTCAAAGGGAAACACAAAGAACAGAAATACTACTGTGATTCTCTGTTTTTATAGGTTCTGAATGTAGTTTGAGTTCTTTTTCAAGCTTCACCCACCTCTTAATTGATTAAAAAACTCAGTGTGATTCACTCTGATTGTCAAAGAATGGTTGAGTTATTTCTAGAAAAAAAATGAGATTATACCAATAGTATGAAGTGGGGTGAAACATTTGATAGAGTTACATTTATTTATTTGTCAGTCTGATAGTTCCACTGGAAAAAAGTTGAATAACAAGTTCTGTGATGAAACATAGACAATTATTTGCAAATGATGGAACAAAAAGATTTTTTTAAAAATCATTGCCTGAGACAGTCATATGGTTTTCAGTGTGTTCTCTTTATAATTACATTAAATAACCATTTGTTTCTTTTTCATGAAGCTGGAGGTATATATTTGTTCCAAGTCATTTTAATAGGCTAAGAAAAACAAACACTTCTGCTCATAGCTAAAAAAAATCCACTCTAAGTTATATTTTACAAATGCAGTGCTGTTATTGTTTATACTAAATAAGTAAACTAGAAAAATGAAAAGTAGATAATGCAGCATTTCCTGTCACACTTGTTGATTCTGTTAAAGTATATTTGTTGAAGTAGTAAAAAGGCTATAGCTCATTTTAAGCGAGTGTATAACTTTATATTAAAGTCCTGTTGAACTGGACAGTTAAAATTTATTAAACTAAAATGAATATGAAAAATATACTCCTTTAAGGTTTTATTTCTCTGAGAATTTTGTATCTTTCTTATTACTAAATGTCAATTTAGACTAATTTTCCAGAACTATATTGATTTGTATTCTATTACTAGCTGAAATAAATTCAGTTACTGAGTTTAACATCTACCCGTCCAATCTGTTCCATCCTACTTGTGTAGGATGCCCCAGTTTGGGTTCATCTGACATCAGAATGCATGTAGATAGATTTCCACTCTTATGGCTAAGATTATACAAAACCTGATATAGAGGACAGCTAGAATTTTAAACCCCGTTTACACCTAGCCTTACTTATACCTAGACTGAAAGAAACAACTGATAAGAGCAGGGAAGACATAGTATATGTGAGATATTTTGTAGTTGCCATCCAAGCTAGAAAGAAGAGTTTTTAAATTAAGCAAAACTAATAAGCTGTCATTAGAATTTTTAGCATCTTTACAGATCAATACCGTAATACTTGGAATCTCTTTTTCTTCTTGGAACAAATTGTGTTTCTGTAGGGGAAGGTATGAACTTACTAAAGTCTCTTTGAATAAAAATTATTCTGATGGATAGAGAGATAAAAATTAATTGGGAGGCCAGGGCTCAACTGCTTCCTCCTTTATCTGGACTAGAGAACTCACAAAGGTGAAGATGCAAGGTGGTCAAGCTCTCAAAGTGGCCCAGGGAGGGACATGGACTTCTCTAGTTAATAATTTGGAGAAGAAAACACAGTTCTCAACTGAAAAATAATAGAAATGGAAAGGAGACATAAAAAAAGGTGAGAAATGTGGTTTTGAGGAAAATAATCTTATCATTTATAGTACATCTGCACACATAAAGAATGGAACAATAAGATGAATGGTACTCCTTTCTGGGTTTGAACATGGATTTGCTTTGCCTTTGGGTTTGGTGGTTTGATTTTTTTTTATTTTAGGACAAAAGTTGACAACTTTTTACCACGACTGGAGGTCTAATAGCTGTTATGAGGAAGAGCAAAATTTGATTTAATAAGAGGCTGATTTGTTTTAAGAAAACTCATTGTGTGAAACAGTGAATCACGCTCAGGATATTGCTGCTATTCAAGCCAGCCACAGCTGCCGGTGATTTCAGAGAGTTCAGGTATTTGAGGAAGTGGAGAATAGGGAGGGATGAGGTTATCTGGTGTGGCCTTTAGCGGGTCCTCTGGGTTAGAGCTTAATGAAACCTCTCCAGGTACAGTAGAACTTCAGTGTCATGAAACCAAGTATGTCTGTATGGAGGATGTTCTGAAATGTTGTGACTTGTGAATTCTATACAGGTCTAAGTTAGAGAGAAGCAGGAAGTACACGAGTGGCAGAATATGTGTGCTTATTGTTATGTTTCCAGCCAGTTGGTTTTTTCACATGCTGCAACTAGGTAGAATGTGCAAAATTTGTGCACTGCTGACATAAATGTGTCCTGTAAGAGCTATCATGTCCTTTAAGAGCTATCATGTCTTGGTGCCTCTCTAAATTCTGCTGTGTCTGAGGTAGTTTGCTGCAGCACTCTAATCCCAATGCTCCTAGAAGCTGTTCCACTTCCGATGAGATGCTCTGCCCTGTGGACAAACTAAGGCATAGGTCCAGAACACAGTGTCTGAAGACGGAATCCTGAATGCTTGGTACTTGTTGGTTAACATGCATGAGTGTACCTCTCTCCCTCTCTGGATTGCTTTTGATAAGAAAGCTGTTGGCATAATTTTACTGGTTTATTTGAATTTCCATTAATTGGATTTTGCTTCCAGGCAGACTCTTCACGAAGTCGTGTTGTCTGGAATTTTTCTAGTTTAGATTATGGACTATGAATTAGACAAGTATTCTTTGTACTAAACTTCTCATGGTTTAAAGTAGTTCACAAATTTTGTTTCACATTCAATTCCTCGAGCTCATAATGTTTTCCTTGTCCAGGATGATTCATCTATGACAAGTGCCTATTCTCCAGAATCAGCAACTGTGAATTCAACTTCTCTATCTCTGTATCATGCTAAAACATCTTTGTACTTTAAAATTGCCAATGGTGTCACTACAGGTCCGGCAAAGTGACGTGTGAAAGACAACACCTTGGGCACTGTTCAAGAAACAACTCTACTTAGAAAAGGAAAGAACTGGGGAAATGGAGAACAGAGAGAAAATGAGATATAATAAAGGTGAACGTGGTTTTGGTTGCTGGATCCTAAATCTTTGAAAATACAGAAACCAGAATAGAATCCATAGTGGTGATTCTGCATAGCAGCTCAATCTGATTCCTCTGCCTGAGGAATCAGGCATTTTAATCAAAGACTAGATTATTTACAGTATCAGATTTTGTCACCATTCAATTGACCAGGCATGAGGGTTACCTGGAATAATGTTTAGCTTGTGTAATGGCTTAATCTAATATTGCTGCTACTTCAGCTGTGGTCTCCTTTGAAGAGCTGTTAATGACTGTGCTTTTTAATATAAACCTAAAATTCCTGGGAGAGTCTGAATTTCATCTTGTGTCAGAAAGTGTATATGAATTTCTCCCAACAAATTCTATTTCCACTGAGACCAGTGGAACTTTTCCACTGACTTCAATAGCATTACATTTTTCACCCTTAATCTGTACAGGTGACAAAGAGAGCATAGCTTGTACATCACATAAAACTCTTCCAAAGTTATCAGAATGCCTCTGAATCATCATAACCAGAATTTCATACACTCTATGGCATATTGGCCTTTTAGGAACTTGGATTATTACTCAAAGACTCAGCAGCAAAATGAATATATGTTTTCTAACCCCCTTCCTGTACTGAATCCAAAGAAATTACAGGGTCCTCTTTCAATATGCATGGCATTTACAGATCCAAGATTTGCTTTTTCTTTCCTTAATGAGATCCACAAATAATAAAGCTAGCTTATTATTTTTAGTCAGTAGTCCAGGGGTCGAGGGCAGTGTGTGTGTGTGTGTGTGTGTAATATAATTTAGAAAAAGATTTTAGTTAACAATATCTTCTATTTGTCTTAAAGAGCACCTCTCTCCACCCTTGGCCTGCTGGCAGTGTTTCTTATGATGCAGCCCAGGAATATTTGGCTTTCTGGGCTGTGAGTGCACATTGTTGGACTACTTATAACAGTTGTAGTAGCATAGCTACTTCTTAGATAGTATCTCAAATCTGTTCCAATTCCAGCACCTAGGTAATATTTCCTGGTTTTATCACTAAGCAAAATTCAGCCAGGATGTATGTTGCTCTGCACACAGCATTTTGCATGAACCTACTCAATAACAATGTCTCACTAAGACAAATAAATGCCAAAGGCTGGCTTTTATTGCAGTCAGTGTGATGGCCTGGGTGATAGGTTGCTTATCTTCCCTTCTGTATGATGTCCATGATTCCAGTAGCTTTGTATTTTAATGACAGTGCCTAATAGCCTAGTGCTTTTCTTTTAGTCAGTAAATATACTGAACAAATTGCACAGGGCAACAAGGGATGTACTGGTTAATACATGGGATCACCTCCAGAAATGGCTCAGAATTAAATGGCAAAATATCTATCACTGAGTCTGAAGCACTAGAAAAGTATTAACTTTGGTGCTTTTTTTTTTTTTTTATGTGTGCGTGAAAAGATTCATGTGGTATTAATAGAGCTTTTTTTGCTTATTTGAGAATTCTAGATTTAAAAGCCAGTAGTAATGTTCAAATCATTTTGTAAAACCAAAGTTTTACATCAGAAGCGCGCAGTAGGAAAGTCTGTCTGCTCTTCAAGGCACTTTGTATTGTCTTTGTTATCAAGCAGTGAAACACTGCAAAGAAAATGCAGAGGGAGTAATACTAATCCATAAATAATTGTCTTTGTTATAATAAGGATGGCCATTGGATCAACAGTTGTGCAATAATCTCCTCGTTTGGCAATAAGCAGCCTCATTTATCATTAGTTTAACAATCTAAAAATTATGTTGACTAAATCTAAATATGCAAATTGATGGTATAGCTAAATACAGAAAGTTTGGCAAAAATCAGTTGATGCTGAATGTTCATACGATTCCTACAATTGTCACATGAATTATCACTCTGATATGCAGTAATATAACCATATAAATGAGTTTGCTGAGATTTATAGCAAACCTAATCTGTGTTCCTCTTGTAATTCATGGAGAGGAACAATCACATTCGCTCTGGCTGAGAACAGTGGAGATTTGCATCTGCACTGACTCTGCCTTTTGGAGTTTATTACTCCCTTTCCTGTATTGTTTGTGCCTGTAATATAAAGCGGTAGGAGGTTAAAATTTAGTAAAAAGAATATTTAAAATAGAGCTATGCTATCTGTTTTCTTTTGAGAGTGTTTTTAAATGAAAGAATATTAAGAAAGAACATACAGGCTTAGAATTTAATGACTACACTTGACTCTATTGGAAATCAGTATACCTTCCAATCCCAAATCTGTGTAATGCCTATAGTTCCTACATGGCATATTATATAAAGACATAAAAGGCAGTCTATTCTCTTTTTTTAGAAGCAAATTGTACCATATAAATTGCATAACAAGCTGCCTAGATGAATGTTCCAGGCTCTCTTTAAGTCTGTAAATAAATGGTGTGTTTCTAGAAGATATACAAAGCGCTGCTGTGACTGCTTCTTATGTAATGTTCTGAGTGGTGCAAGGAAACCTGTTCCTAACAGAATGCTTCGATACCTGAAGCAGAGTCAGCACTTGAAAACTATGTTTTGCTCTATAAGGTTGTTTCAAATGCTATCACATGTAATCGTCTCATGCTTGAGATAGAGCTTATGTCTGAATTTAAATCAAGTTATACTTAATGTATATTCAGATTTCATTTATTTGATTTTTTCTTCACTTCTTGCAAGGTGATTTTCTATCACCTTGAGGAGACACAATTATGTAGCTTTCTGTCAATTTTAGAAACCGAATAATTTTTAAAAATTTAAACATCAATTTTAACTAGACTTACTCACATAAAATTCTACATTTGCTGTACTATTAAAAAAATTTGGTCTGAAATCTGCAACTTCACAGGATCCTGAAATGAAGCTGTTGGTTTTTGGAATTCCTCTTGTAAAGAAAACTGTCATATATTTATATCATGGTTTCCTTGAAGGAATATATGTATAATTCAGAATCTAAAACAAGGATGTCACTACCTTGTTAAAAAAAGCCTATATGATTATATGGCCTTTTTTTATTATTATTTTTTAGATTGTAACTATACTTCCTATGCACGAAGATGTGAGAAAAGGAGCTTTTTAATTATTTAAGTAGTAGAAAAGAATAAAGTAGCACTTCTTACACTTAAATGTTGAGATATGGCCCCATCAGCTTTATTACAGACAAAACTAGAGACCATCTGTTATGGCAGATTGTTTCTTTAAGATGTCATACTTGAGTTATGGAGAAATAATGCCCAGAGAGTTATTTTATTGATCAGTTTGATGCCAGCCTTTCTCTGGGTGACTGCTAAGATTCCTTACTTTTAGACTCGCCCGTAGATTGTGGTAACCTGATGATTTAGCGTGTGGGGTTTAGTTTAAAACAGGTATAGCATTGTTTTATCCTTAGCTGTCCATCTATGTACTGATCATATCTTCAATATTATTACATAGCTGAATGCTCTGTAGCTGCTGGAATATGCTCACAAAGCCCAAGCAGCACAAAGGAACACTTGTTATTCAATAATATATTTCAGAATTCTCCTGCAAGTCGTTCTCACATCAGAAACCCAACAGCTAAACCTGTTACTAAGGCCACTGAGACCAAGGTCTAGAGTGGCAGTGGGTATTTTTGCCATGAAGTTCCCCTATTCATCATGATTATTTCATTTTCTTTTTTCTTCAATGCCAGCTTTGTGGTTTTTCCCAGAATTGCAGTTCATATGCACAGCTCTCAGATGTGAACTTCACTAACAGCTTGTCCAAGCGGCAGATGCAGTAAACAAGAAGACAGGCCCACCACAATTCCAGTACTGGGCCATGAGAGATGGCAGGGCAGGGGTCCCAGTTACACATACACACACATTTACATCACATCAGGAATTCTCAGATAACTTTTAGACACAGTTGTGACTTCTCGTTTTTGATTATTTTTTTTCTATTTATGCAACAGTGATTGAAAATAAATTGGTCTTTTTTTTTTTATCAGAGCGTGTGACTCAAATGTTCCATTTTGCAGGGTGCAAACGCCTGTAGCTGGAAAGGTGCCGATTTTGTACTAAGTCTTTTACAATGTATCTGAGCACTGAAATAGTATGAAGTGGGTATAATTAGTCTTTTGTGAAAATTTTCTGGTGATATTTAAAGGGCAAATCCCATTAAAGAATTACGAGAAAAAAATCAAAACATAGGTTTCTGAAAACGAGAAACTAATTATATATAAAAAAGAAAGAGGCAGCTGCAATGAGACTTTTTTTTTCCCCTAAAATCCCTCCAGATATATTTATGGAGTCTCACATTCAGCAGCTACTGAAGGAGAGGAAATAACTTGCGATGTCCTGGTGACCTGTATGACTTCATGTCATATTGCCATTCCTCCTCATCCAGTTGATTCATTACGAAGTTGTCATAAAAAATGACTTTTTCCAATGCTCCTCTCTTGTACCCCAACCATTTAATCTTTGAGATGATCCCTCCTTGACTACCTGAATACATACTGAGTGTGAGGAGAAACCTGAACTACAAAGCTATGTTGCCTGATCCCGACAGGTTTTTTCTGCAGATCTCCTAATTTCCAGGATGATCTATCCATGCACAAAGCATATACTGCCTTCCAGTGCAGAAAGCAAGTTCAGACAATCCACAAATCCTTCCTGCTTCCTCAATAGGAGATGACTTGGTGTCCTTTGAGGAAGGACAGTGCAACGAAGGATTCACTCATCTGTCTTATCTGACATTATTGCTACAAGAACAGGTGTGAAAACTGCCACAGGACTGCATAACACAAAAAGTGCCAAACTAGCCCACAGAGAAGTTCTCTAAAGGATTCTTTAGGATTTCCCTCAAATAGACTCTGAGAGCTTTCCTGCAGGAAGTCTGCTAAATTGTTTTCTGTATAACTTCTCTTTTAAGGTTCTGATGGGGAAACAAACCCAGAATTGTCTGATATATGATACATGTGGAGATGCACATATTTCTGGGGTGCTGGTTGGGTGACTCATCACACAGAAAATTCAAAAGACAATTAAAAAAACCTCCAACGACAGTGACCATCATGACTTTTGTTCTCCTTTTTTTTATGTTCTCTTTTCTTTCTTTAGTTTTCAGTTGTTCATTTCTTCATTGTCTTTAATTAGGATCTTGCTAGACTTCTTTTTCTGGTACAGACCAAGGCTTCCAAATGCTCTCTGGCTTTAATCTGAATCCTTCAGAAGAAAACAGTGCTTTACAAATGAAACTCAGAATGACTAGATGTGCATATATGATTAGTTATAGTGTCTGAAATGGTTTATACAACTTTTTTCCAAGTTCCAAGGCCCTTTCTTCCTTTTGTCCTGGTGCCTATTAACATTTTTTTGTGTTTCCTGTGTCGGATGAAAGAAAATTATTTTAAAACCTATTTAGAAAGCTTAGCACTCTGTATTCTTGGCCACAGACTGAAATGTGCCAGTGTGACAAAGGTGCAAGCAGTAGATAGGCAGAATGCTTGTTCAGAGTAATGTGAAGAAGGATATTTCTTTAGGAAGGCATAATGCCACCTCCATCCCCCAGCTCTAATCTAGAGCCAACTACTTGATATGAGAGAGTGAAATAAACACTGTGTCTTCTAAAATAACTCCCTTTCCTTTCATGGTTTCCAACAAACTCATTCGTTATGAAAATTTAATAATTTTGTGGTGTAGTGTCCCAAACTTTGAGATTTCCACAGGAAAAAAAAAAATGACATAACTTCTTGCCTACATCTTCTTTCTCATATATATGTTTAATTACATCAGTATTGTAGTACAAGTGATCAGAATCTCACTGAATTTTTATAATGAAGAAAATATTTCCTAGAGCATGCAGGTACATTTTAGCACAGGAGTTTGATTTGCCTCCTGCAGGGAGACAAAAGAAGGTAGAGGTGATGAACGGCTTTTTGACGTCATTAGTCCTAAATTGCCATCAGCATTTTAGAAAGTTGGGCTGCTTTTAGCAGGTCTTTGTGGTCCAACAGCTCTGGTGCTTTGAAACAGCTGGTGACTAGATGATACAATAACCTTCTGAGAGGCCTGGGATTGTCATGGTCACTCTTATACAGTAGCTGCCTTTTTTCTTTTTTTTTTTTTTTTTTTCAGTTAAGATGTGCCCTTTTATAGCTGATGGAATCTTGAAAAATAGGAGTTGTGTGGATATTATCCAGAAAGTACGGCTCTGGCTGTTCTGCCTGAGCACTGTCATAATCAATGTACTCGGGAAAAAATGCAGATTTTCTACTCTTCATCTTTCTTTGCATCCAGGAACAAAACTATCTTACATGAATGATGCACAGATAATAAAAACGCCAGCTGATAGAAGTCCAGAAGATTCCTTGTTTCATTAAATATGTAGTGAAATTAAAAGTAAAATTAACGCAGTGGGTAATTGCTGATTTGTTGGGAGGTTTTAAATTCAGATGTAAAAGGAAAACTGCAAGATGCAAATTAACTGTATTTTTAGAACCTAATATCTGACACAGAACTATTGGAGTTTGCATATGATTAACTTCCCATAGAACCCGACTTCTGGCTTCTTCCTGTCCCGAATACATCATTACCAGGCAGATTTCTAATGTGCTATGACCACACTCAGATAGCTTCCACCTCTCCTCTGTGTTTTAAGTTTATTGAATACCCTTTTATACCTCTTTGAAGCGAATGTTCAAAAATAATGCAGTGAATATAAAGGCTAGGGACTTATCTTGGATAAAGGTGAAGAGCACTAAGAATTGAATCCTGTTAATTGTGTGTGAGCAATCCTGATTCTGCTCAGTTCAGAAACAAAATGCATTTTGGTGGGTAATAACACTGCATAGGTTACAGGAACAGCATAACAGTCAACTGTGTGCAGGCAGTGAGATACTCTGGTATATAAAGACATTTATAGTTTTGTGGTTTGAACGTTTTTCAACTGGCTGTGTCAACCTCATGTAGTTCAAAAAGTTCAAATGCAAAGTCTTGCACCTGAGTTAGGTCAACCCCAAGAACAAATACAGGCTAGAGTACAGCATCGTGCTCTGGGACTCCCAACCAAAAAAAGATGTGGGTCTCTTGGAGAGAGGCCAGGGGAGGCTACAAAAATGCCCAGAGGGATGCAGCACCTCTCCTGTGGACACAGGCTGAGAGTTGTGGTTGTTCATCTTGGAGAAGAGGAGACTCTGGGGACAGCTGAGAGCTCCTTACAGTATCTAAAAGGGCTCCAAGAGAGCTGGAGAGGCAATTTGGACAAGAGCATGGAGCGACAGAGCAAGAGAGCATGGCTTTAGACTGTTAGAGGGTGGACTTTGATTAGATGTCAGAAAGAAATTCTTGGCTCTGAAGGTGGCAAGACTCTGGGCAGCTGTGGCTGCCCCTTCCCTGAAGTGTTCAAGGCCAAGCTGGATGGGGCTCTGAGAAATTTGGGATAGTGGGAGGTGTCCCTTCCCATGGCAGAGGGGTTGGAATTGGATGATCTTTACAGTCCCTTCTAGCCCAAACCATTCTAGGATTCTATGAATTATCCTAACTACCTACATTTTTTATGTATGTAATTTTCAAAATAAAAATAATTTTGGGGTTTTACTTCTATTCCCTGCAGCATTATAAATTTATTGTATTGTAGTTCAGCTTTATCTCTTGGTAGTGGTGAGCTTCTGGTCTCATAGTCAGGTGATTCAGTGTCAGAGTACTTACCCTATATAAAGTTAAGCAGTGTGTATATTATGAATCTCTTTGGCATCCATATAAACAACTGTCAAATAATTCCAATCTTTTGTATACCTTGCTGGGCAGAGCAGAGAGCTGAGGGCTGTGTGCAGCCATGAGGAACCATGGACACTTGATGAAGCCGTTCATATATGTCAGACTGGTGACTGCATGTGTGCCAAGACTGATTTTTGGAAGATGTTCATGAAGTAACACTTAAATTGTCACGAATATAGTTTCAGAGTCTGAGATGCAAACCTGTTCAGATGTCACACAGAGGGAGGATAAAAGTACCCACTGATAGCCCAAGGGAACCTGCTTTATGCATTTGTAATGACACAAATAAGCTCTGCCTCATCTAGCATGGCATATCATCCATCGAGGGAAGTGTTGAAAGTGATCTATGACTGCCTTATGTCAAGCAAAAATGAGTGGGATCTTGATTTACTTCTTTCTATGCTTATTAGCAATGAAATCTGTATATTGACCCTCATTAATCTTGATTGTGTGGTACCAGTGTAACTCACAGTGTCTTAATGCATTGCACCTTCCATTCTCCTCTGCAGTCGACTTTTTTTGTTCAAGTTGTTTAGGAAGATGAAATACTCAAATATGTGGAAGCATGGATTTTATTTTTTTACTCCTGCTTCATCTCACTATATTCTTATGGTGAAATGGCTGTACTTGATGAACAGGGAACAAACACAAGAGGGGAAGGTGACTTAATAGAAAACAGCAGCTTCTCTTGTCTTCCTTATTTAAAAAAAATATATACAAAAAAATAAAAGAATAGAATTATTGTGATGGTAAATTAATAAGATAATATATTATCTTCATTCATTACAGCCCAAAAATAAGGCAGTGGAAACAACAAAATCCAAACAACTTAAAATGAAAATCAGAACATTATTGCAAATCATGAGACTGTGAAGAGAAAAAATTACTACAGAGACAATAAACTCTGTTATTGTTTGTGCTGTAGCAGCTTTCTCTAATTTCTTGGACTAACAAACAATCCCATCTAATTACAGAAACATTTTTCTTGATTAGGGTTGGCTAGTCCTTGCTTGCATCTTGCTGTATTTCATGAACAGAGCTGAGAGTCCTTGATTGTGTGACAGTCTTGAGCAACTGTTGCTACCAATTCACAGTTAAAAAAAAAAAAAAAAAAAAAAGTAAAAAAAAATCTGAATGCAGTTCAGAGATCTCTATTTTGTACCCTTCCAGGGCTTCAGATATCCTGCTACATCCCTTTGGGGAAAGCCTTATATAGCAAGAAAAATAAAGAGAAAGGATGGTGTTTCCCATGTAGCAGTGTCACTCTTCTCAGAGCTCCCCCAGCAGCCATCAGCCAGTGTTCAGAGCCCCCAGCATTGCTTTGCTTTGCTGGGGGATCCAAACAGGGAAGGCTGAGCTCAGTTCTCCAAGGAATTACTGAGATTGAACCACGAGGAGCCCTCTGGCCACACTGCAGAACCCCAGGCAGAAAAGTGCATTGGCAGAGCACTTCAATGATGGCTCGGGTAGCATTGCCTTTGAGCTGCACAGAGCCTTGAAATAGTCAACAGTTTCTAACAGCCTTTGAGTGCCACATATCTCAGAAGTTGTAACGATAATGTGGCAGTGAATGCACAGTGTGTGCCTAAAACCTTCACCATGTGAAATGGCTTTACTGTTTTGGGGCTTTTTTTACCTCTCTAAAAATTTCCCTTTAAAAAGAAGACAGAACACCCAATTGTCCTGAAATCTAAAGCTCAATTTATTGGAATATGCCAGTTTAACAATTTAGCATGCCAGTTTAATGAATTGTATAGCTCTTTTGTTCTCCTTAGAAAGTATAACTAAAGACATTTCCTCTTTAACTGAAAATCACTCCAAGAGAATGTCTAAAAACAAGCTTTAGACTTACATGGAAGGAATAAGCAGTGTCTTTGTAGCATTAAAACTATGATTTTCTTTCCTCACATACAGTAACTAGTTTAGCAGTTGCTGAGGTCTGAACTGCACTGTTAACTTAAACATTGACTTAAACATTATATGGAGAAATAAGGGACAATGAAAAGAAGAAGGAAAAGGGGAGGAGAAATCACAGAAAGGTAAAAACCTTAAGAGAGACAATGAATGTACTGAAGACATCTTCAAAACTGACAAGACACTGAGTCAGTTTGTGTCCCGGAGAGGATCTGTCGCCAAGTTTTAAACTGAGGAAACCAAAAGGTTTTCAATCTTTATATAGTTATATATAAGAGTACTAGTTACTAGAATTTAGAATGTAGATTTTCTAGGTAAAAATAATGCAATCTGAGTCAAATTCCTTCTCCCCTTTGAATGTATTTCCTGAAAACATACAGAAAAGAAATTATTCTTGATGTGAAAAGACTCAGCACTGTACTAGGTTATGTGAAAGGAATTATCTTGATTCCACTGTTCAGCAATTGAGAAGAGGGGGTTTTCTCTGCATTTGTCGCAAAAGGCAGAAATTTTAAAATTTTAACATCTTGGTGAAAACATATTGGAACGTTGCTTTGAGAGCTGCCTTTTCTATATTTTTTTTCTCAAAAAAATAACTCAGTTTAAAACAACACCTTTCAGTTAGTTCTTTGCTCTACCTCATTGATGTGGAATGTTTCTTTAAATGTTCTCAGTTTCCTTCTCAAAGTGGCTGTGGCTATTTACTTTAGTTTTCATAATTATTTATGAGTAATTCAGTTTGTAAAATATACATAAAAGCCATCAGCAATCTGTCCTTCTGCATCAGGAGCAGAATCCTTCATGTTCCCTAAAGTATAAGAGTCCAAATTCATCCTACTGCAATTCTATTGGTTTACACTTCACTGAGGCTTGATGGGCTAAACGACAGTACAGATTTAGTCTAAATCATATTTTATAGTATTCCTGCAAAACATTTGGGAACTTCACTGAAGGCAATGATACAAGACAAAAAAATTTGGTGTCTGGGAGAGAAAATCAGATGCTTGAACTTTAATTTCAGTGGAAGACATGTTATTGGATCCCTCCTCCTTACAAATGCCTGCTGAAGTATTCCATAGGTGTTCATCCTACAGCTTATCTAGAATCAGGACCTTGAAGTCACTTCTTCTGGAAACGTTTTCTGAGTTTTGCCTGTCTGACAGTAGTGTAAGTTGTCAGTAGTGATATCACACAGACACTGAGAAATGCAAGCCAAGAACTGGGCTAAACAGGTCAGTGAACTTCAGGTACTGCTGGGAAGAGAAGGGTTTGGAGCATTGCAGGTATCAATGGACGTGCTTTAGTGCCTTGTAACCTCCACAAATTAGCCTCTGGATTTTGAATAGATCAGTGCCCGCTATTAGTGCATCAGGGATTTACAGCCTTCAGATTTTTTAAAAGGTTTTATACTGCTCTTCTGAAGATCACAAGGCACACCAAGAGGTGTATTGTAACCAGAATGAACAGTGACTATGTATTAACTTAGTGCTTTTATTTCTAGTCTTAAAAAGAGAAGAAAATGGTACTTGAGGTCACAGAGATTTGAGTCAGGTGCAGTGTTAGTGTCTAGAGAAACGGAAATATTTTGTTCCATCAGACATTTGAGAAAAAATCTAAAGAAAGTGCCTGCAGGCTAAAACATCACCTTTTCTTCTGTTCAGTCGCAAACAAGAGAACAATGGGAAATAGCAGGTAACAAAGTGATAGTTAGACTATAAATAGGCCACCAAGTTCTTATTTTAATTACAGGTATATTCTTCATGTGTGCTACAACAAAACGGCACAGCACAGAGATCCAAAAGTTATGCAGAAGGATTTTGTCATTATCTGTGTCATGGCTGTTTTTAATTTTAAATTTATTTTCATTGTCAGTGATGTTTCCTCATCCCATTTCATTCTTGTCTTTCATTTTTCTCTGAGATGGTACTTCACTTGTTTTCAGCCTGCCCACTATTGCTTTTGCAGAATTTCTTTCTGAATACTTTCAGTATAAATCTGGCTTGAGCAAACACTAGAACTGAAAATGTTCATTTTATCCTAGGATAGATATTTTTCTCTGTTGGATGCTTTCATTTGACTTAGTACCCCCTGAATATTGACCATATTTTGACAATTTTTCTAATTCCAATCTTTAATTAAAAACAAAACAAAGGACTTGTTAACATTATTTAATATTATTTCACTGTGATTGACAGTGGAAACTGCAGTTCATATCAGAGCTGCAGCTAATTAGTCAGTCATTACAGTGTGCTTCAGTTAGATGGCAGAACTTAGTTCTATACTCTGAGCTACCCAGTTGTAAGGGCATGACAACAATGTGTCATTTGCCAAGGACTGCAAAGTGAAAGCTTTCACTTTGGCATGATATAAGAAAAAATGAACCTTTACAATAAGCTCCATGTTTAATGCTGGATCACCTCTGAAACTGTTATCAAACTGTGCTTTGACCACAGCAGGGAAGCATTTGATTAACTAACAACAAGAAGGAATGTGATGAACAATGAGACATCAAAGACAGCAGCTTCCTGACAGCAGTTATTGAACAGTGATTAATGAATGACAGAAATGAAGAATGTATAACCTCCAGTATATTTAAGAAGGCTAATAAGTACCACAAGGTGGAGTTCAAAAAAGTCATTAATTGGTAAAAATATAAAACTTCACATTTGGTCTGGTCTAAAAAAAGACCAACTGTATAGAGTGACATAGCTAATACTCATAATACAGCTTTCTTTTTTAATGAAAACATCTTTGTTTATTTGGAGGGAGGAAGATTTGTGTTATTTCAATAAGCACTGCAATAACTCAGAATACTGGCCATGCTTTAACAATGACCAGAACTTATTTACTGCTCTTAATTTTCATTGTACCTAAATAGTGTTGAGTTGACAATGGCAAAACAGAAGAATTTAAGGAAGAGCAGAAATATTAGAAACATCAGTGATCTGAAATAAGGTGGAAGATAATTGAGGAAGTGCTGTTAACATGCTGGGATCAAAGCATGTTAAGCACTAGGCTGCCCAATGTACATAAACACCATCCGGTGCAAGGTATTGAGGTTCCCCTCAGTCTTAATCAAGTTTTTGAAACTGAACAAGTCACCCTTCCACAGCCAAAGTGTGGCAGCACTATTCTCACAAAAGGAGGCCACCGGAAAACCTCTGCTCCCCTTTGCAACAGCACAAAAATGAGGGCAGTCATTGGGATTAGAAGAGATCAGATCCAGCTCCCTCCTCTGCCTACAGGGATTGTTAAATCTCTCAGAAGAGTCCTAATTAGTGTGCTATGAAGTATTCTATGGAAGAATGCTCTTGGTTGCTCCTGATGTTATTGTACTTGGCATTAAATAATTAAATCTTTGCAGGAGAAAAGATGCAAAGGAGAGACAAGGGGATGGGGCTGGAGGAAGACAGAGAGAGAAAAAGAGAGAACAGGACTTTTAAACGTGTGTGAGAAATTCAGATGTGTATTCTTATTCCTAAAACTACACTAAGAGCTCACACTACATAGTCATTGAAGGAGGAAACATGTACCTCCCCATCACAAGTAGCCTTCTATCTGCTAAACAAATCAAAATTTCTTTTAATTAAATGTTAAGAGGTTTTTGGGAAACTCAAGATGTCTGTTGTTGCATATGCTCATAGAACTTCTTTCCTGCAGGGAGGGTCAGACCCCTTCAATAAGCTGAATTGCCTTTGTGTCTCTGAATAGTTGGACTTGGAGATAAATCCTTTCAGCAAGGTTGCTGAGGAGTACAAAGCATGTAGGAGGGAAAGATTTATATATGTGGTCTTCGTCCTTCTGAAGTCAAAATTTAACTCGTGATAGGGCAGATATATGGCTGAAGCGTTTCATTTGATTAGGAAGCTGTAAGACAAGTTTATATGGCTGCTCCTCAGTCTTTGCTATGAGATCGCTTTGTTTTATTTTTAGGGGACATGACAACAGGTTGAAAAGGGCTTTTCTATATGATATAAATCATGTTTGTGGCTGAATAACCTATATAGTTCTACTGATACAGCTACTTAAAGCCATACAATTGTACAGACCAAGGGGCAGGAGAGGGGTTCTACTGTGAGAGAGATTTTTTTTGTATGACTTTAATGCTGGGTAGCAATAATTTTTTGTGCATGTGTCTAAATATAAAACATACTAGAAAGTCGTGCCTGGGAAACTATTTCTTTAGTGACAGCTTTTTAATTGTACCTGTGATCTCTGCAGGTGATAGCCTAAGTATATATGGTTTTCAGAAACTGCATATTGAGGCAGTGATGAACATGTTTAATAATTGTTACTTCTGGGCTTTTTGCAATGCTTTAATAAGATAAAGTTATACCTGAAGTTAATACTTTTCTGTGTGAGATTGAAAATGTAATCTAGTAATAAGAAGTTCCCTTGTATCACTCCAAGATAATAAGCTTTCTGGAGTTATCAAAAGTTTTGAGGGCTTGAGAAAAGAAAGATCTTTTCTTGAGACCATCATTGCCTATCTGGCTAGAAACAGTGTTTCACTGCTTTTACACACAGAAAAAGGGACTTATAATTAGTAATGTTCACTGAAGGCTTTCAAAGACTCTGTTACAGTCTGAGGATACTTCAGGAGTTAGGCAGGGCAAGGTCAGGGTTTCCAGCATTATGATCCTATTAGTACAGAGCACTTAAACTAATCTGTGCTGTGTTAAGACTAAGTTAACCCCAGAGCTCAGAAATGGTGTTGAGAGTTCAGCAGGCAGCACTTAAGAGTTGCTGTAGCCTCAGAGCCTCTGCAAGGCACCCAGAGCCTCCCTGGCAGTGGCTGATCCATGTGCCTTATCAAGTGCTCTGGCTGCAGGTGCACCAGTATGGTTTTGAAGAGAACTTGCTGTACAGCAGTTCTAATTGTGCTGTTCATGGCTAGATATTCAAAATAGCTCCTTCTAAACAATCTGGTTTGAGCTCTCTGGAAATCAAAGTCCAGGCATCTTGCTAGACTTATAAAGATTTATATTTGAACATAATGTTCTTGATTTGGTATAAGCTCTTCAATCCCTCATTATCCCAATGAAGGATTCATTTCAGTAATGAAGGAAATTATCTCTTTATATAATTGTATTTTTTTGTATTCCTGTGACTCAAAGCACATTACAAGTGCAAAATAGGAGTCTAATATTTTGATATAAAATGACAATTACAAAGGAAAGTTATTAAGCTTCTATTCATCTGAATTCTGGCAAAACCTTTGGTGCCTTATGGTGATATTCTCTGTCTACAGCTGTGCTGTAGAGACCAGAAAGCACTGCAAAGCTTTACATTTTGCACCCTCTTTAACTGTGATGCTGCGTGAAATTAAACTACAGTTACATTATGAAGGCAGACTCTCCTGCATTCATCTCGAGTCAAAGAGCAGTTTACTTCCAAACTTGAAGGAAAAATGAGTTAAAAATACTCTATCTCCTGAGGGTGGCAATGAGGCTTTCCAGTCTCAGTATTGCAACACACCTTTACTTTCAGACTCTTGGACTGGTGGGCTGCTGAGTGGGATCAGGCTTTTGGGTATAAATCCTCAAGGTGTGCTAATTCATAGTCTCTCTCAGGCCTCTTGGATCTATGGTGTTTTGGATTCTGCAGTCATCTAAATATCTTTTTCTCTCAAGGACTTAAGCCACTAGTCTTTCGGCTTAGTATCAAGAGTATATTACTCTTTGACAGATTTTCCTTCTATTACTTTTCTTTAAAAGTATAGAGATTTCAATTCTAGTAACTAAAGTGGCAGGGGCTTGCACAAAAGGTGTCTGTCTGTTTTCACCTAAATATGATTTATAATCTAGGTATATAAACATAAGGCCACTGCATCAAGGAGATATTAAGCTTGATATTACATGAAAACTACCAGTTTGTCTTCATTATCTATTAATTTATCTATTTATCTCTCATAAGTGGTTTTATGGAATCTTTTAAGATGGCCAGTTCTTCTCAGCAAAAGCTATAGGTGTTTGCTGGAGAAGTAATGATATAAATCACTTTTCCTCTCCTGCAACAGTTTCTTTTCTGCTGAGAGTTCAAGGCTTTGTTGTTTCTACTTGTGCAATGAGTTGCACCAACTGAAGTTGGTATTTTTAAAAAATCTGTAAAGAACCTGATTTTGATGAGGACAAGAGACATCAACTACTGAATCCTGTCTTCCATCCCATCATGTCTCTGAGGTCTGTGGCTGTGGTTGTATTGTAAAGCAGGATTTCTGGTTTTGACAAAAGCAGCACATTCCTCATTTTATTGCTGGATATAGTTTCCCCAGCTATCAGTTTAGGACATTGTTTTCATGTCTGTTCTGCTGTCCATCTGGTGCTTTCATACACACATTTCTATCCACACTTCATTCGTATCCACCTCCTTACTTCGATGACAAGTCTTTCAAAGGACGTTTAAGGAATGTGCCAAACCGAGCAAATCAAATTGCATTAACACATTAACACTGTTAAATGCATTATATGCCAGCCCTGACATACCACCAGTTTTATAGAAATTGCCCTCCAGAATACAGTAGCAGCGAAATGAGATAAGTATACGCCTCTTCCTACCCGGACTGCGGCCCGTTGCAGTTATGCTTCTCATTTCCTTCTGCAGTTGCTATTTCCCCTCTAAGTATCAAAGTCCCAGCTATGTTTTTTGCTTTTATGTTTGTCATAATGTTGTCTTCATCTTTGTTATGAAGAGTTCTGCGGTGGAGACTTTTGAAAAACATAGTTATACAAGTGTTAGTTAAAACGTAGTGCATGTTTTCAGCCTCCTGCATTGGTATGGTACTCTATTTACCTATGACATTCTCAATTTTGCTGCAGTATCTGTAAGGAAGTGAGCTAACTTAATTGCAAAGTCAATGTTAAATGAATTTATAAGTCATGCACACTTTGCACAAGTATCTTCTTCCATGAACTTGAATTGTCATGTTAATTCAGTTTTCTCCTAAAGGATTTTGAGAGTGATGAGCTGATTTCCTCATCCAGTTTCACGTATAACAGAGAAACAGAGATAAGGAACTACTCGCCCTGAGCATAAAATCCTTCAAATGCTTACCAATGTTGTAGGAATCTTAAAATACAGTGAGGTCAATGTTTTCTTTTAAAAGAATATACTCAAGATGAATACCTGAAAAATAAGCTGCATAATGAAATGACATGAGAAGTGACTGCCTTGAGAATAACTTATAAAGATGATTCTTGCCCTTCAACTCGTGCTTTGTACTGAGCATTTCTCTCACATATTAGTTTCCAAGTGGAATTTGGTGCCAGTAAATAATGAGTCCTTGAAATGGCTAGAAGTCAAGAAAGTTCTCCTCCTAGGAAGAACGCTTTATTACAAGATCCCTTCCAAACCCCAGAATTATTCTGGAAGCAATCTGCAGCTCCAGTGGATAACCAACTTGAATTTGAATGGGCAATCAGCTGTAAGCCTGTTTGAATGTCCAAGGGGGATGATATGCTCCTTAGTTATATGAAAATGAGAGTATCAAATGGAAAAATTCCACAATTTTCCATTTCACATAACTGTGGTAATAACAGAAGTAAAGTTCTGCTATCTGAATATTTTATATGGTGCCCATACACAGTGATAGAAATTTGTCACATGCTCAGATGTGTTTTCTGCTGCACTTCTCAGTCATCTTATGGTCTGGGAAAGTGCAGGAGTTTGGGAGAACATCAGAGCTCAAGAGAAGCATATCTGAATGTTTCCTGAAAGATCCTGGGCAAACGAGCATTGGTGGCTATGGAAATGGGGTGAATAACAATTGCAAGGGGCAAAGGGGAGGTGCAGGTAAAACAGGACCAACCTGATTTCTGTTCCAGAAGTGTTTGACTTTTTCAGTGCAACTTATTGCTACAATGACACCTCTGAAAGTCAGAAAAGCCGTGGGTCCATGGATTTGAATTGATCTCAGATGTTGTAGTTATGGTCCTCTCTGGATTAAAATATTTGAATTTTGACTCCTAAGCATTATGAAAGTGTTGCCCTTCCACATCAGATACCATACAGGTGTTAGTAGGATTCCAGTTTGAAGGGGAATAAATTGTGCTCTGACCAGAGCTGTGTGCTGAGACAACACTGAAAAGTGTATTCTGTCACATGGAGGGTGTCTTCTGGTTCAGATCTCCTGGACAGTGAACTAAAATAGCTCCCCAATAACCATGATATTGAGAGAGATTTCCTTTCCTGATATTTTAATCTCTTTGTAACACGCAGGATGGTTGCGCAAGTTTCCTCTTTTGTGATAAGGAACACGTTATTCTGCGTTAATAGTGGAGGACAATGATTCTCCAAGTTTCTGTTGATTTATGTGCAGAATTCTTTTTACCAATGCCGAAGATTTGCCTCCAAAGTCACAGTATTTCTTTTCAGATATGCATATTTTAGATGCCACGCTCTTAATTCTAACTGAAATTCTGTTGCTTAAAAATAAATAAATAATGACGTCTACTGCCCTTGTTTCTGTTTTTTTCAGCCTTTTCTTGGTAATAAAGAGTGCTATAAATGATAGTTGAATCTGGTAATTAGACAAGACTTCCCTTTTCTGTCCTGTTTTTTTTCCTTTGCTGTAATGAATTTTGTCTGTTTACTGGCTTGAGGTCCCTTCCTTCTGTGAGACTTATCTTTTTAATGGCAGTCATTTTTAACATGCACAATTTTTCTGCAAGCATGACATTCACTATCTCTATAATAACAATCATTTGGCTTATGATTTAAACCATTACAGCACTGTACCATGCTGTGAGACTCAAATGCTGGCTTCACTTTTACATTGTTTACTTTCCTATCAGCATGTTGACAGTTCATAACTCTTGGCTACTTCCACATTGACTGCATTTTCTGTAAAGCTTTAGAGGAAATAAAGAACTGCATTAGACAATTGGTTTTTTGGATTACTTGCTAAGCATGATGTAAACTTGGTGTCAAGATACTGAACTAGATAGTCACTCTAACATGGCATGAATTTGCTAGTAAAGTGTGAAATAGATGTAGCATCATTTTTTAAAACATATCTTAAGTTTAATAGACAAAGATCAATGAAAACTTTTAACGACATAAAGACAAGATGGGATACCTTAAGTACGAAACTAATATAGCCATTGTTGCCTGGCCAATTTTTTTCCCTTGCTCTACTCCTCCCCTGTTTCTCATTTGAGGGACACTTCTTTACTTGAACACTTAGCCATGATGGTCTGTGAGGGGGAACGGAGCTCTTTGTTCCCTGCAATTATTTTATCTGTTTTCAGCCAGCAGAAACATGAGAAGGCATTGCTGGGAAAACTCAGGCCAAACAAGTTCTGGAAACTTAGCACAAGGGATACTTCAATATGAACAAATAACTAGGGGGTGGTTTCTAAAGCGGTTTACAACTCTAATAAATCGAGTGGAGTTTTTTTAGCTGTTTCTCAAGTCATATCTCTGCCATGAGATTCTCAGACATATTTTGAGTCCTGTCTTATTTCAAAGAAAAGATCTAAAGAGTTTTTTACACAAAAAGGAGTTATTTTTTAGATATCCAACATGAGATGTACAAGTATTTAACTTGGGCAATGTTTTATGAGGCAGACAGTTTGTGGTGTACACATTTTAATCTTAATGAGCCTTCCTTTTAAAATACAGAGTAATAATCTAGTCTTCTATACATCCAAATGCAAGTGTTGGCATAGAAAAAAGGTACATACTAAACCCAAAAATTTTTGCTGTACCTGTTTTACTACACTCTTTTATTTCTTTTTACAATTAGAGTTTGTTTCTTTTGTAGCAACAGTTCCACAGTTTGGTAATTAAAATGTGAAATAGAATGAAGGAGTAGTTCATGTCTTAAAGATGCTTGAAGCTTCCTGTCATAGGCGGTGCAGCGCCACAATTTGTTTTATGCAAAAATAAATTTGTTTAATAAAATCTCATTTTCCAAGCTTTAATACTAACCAGTTGGGGAACTCATACTTTCCAATACTACTAATGACTTATGAGTATTTTACACTGTACACAAGCACAGTGTTACCTGGTTGCACAGCTACACTACGAGTTTGCCTTTCTTATATTTAAGCTTCAGGAATTGTGTGATTATGGCTTTTTAAAGAAAACATTTATGGAGTGTTTAGTGGTAGATAAAGAGCTTGAAATTGTGTTTTGAGCATTCAATTTAAAGGCTTGACATCTAAGGAAGTTAAAAATAGTTGAAAATGGTTTTTAGTAAATCTTATGTTGGGAAACTGACTGGAAATTTTAGGGGCCGGAGTTGCAGTTTTTGCATATGGCAAATATTGTTCATAATGTACAGGGATGTACCTGTATCTTTTTTGGATGAGATTGCAGGAGAAGCATATCATTTCAGTCAGCTTTTTGTTAGATGTTCTCTTGTGTACTTTCAGGACACCATGCCCACTCTCAATGTCTGCAGATGAAAATGTTTGGTTTTCTCCAATTTTTATCTTCCTTATAAGAGCATAGTGAATATGTACAATCTAAATTGATTTTAAAAAAATATTTTATTCCATTTTGCAATCTGCATCATGTTAATGTGGAAATATTTCTAAACTCTACTTCCTATTTATTCTGTATTCTAGCATATGAATTCACATTCTTGTAAAAGTAAGTGTGTAGGAGGAGGATAGGGAAGAAATTATTCTTGAAACATTCTTTCTCCACTTGAGGTTTGACGTTGCTTTTCATCTGAAATTAAAATTGATGGTCAGAGAATAATTCGTGTTAATGCAGCTGTTATTCAATTTGAAAAATTTCTAACAGGAAGATAGTGCTCTTAGCTGGGGAACAAAGGGTCACAAATGTCATTCTGCACATCAAATTTTTCCCAATCTGCCCCTGAAGCAGAGGGTACATTAACTTAAAAAGGAGAGAAGAAGAAAAATAAGAGAAAGAGAGGGAAAGAAAGAGAGACAGAGGGAGAAAGCAAGCAAGCAAGCATTTAAACAAGTATAGTGTCAATATGCTAGAATAGTCTCCTGAACCCCTTGTCATCCGTGATAAGGACATCAATAATAGTCATTGTCAACCTTCATTAAGCTCAGTTCATCCATTTTTATGTCCCTCAGGATGTTTTTCATTGATATTTTCCCTGGAAAGAGAAAAGGCCCTGCATTGAGCTACTGTATAAACCTTGATTCCTTTCCTGAGGGCTCTTGGTACATAAGAAACAAATTATTTTAATTACTTTTTTCTGGTTTGATTTTTTTTTTTTTTTCCTTAATACTTTGTTTGTTCAGTTGGTTTTTCTTCTGGGTTCCTCTGGGATGTTTAACCTGTTTCTAGATGCAGAAGAGCTCTTGCTTATTAATCCACATAATTAAAGTCTAAGGAAAAGGGAAAGGTCTACTTGCAAACATATAGAAAAAGAAGATGCTAAGAAAATCAGATCCATGCTTTGCCTTCTCTAGGGATTTGTCTGAACATTGTTGCTGACATCTCTTAGTTTACACATGTCTATGGTTTATTTTTTATATTCTTCTTAGTTCTCACACGTTGAGTTAGCAGTGACCAGCAACACCTGAGTTCTTTTTTGTTTTTTCACAAAAAGACAATCAGAAAGATAATATTCCTGGCTTTGGATTTGGAGTCTTTGCAAACAGAGGAGGTAGGTGTTTTGAGGAATGGATGTTGGTGTGTCCAGAAATGAGTTAACTCGCTATTTTACTTTTCTCGAAATGAAGAAAATTATTTCTAAATTCATTCAAGTGCTGCTCTCTTTTCAGCGCTCTCAGCAGTTCTTTCTAATATGAGAAGATACCATATCAGGTATCTGATATCAGAAGGAAGGCTCACACACTCAACGTTGTTATAATTGGCAAGAAATGGTATATATAATATCTAAAGTATTAGGAGTCTATGCCTTGAATTGTTGCTTCTTTTGAAGTTATTTTTTATACAAGGTGCTATTTTCTTAGACCTTGTTAGAGATTTTGCCCAGAAATAAATATTTTCATTGGGAGAAAAAAAAAAAAGGAAAAGGAAAGAAAACTTATAGATAAAATACTTAGAAATCCCAAAAATACCTGGAAGTGTGAGCAGACTACTGGATTGCAAATTGAAACCAGATATTAGGCCCAAAGACACTCCTTATATTATACGTTAGTGTATATATTTTAAAAATCTAAAATTCAGAATATCTAACCTTTCTAAATCTAAAAATTCATGATATCACTACATATATACATGGAGCTGGCTTCTCATGTCTTTCACTTAAACACAAAACTATACAATCTAACATAGCCTTGTAAAGAGACTCTGAGGAGAGAGACGTAATAAAAATGTTCTCATAACTGGCAATTTAATAATCCAAGAAGCATTTTTGGTGCCAGTACTGAAGACCTCTGTGAATTTAATTGCACAAGCTAGATTTTAAATTATTATTTAAATCTTGTGTAAATTTGACTATAGATTAGGTGATGCTACACTGACAGCATTGTCTCTGTTTACCCAAAACTTGAGCACATTTAGTAAAAAACAAATTACAGCACAGAATAGAAGTAGGTCTATTATGAAATCCCTGGAACTGGATGTAATTTTCTGCTTTCAATTAAATCTACCAAAAAAAACAAACCCTATCCTTTTTTTCACTATAACCTATCCAGCTGAGCTGAATTGCTTCTTCAGGTTCAGTTAACAATGCAAGTGATGGTAAAGCTTGTTAAAGAACTGAGTGTACTTCCAGCCTGGTTATAAATAAGTCTATTCACAAATTCTCATAAATTTGAAATGAGTCTCCAGCAAACCTAGAGTGACCAATTTTGAATGTGAATAGCTGTAAAGTTTGTGTAATCTTCACTATCATTGGGAGATATCTGAGATCCTGTGATAGTATTTTTGTGTGCCAGGCAAAGAACTTGGTGAGTAGAAAGACACCTCTGCCAAATGTAGGAGCTGAGGTACATCAAATAGTCCTTCTTTAAAAATATGCATTGGAGTTCCATATATCCATTAATTTATTTGCTTGTTTCTGAGGGTTTGGGGAGTTTGGGCTTTTAAATGAATTTTGATCAACCAATCCCAGTCAAAGTTTCATTAATGCAGTGTTTGCAGAGCTCAGGAAATTTCTTTCTCTGGTGTCACTTTTAAGAGACTCTTCAGGTGGTGAATGTACTCATCATCCTTCTTTTGTCAGTGTTACAGGACTTCATTACAGTGTGCAAGCACTTAAAAGGGCAGTGCCTGCTGTGTGAGAGACCTGTGCAGCTTATGAGAGAAGGTACCCTATAGTGTCATTATGAGTTGTCAATGCAATTGTACCTCAGGCCATTCCCACAACATATCTAATTCTGTTCCCCTCTGACCCCTTTCATGGCAGAAAATGGTAGAATTGTGCAGTTGTGTCTTTGAAAAGTGGCGTAGAGCCTGGCACAATAGATTCCTCATAATATCATAGAGCATATTGAGCTAGACCTACAGAGATTTTGAAAGAGATGAAATTACACTGATCATCATATGGGGCAGTTAAGTCTTATCTTCAGTCTTAAAAATAAAACATGGGTGTACTTCTTTTTTGCATTGAAAGCCACTCTACAAAATGATGCATGAAATGATCATGAAATGCCGGCCTGAAAGTACACCATATTTTTTGAAATAAGTCAAATCCAGGGATTCTGTATGAGCCTTTCTAACACCAGGGCACCCTCTGACCCACATCCTCTAAAGGGATTGCACTCTGTGCAGCAACTTAAATGTCTCTGGCATCAAACTAGTGTAACACTCTGAGTTTCTTGTATGTGTGAGGAAATTGGAAAAATAATATTTTTTTTCTAATATGGCTTACAATTATCATACAACTGGTGTATTTACAGTGCCCTGGAAACAGGTATGATAGCCCATCTTCATCTCCAGTGTGGACACACAATCTGCACTCATCATCTGAATCACATATTGGTGGGTTACACATCTCCCAGTTGTTACAGAGAATGGATGAAGTCAGAGGTGTCTGAGAGGAGGGAGGAGCACTGGAGAATCCTGCTTGGTGTAACTTTAGGAATGACAGACAAGCATGTGAATCCTGAATTTATGTGCAGGTAAACACTTCATCACCTCACTTTTATACTTAGTTAAATCCAGATTTAGTGCCTGATTTTCTCCTTGTTTTATAGTTGTTAGGACATGTAGTTGGCAAAATATTGAACCAATTTACCCCTTTTTCCTCTGCCTACCCCACTTTAGAGCTGTGGTTCCTGGGAGAAAGCACAGGGATCTGAAAGCAAAATTATGTTCACCTCTTGGCTTTCTGTTGTAAGCATAATATTCAGAATGTTTTTGCCATATTAATGTGCTGCTCATAATTGTTAATATTGCCAGTGATTTACTGATGAGCCTCTTAACTCTAAGCAATGCTGTGACTCAATCCCTTTCCCTGTAGCATTAAGAACTAATTTGACAGTTGCTACAGGCAAAGCTGCGAGATGACTCAGATTGTCAAATGTCCTTTGTCCTCACAAATGCAAAATCCTGCAGCCAAGTTTCAAATGCAATTCCATTTTATTGTAATTTATTGTTCATTTCTCTTCTTGACACAGCAGCTCCCTAACAGGTCCGTACATCATTACTTAAATGCTTGCTCACAAAGGACTGTTGTCAATCACTGGCACAGAACATCAAGCAGAAAGAATGTCTGATCAAATACATTTTGAAAGGTCTGCCACAACAATAGGGAAAAGCTGAATCAAACTGGGGGAAGGGCTAAACAGGACTTATTTGTATCAAGAAGATGAGATTATTTTAAATAAGCCTAAAACTCTGAAAATCGAGTGGAATTAATTCATTTCTAGGTACTACTCAGCATGCATATTCTTTAAAGCATTGATGATAATGTAAGTGGTGGCAATATTAAAATACTAAAACCAATGAGCATAGCAAAAATGAACCATCATACCATTCAGACCTTCCTGGGGCTGAAAAGAACCTTGGACTCAGCCAGAAAATGAGTAAAAATAAAGTCAGGAATGGCTTCTCTGAGGGTGATTACACCTAGGTCATCTGTATTAACATTAATAAGAGTGTTTTAAACAATCATGTATTTTTCATGTAGCTTTTTGAGTTAACATCTTGATTTTATTTCTCACAAGAAGAGAATATCTGCGGTTCAGTTTTACAAACAACATGTTTGCTTTTAAATTATTTTAAAATATAATTTTTCTCTATATAATATATCACAGACTCCATCGGTTCAAGAGGTAAATGACACAAAGGAATTGATAAAATTTGAATTCAAAATAATAAAATAGATTTTTCATTTTGTGTACCTCAATGAAAGTAATTAGATTTTTTTCCCCCCCCTAATCTGAGAGGAATTTAATGACAGTGTATAGCCTTGAACTTCCCCTGATCCCTGCACTGTAGCTGCATACAAATCAATAACACACTTCATTTACAAGAGTTTGTGTCCTTGTCAGATCAAAATTCTGGTCACTCAGGGCTGTCACACTGAAGGTGAGCTTTGCACATCTCCCTGGATTTCTTCGTCGCCCCTGATGGGGCAGAGAGTGAGAGTGGGAGGAAAATAACAACGGTTCTATGATTCTCTGCCAGCCCTTCTTCATGCCAAATCTTAAAAATAACAAAGTCTTTCTCACAAATGGGAAAATGTTGCACTCCCCGAGGAATTTCTGGAATGCCATTGCTCTGAGGATGCCTCAGTGGGTTGGGCAGCAAGAGCTGCTGACTGGATTTCGGTTGTACTGAACAGGCTTCTCACTCTGGGCACTGAGGAAAAACAATGTCTGATGATTTAACATAGCAATGACTCACATGCATGAAGTGAAAATGAAGCATGGTTGGTGTTATTTTATCACTAACTTTCACATGCCTCACTGTGAAAATGTCTTTTAAGTTGCTTTAATGTAATTCTCTGTGCTGGGGTTTTGTGAGTAAACAAAAAACCTCCCACCACCTTTATTGTCTGCAACTGCAACATTCCATTGGTCCACCATTTGGCTCATTATGAGCAGATTCACTACTACTGCTACTACTAATTGCTAACAGTAGGTTTCCAGTTGTTGAGTGTTGGTTAACTTAGTAATTGCTCAGAATATTGTGATTGCAGCTGTATCAGCATTAAAAATTTCTAAATAAGTTGCATAACTTGACCTATGCTTGTGCTCTACCCAGAGAATATGCTGATTTAATAGCTTAGGTAGCTCAGGGTCTGTTTTGAACTGCTTTTTTTCCCCATGTAGAGCTGGTGGCTCTGAACTGAATCCTGGCTTCAATTCAGAGACCAGAAGCAAGAGGAACAATAACAAGTATCACTTGGATTGGATAGAAAATGTGATATATATTTACAGTGGGCAAAATTAAGCAGCGTCGGCTAGAAAGGGAGTAAAAGAAAGTGCCAGTGTTAAGAGATGTGTTGGTTTGATTTATATTGGATGGGAAAATTGGGGGTAGGTTTATTTTATTGAAAAATTAAGTAACAATCAGTGGAGTTTTTAAAAAGTGCAGATTTCTTTAGAGTTAACAAACTATAAAACTGATTCAGTGCTACAAAAATGGATAACCATTGCTTTATTCTTTTCTCAGTTTTCTTTTGGTGATTGCATGAATCGCTAGTGTGTCATAAACTAAGGTCTTAAAAGTGAGCTTGAGACAATAAAAAGAAAAGCCTTAAAATATTTTCCTGGGATTAAAAGACTGTTTGATTTACTTTTAGCTCATCTGAACTTGGTTGTATTGACAAGGTCAATATTTAAGTCATTTTTTCATACCATTATAATAACTGGCTGGGGAGAAGATGGCAATTTCTTTCATTTCACCTTGAGCAGAGAATGGATGGAGATGTAGAGTTAACCTTTTTGTAAAGTGATTCTCTCTAAACAGCCCTAGTTTGTTTCCAGGCTGGGAAAAATCTACACATAGGAACAATTACTGATTTTAAAAAGTTTTTGGACTAGATAAAGTTGTTGAATGGTATTTCAGACCATGTATTCGTTACATCCAGAATACTTAGAAACCATCAAAAATGCTGTATGTGCAAGAAAAAGCTGCAGGAAGTCCAGCCCCTCTTAATAGCAGTAGCTGACAGCAATGAATATGTACTTCTAGAGGAAATTCTGTAAAAGCGTAAATATAGAAAAAAATTGGCATTATTGGCATTATCTGATCTGAAATTCCTCCCATTTATCATTCTTATCTCCTTTGTTATTTTTCCTTCTATAGTAGAGAAACTAAAAGTTGTTTAACCCAGGAGCCTGAGGTCTACTCTGTGTGTCAACCAGGAACAGGGTCTCATCAGGAACTAAACTCTCCCAATAATTCCAAAATAGAAGCCCTGCTAAAAGGGTTAAATCTGTTAAGAAACAAGACTTTCAGAAAATGATCTCACTAAAATGTAGCTGTTGCCATCAAACACCACATGTGCTGTTTGTAGAATAAATGGGTCTACTCAGTACATATTTCTCATCTCTTAGAAACCAAGAAGAAAAAGTAGCAATTCTGTTAAAACCCAGATGTTCCACTGTCTTGCTTCTAGGTGCTCTAGAAAGAAACAACAAAAAAACATTCCCTAAACCGATTGACTTTTATCATGAGCTCTTTCTATGTCACAGAAATAGATTTCATTGGGTTTTGACAGCCTGGCTTGATGTTAAGCTTGTATCAAAACCCTACCAACAGGAGAAAGACTGCTGAGTTGAACATAATGGTCATATTAGGGGCTTTTGCAGTGCCTGTCTCTGTGGTGGATGTGATTTCCTCTATTTTGACCCCAAGAAGCTTTTACAGCGGCTCATTTCAAGTTTGTGTCTCCAAAAGGAAAACAGTGGAAATACAAAAAGCGAAATGATCAACTGCACTTTTATTTCAAGTAGCCCTCCCACCGTCCATGAGCTCTGCAGGGAGCAGGAGATGGGAAATCAGTGTTGCCCTTAAAACAGAGGAAATGTTTTTCTAACATAATATACATGAAGCACTCCAGGATTCCCACTCTCTGTAAACGACTCAAAGACCGTAGGTGCAAATTCTAACGATGTGGCCAGCTCTGCTAAATCTCTGCCCTCTTCAAGCTTCCAGTGCTCTTGTTGTCTTTTGCTGTGCACTTAGCGTTATGTGGTCTCCTAAGGCTTCGTGAATAATGTATCCATCAGCAACTTTTGCATCTTCTGAGACTCTTCCCATTTTCTAAAAGCAGTTTGGTTCAAGGGTGTAATTGAAACCATGCACTGAATGAGGATTTTTATACCGGCCATTCTGAAAGTCTGGTCTCAGACTGAATGAGCCCTTACACGTTGCTGTATTATCTCATTTTCCCACACAGGCATTGAAAAACCCTGTACAATCAGTGCAACACATCAGCTGAAGCCATGATCTTTCCTCACTCTAGTATCTTCCTTTTTGTAGCAATATCTAGACATGGAAACTTGGGGAAGGAGATATACTGTTTCCTTCCATACCTGGAATATTTCCTGAATAAAGCAGAAGATAGTCCTTCATGCTCTTTCTCCTTCCCCAGAGTCTGGTCAACTGCAAGTTCCCAAATAGAGTCAATAAATCTGTTGTATATACACAGCCTCTCTCTGCTTGCAGTTCACTTGGTGGTGACATCCCCTTGTGTGATACAGAGAGGTACCACAGAATATCCTGAGTTGGAAGGGACCCATACGGATCATCAAAGTCCAACTTCTGGGCAGAAAGTCCAGAAGGTATCCATTGAAGGCCAGCTCCGTGGCCAAAAGGGACCACTGGAAACACAATATCTGATGCTTTTCCCTCCCATCTCCTTAAGCAATCCTGGCCTGGGGGGAGAACAAAACCAAAACTCTATGAAATAATAGCAACATCTGAAAACTTCATAATTGACGTCAACTGGCTAATGTTTATACTAGAGTTTACTCAGATTTTTGCTGAAGAAGCAGAACTGAGTTATACTTTTGTCCTTAGCTATGACTTTTTGAGAGTGTGACTCAGATATGGAAGTCAACTTGTGTTTAATATTCCAGTTTGGTGATGAAACCTGTTCCCTTAACACCTTTTTAATTTTATTTTTTTTATTAAATTCTTTTTTCCCCCAGTTCATACAGATGTAAACTTGTCAAGTGGGATTGGTTAAAATAGTGTAGAGAAATACAGTTAATTGTTTAAAAATCCTTTTAAAATGCTGTAATTTGTTACAAATAAGTTGAATTATAAACAGCAAAATTAAAGCTTGGTACTAATTTCTCTTGTGTTCCTCCCAGTTGGCAAAAATAGAAAATGGCTAGTCAGCTTTCCCATTGTTTACATAGTTTTGAGTTTTTAATTAACATAATCTGCTTATTGCAATGTAGCTGTTAATTGCAGCCAGTTGAAGGAGAGGGGTACAAATTGCTGTTTATGTAGTAGAAGAAGGAGCCAAATAATTAGGGAAACTGTTTCCCATATAGAAAATGACAATATTTTCTTTCTTTACACAGAAACATAAATAAATCTGTGACCAACTGTTTAGACACCATTTAAAAAGCACTGTAGCAAGGCAAAGAACTTCAATACATTCAAATTGGTTCTTTTCTCCATCAACTTGCCTGAACACATTTTTCTTTTTTAATGAAAATGAAGCTTCTGTTAAAAACAACTCCAAGCTCAGTTTTGGGGGTTTAGAGTGATGTCAATAAAGTCTCACTGAGGCCACTCTGCAAAAAAAGCTCAGAAGCTGCAGTAACAGACACTAAAAGTCGAGAGTTGCTGAGACTTGGTGGAGTTTCTCTGCGTAAGGATGAGTGGAAGTACCCGTGAGCATTCCAAGACTATTTCAGTGACTTAATTATTTGCAATTAAAATGATGATTCTTTAGGTACTGAGTATTTCTGTTTATTTTCCCCCAAAATGAAGTGTTTCCAACAAGGAAAAAAAGAAATCAGTGATTTTGGCAAATATTCAGATGATAGGCCCATCTCCAACCATGCTTTAGTATTATATATAACACTGCAGGGGAATCTTAGGCAAAGAACCATTAATTTTGACTTTTTCTGCAAACCTAAGCAACAGAACCAAAGCTAATTACAGAACTGAGTTTTGTCCCAGCCATATAATCCACTGTTCAAGTTTTAGTCTTCACATTTCCATTGCAGCCAGATATGGTAAAGGTTATTAAGTATTCTAATCTCATAAAATAAAAATGAACAAAAAGGGATGCTGTTAAGATGACTTGGTTCTCTTCAAACACAGCAAGCTTTTCTTTATGCTAGAATGAACAATGATTAAGAAGGTTTGACTGTATTATTAGAAATCTTTAATTGCAAAACGAGAAGCTGCTATGTATTTTGTAAAATATAATCGAAATCATTTGCAGTAGCAAATTAAATATATTCATGAGTAAAAGTTCCAAATATTTTATCTGTTGACCTTTACCATACACTGTAAAATTTTAGTGTTGGTGCTATTGTATAACTTTAAATATTCCACAGTAGTGGAATCTGTGGGCCAGATTCTGATTTCACTTACATCTAATGTAGTTTTGAACACTGGAAGCAACACCTTGATTGGCAATGCTGACAGGTAAGTGGAGAAATGCCTTATGGCTCAAAGACTGCCCTTTTGCCCATATTAATACTAATTTCTGAAATGAATCACAAGGACAATGGTTATTGATCTATTCCAAATTACACACTCCATGTGCTTTTCTAGACCTGGCACCTGAGTCAGGGAAATTGGTGATGAATTGATGGCAGGATTAAATGGCTCCTTGTAAGTAAAATATATACTCTGAATCTTCCAAATCATGGTTACCATGATAATAAATTTTATTTTTTCTCTAAAATAGTGTCAGATATGTTTATATTTCCCTAACAGCTTTGTTGTCCTAAGTCATATTGGAACACACTTAGTGCCCATATTTGAATCACAATATTATTGTTCTTTCTTCCTGGTTTCAAAAAAATAAAGAAATTTAAATTTTTAATAGCCTGAATAAGTTAAAAGAATAATGTAGATTGATGTTCTCAGCACAGAGCCTGAAGCTGATAAAATCCAAATTTGTCATATATTGAAGAAGTTAGAGCCTATATCTGAGGCTGGTGAGTAGTACAAAATGTTGGTTCATGTAGCTGAAATATATGTGCATCATATATTAATAAGACAAAGCTGTGTCCTTGAAATCCTAAAATAGTCCTTTCTAACAGCTGCTATATCCTTTCTTCAAACAGTGTTCCCAGGCTCAACAAATATAGTTATACAAAGTAATATATGGTGTGCATCCATGAGCTCCATCTGTGTTTGAGTTGACAAAGAGAGCGTCTGCAGGTTTGGTAAGAGCCAACAAATGCATGGGAGGAAAATCAATTAAAGGTTATTAAATACAAAGACATCTCCTCTGTGTCTGGAATTCTGTCTTGGAAAGTATTGGTGGTTCTGAGAATAATTACTTCATGTTTGGCCTGTTCATATTTCTGCTGGGAGGTTAGAACACGTTAAGGACTAGTTGAAGTTGTCATGCATGAATAAGAGAATACAATTTTAATGTGTGCTCTCTGTTTCTCAATTTGCACTGAATTTGTTGCAAATCCTCTCCTACCAACAACAACAACAAACAACAAATCAAGCAAACACAAAAAAAAAATTTAAAAAATGAGAATCAACCAAAAAACTAAATAACAAAAAAAGAAGCTGTGAGTTTAGAATTCTGTTCCAAACCAGTGTAGTTAAACTTGTTTTCAGTATTTGTTATGTTCTTTTAAAAATAAATTTGGTCAGGTGTCAGAAAGAGAAGAATATTTAATCAGGACATACAATTTCATAGCCCAATTTGCTCTTTAATTCCAACTCTGGGATGGAAGCAATCTCATCAGATGCTAAGATCCTGTAGATCTGTCTTATAAGCAAGTCAAAATCGGGACCTTTATATATATTTTTAATATTACCTATTTCCACATTTTTTCCTACAGTTTATTGTGCCAGGTTTGTTAATGCCATCACATTGAAGCAAACTCAACACTTCCCTCCTTTTCTGCGTTCACACAGAGCAGTGCCAAGAAAAGGCTGCAGGTGTGAGGTGTAACCTTGTTCTCTTTTTTTTCATGCCTGGTTGCTGTCTGGAGTTGCATCAGCAGAGCAATGCCCTCACACATGGGATGCAGATCTTTTCAGAGATAAGCAGGAAGCTCCAAAGAAAAGCTGTTCTGCAGACTTGGGCATTTCTGGCTGTTCCATGCTGAGGTCCAGAAAACTTTGCTGCTGCTGCTTAGGACTGAGCACAGTGCTGTTAATAAAGCAGCTGTCATCTGAGAAAGAACACTGGGCTTTCTAGTGGGATTTAACTCAGGCAGATGCTACTGAGGAATGTCCTGATGAATTGTGTTCGATAGGTCAGCAGAGGATAATAGATCCTGAAAAAAAAATCCTAAAATGACCACTAATGACCATGCTTTTTTTAAGGAGAAGCAGCTCTCCTATTTACAGGATATAAGAGGTGGTAGAGAGCTTTTAGAGAGAAAGGAAAACTACTCTTAAAACATCCTAATGACCTCAGAATACTGCCTTGCCCCCCTTTTTCTGGTTCTTTATGATTCCAATCTCTTTTGAGTGAAAATGCTACAATGAAATATATTATCTCTTTTATTGAAAGGAGAGAGATAGAACACTTACCAAGCAATTTAAGGGATGCAAGTGAATCTAATCACTCCTGAAATCAAAAGAAGTAAAGTGAAAATTCTTTTTTCCTTTCTTTTCCTTGATAATGAATGCGAATACTTAGTTTTGGTCTCCTTTCACCATTCTATCTCAATAAATGAGCATAGTCAGGGAATAGATTTTCACATTGCTACACTGCTCCCAGCTTAGTGCTGTCACTCCTTTATCCGCTGCTCCATTTCTCTGGTGTGTCACCAACTTTTTAAGTGGGTTTCCAACGGTGGTTATCAATTGGTTCAGTTCTCAAGGTAATTCTTCTGTAACTATGCGGATGAAAATGTGTGAGGAGAAAAAAGAGCTTGTGTTTTATGAAAGTAGATATTCTTGATATACAACAGAATCTCTTCAGTTTTTTTCTGTCTGCATAAATGGGTCATTCAGCCTTTTGCACAACAAAATCTTGGGACCATGACCGCTCTTCTGCCCACAGGGTAATTAGTAGCTTAACTATCAACTAGTTAGAGACAGGGTAATTTAAGCAGGTCAAAACTGCTTATAAATGAGCATGGTTGGATGTCTTAGTTGTGCGATGATATGGAACACACAGGATTTTTGTTGAAGTCGGAAACTGGCATTGGCTTTGTTAGTCCTGTTAGTGTAGAACCCTCCTGGCTGGTGCTCACAGGCAGAAAGTTTAAACAAAGACCATGAAAAAGTACAAAGATACAATATCTTTGTGGTGAGCCAGTTGACAGCCATCAGCAGCACCAGAATGCAGAAGGCAAGAAGGCAACAAGGTGCTGCATGAGGCAGATCATTTCTTTTTGTAAACTTCAGTAACCTGTGGAAACCAATGTAAACCTCAGTACTGACAATTTAGAGCAGATTAAGCAGTACTTGTGTAATAGACTATGAGACAACCTTTTAGCAGTTTGCTGCTGAGAAGGAAGCTATTTGGGGTGTACTGTACATGTGCAGAATACACTGTGTTGGATTAATTCAAATTGTTAAGAAATCAGCATATGAAACATTTTTTTTTTTTACACATCCCAAATCAAGGGACCAATTGAGATTGTGTAATAAGATTTTCTCAAAAGCTCAAGGGATAAAGGAAATTGTTACTTGATAAAGTAACATCTTTGCAATTCGGGTGGATTTTAATGATGAATAAGAACATCCAGAAACACTTATTTTGTTTTATTTTCACTTTTAACATGTCTTGGTAATAAGCAAGGCCTACGAATAAATATAAATGAAGAACCAGTGAAATGCACTGTGTGCCACTGAGAATATTTCTCCTCTTGCAGTATAAAAGCTGGAAAATTATGACACAACCACAGTGACACAGTCTCCCTCACCATGGAGCATTTTTGCAGCAAGACAAATTAAAAGTAAGAATAAGATAAAATGTTATTATAGGGCCATTGATCTTCTGTTACCTAAAAGGAGTGAATATAGGTGTCAGAGCTGACAAAGTGCTAAAGTATTCCAGCCTATGTAAAGCTCAGTACAAAACGGTGAAAAACAGCCTTATCAGATTTTTCCCAACTTAAGTGGGGGAAGGAGAGTAGTTGTCCTTTAGAACCAATAGGACCATTAAAGCTGTCAGGTTTCCAGACAAAACAAAGCTGGGATGACAGCTGCATACTCTACGAAAATAGAAATTTCACTTAAAAAAAATAAAATTGCTTTCAAGCATCTGGTCTACTTGCCAGGTAAAATCTTGGAGTCGTATTTAATTACCTAGTTTTAAAATCCTAATAGAGATGTTATGGAATATCTATGGAGATGCCAGGGGTGCTGTTGGAATGCTGGATTCGGAGCTGAGGGACAGGCTGTCGCAGGAGCTTTCTACAGACCAAAGACACCAGTGTGCCCTGGGGATGCCCAACACTGCTGCTCATCCCACTGTCTTGTAAGAGCTTGGCAGGGATGAGCCCAAACCCTAATGCTGTTGTCTCAGTGTTGAGCAAAATAATTGATTCTTTCCTTCTGTGGTTTGTGTCAATTATCCTTTTTTCTCTTCATCCTTTGTTTTCCTTCCTCTTCCAGTTCCCAACCATGTGAAGACCTTTCTACCACATGTGTTTACTGCAAAGGTTCAGCCAGTCACTTCAATGTATCCCCCATCACCAAACTAGTGGTAAGTCTCCTTGAATCAGTGATCTTTCTGTTTTGAGTAAAGTTTTAAAGTACTTAGTCTGAAGCTTGCATACAACACTTGTGACACATCATCGTGTCGCAGTCATTGACAGTCAGAAGGAGAGCAATCAGCTGACGGAAAGAATTTGGAAGTAAACTGACAACCTCTGTCTGTTTGATGTCTTTTGTTTTCCTATCCTCGAATCATTCAGAAACTGACTGAATATTCTCAGAACATATTTTTTGCAAATTCATCTTTCTTCCTTCTGCTCAGATGACTTGGTGTGATTTCAATGAAAAAGTGGAAACTTGGCTCATACAAGACTCCTCTTCCCTCTTCTACAGTTGTGCTTACAAAGGGGATTCTCTGTGACAGCCAGTGATTTTGAGTTGCTTATCAAGAGACTGGTCTAATCTAATCTAAAAACTCTCCAGTGAGAGGGATTTTATATTGCTGCTCTGTCTGGGAAGAACTGATGCTCAAAAACCATATTTGGTTATTTTATTTGCATCTGACTGGTAGTTCATTGGAAGAAATGTATTTGAATGTAATTTTTCTGCCATTTTAGGATCCAAAATAAGCCTTTACACAAAGGGAAATGCACTTTTGTTGGGTTATGAACATATAAAGGCTCTGTCATGAGAAAATAAGTTTTCTCTACGTGTGCCTGTCCCTAGCATTAATATCAAATTTGAAATGAAGAAGGTTCCAGCCAAAGACTGGTCTAAGGCAAAATCCCAGCGCAACACCACCTCAATAATTTCAAAATATTCATGATAAATCAAACCTATGTGCTGCAATGGGGCAGTAACATCTGTACTCTATTCCACTTGAGAAAAAGATGTATTTGAAGACTTTTATTTTTATATCATATTTATATTAACTCCAGTTATCCAGGTTTTTTCATTTATGTTCTCTCTATTCTTTTCAGATGCTGTGGTTGAGGTTTAGTTTGAGGGTTGTTTGTTTTCCATAAAAATCCATGGTTTCTGGTCAATGACATTGACACAAAATAAAAACTAATTAAATAATGCGATCATAAATTGTTTATCCTCAGAGAATACATTATAAAAATGAAAATAAATTATTTCAAGATGTAGTCTGAATTGTAATAAATTATTGAAGCTCTTGGCTGCCAGTAGCCAGTTACCAGCTGAGTCAAGATACCCCCTCATCTCCTTGTTGCCTTTGAACAGTTATGGATTAAGTCTGACAGTGTGAAAATAAATGGGAGAGTGTAGCTGAAGCCAAGCATTTATCAAGGCTGGTTGTACTCTATGCAAGGCAAATTTGATACAGTTTAATAAGATAACAGAAAATTTAACTCTGTCTTCAGAATGTCAAAATATGGATTTGTTCCCTGCACCAATTCTACTACAGTTAATTTGATGGATTTTCAGCTATTTCAGGTTTGGGTTTAGCATCCTTAAGTCAGAGGTGCAACAGGAATTATTTTCAGATACAGAGCTGAATACCTGTGCATACATATGATAGGGGTATTCAAAACTGCCAGTTATCACAAAATGGAGGGAAGAACTGCAGAAAGCATTGGAATAACAGGTCTTCCATTATAGGTCGTATTGTGCTTCTCATCCTCTAAATGCTTTGTTTCAAGTAGTTTAGGTGCTAAACCCATGAATGTAGGAAGAGACACACAATAAACTAAAAGTATATTTCTTTATCATTTTTGTTGATTTTTTGAAATTGAAGATGTTTTCCATGGATCCTTTTTTCTCTGTTCTTTATTACATTTGGAATGAGCAAACAGGATACCACCATCATCCAGATCATTTTTCTACCACTCTTTTAATATCCTCACTGGTTACCAAACCGGCAACTGTAATAACATCCTACCATGTGGGTTTGGTGAGTTTTCGTTGAAGAACCTTGTGAGTTCTCATATGGGCAAAGCACATATAGGTCTGTTGGCTGCCAGCAGCATTTCTCTTCAATGAGAGAAAATTAAACAATTGCAGGTGGGTTTTGTGCCTCTGTGTAATAAATACTATCAAGATGTCAATCATGGGTTAAGGTAACCTTTTGGACTACATAGAAAGAATCCCTGTAGTCTCTCAATGGCTATTTATCATTCTTTTTGAGAGTGATTTTGATCCAAATCGATTCTTTTCTTGTGCTACTCTATTTTTATGCCCTAGTCCATCTTTAATATACACTATGGCACTATCTGTTCTTGAGCGTGGAAGGACTTTGATAAATTTACTTCAGCCATCACTGCTTTTTTTTTCTTATAATCTCAACTTTCAAGACTTACATCATTTGTTAGAATTCCTCTGTTCAGTTTTAAAGGACTCTATGTTAATATACAAACAATTCAGCTCTTTCTCAGTAGTTCCTTTCAGCATTCCTTGTGGCATCTTTGATGGATCACATCTGCCTCAGTTCAGGAAGGACACGTCCCAGTTCCTCCAGCTGTTCAATGAGGTACCACAGGACTGAGTCCACAGTTTTCCCAGGGTCAGGCCTTTATACTAAGCAGAGAGAAATGGAGTAAGTAGATGCTATTCCTAAGCCAAATTTCCAGAGCAGGAGGTGATGTTTAATATAGAGAAGTTAGTAGTACTTTTTGTCAGAGAGAAAAGGTATGGTTTTGCCTTGATCTATTTCAGAAATGATCAAAACCCAGATTAAAAGACTCAAAAGCTCTGTTCAGCTGTCCTTCATCTGTGTGCTGTATAACAATTCTGCCATGCTTCCCTCCTGCCCTGCTGTCAGAGGTGTATGGGCACCTTAACTTAGAGCAGCTCTTTTCCCTTGTGATGATACCCCACCATTCACATGTTTCCATAACTCCGTGTGTAAAAGCTAATTGAATTTATCTGGTGGCAAGCTTGAGGTTAAATGAAAGAGGTGTTGAATAATAGGTGCAGAACTTCCATCAAATATAAGGGCTGCTTTCTTGACAGGATGAAGGTCTGCTCCACACTTGCCCTGGGAGGGAAGTAAAAAGACCAAGGAACAGGAAAGATTCTCAGTGGAGCAAAATGGATGCAATTTCACTGCACAGTTTTTTCTGTAGTCAAACAACAGCAGCTCGTGTTTGGAACCAATGAGCAGTTTCCTGTTTGGAGATTGTCTGAAAAATACCTTGGAATAACATTTCATGAAGGGGGTCCACATCAGTCATATCTCTTTTACCAGCAGCTATTGCGATGATTACACCCTTGCAGTTTGATGTATGAGGCATGAGGCTATGTTGCTAAAATCTATTTTAATCAAAGGAAACGAAAATTTTACTACTGCTAAATGCAATTTTTTACTAACTTACAGAGATAGTACCAATTATTAAGGAGTTAGGTTGGATCTTCCCACTTTAGTAAAAGTACCAATACATCTTGGTGACGTGAGAGCTGGTAATTGTTTTTTCAAGGTAAAAACAGGAATTTCATAGATCTTAATTCAGTTGCATTACAATGAAAGAAAATCAAAACCGATGAATCTACAACTTTTTCATAAGTTCAACACTTTTTCCCTTTGAGTTCATTATTCAGTGGGTAAGAAAAGCTCTTCTCCAAAACAGATGCTGATCTTGTTTTCACTCTTGGTGAAGAAATTTCTCCAAAAGATGTCCATAAAAGTTGTAACGATAGCCAAGCTGACCAAAGGTCGAGAAGAGTAGGTTGTGAAAAATGGGATTTCTGCAAAAGAAAAGAGAAGCACGGGCAAACCAAGACTTTATCAGTATAGTGTGATAATTTGTCACTGAAAACCAACTTTAATCAAGTTGGGTTTTTTTCCTTAATGAAGCTGTTCATGTATGACATGGTTAGAAGGAAGAAAACCCAAACATGTTCTATTAACAGAGCTTTCTTTCCTCTTTGTAACCTCATTAAAGGAACTAAATCCTTACAATTACAATCCTAACCTTTCTGTACTTCATTTCATTTTAAAAAAGCCCTAAGTTTGTTTCACCGGTATTGTGGGCTAAACACTAAGATGGACATGGAGACAGTCCACATTTTAAAGAATAATGAAGTAATTACGTGTTTTTCTGCCTCAAATTGTTGTTTTAAAACCATATGTCTCAATTGTGTGAAGTGCTATCTATCCTGCCTGAAATTCTTTTATCCTTTCTATACAAGAGTAGAAAAGGCAAAAGTGACTGTGGTCTAATATCTCACCCGATCTCTTAATGAAAAATGGATATGGTCAAAGTTACACCTCTCCTGTTAAAAATATGACAGAAGCTTTTGACAGGGAACAGGTAAGTTAAGGAGCAGGCAGACCCATGGGAGAGGTAGCAGTTGGTGGGGTTCCGGTGACATGTGCTTTTGTAAGAAATGTTATGGAGCATGTTCTCTTATTAACTGTAAGAAATAGAGTTTGCACTGTATTTTCAGGTCACAGCTCAGAAACCTGTAACCACCTTAGTGAACCAAGAAAGGTCTTAGAAAGAAAAGAGAATTTGATGAGGGATGTTGTAATGACAGTTCAGCCCTGTGTGTTACATCCAAGGAACGAATGCAGTGTGATGTGTAATTCAGAGTAATAGTCAACATTACAGAAGGAGAATGATAAATTGGAACTGCAGAGTATGGAGCAAGGAACAGTAGCCTACACTGAGCATTGTGAGGGGATCAAATATTGTATGAGATAATTACCTGAACAGTTTTCAGGTGAATATAATGCACTGTTCAACTTCTTGGGAAGTCAGATGATTTAAAGAACACCTGTGAGAAAAGCAGTAGTAACAACAGACTGGCAGTTTGACTTTTTTTGTTATTTGAACAATATTAGGCTGAACTAGCACCTCACCATTTTATTGAGCAGTGGCCTATTGTAAATCACAGATTAGAGCTCAGAGAAGAAAAGAGATACAAATAGTAGGATTTATAGAAAGCAAATAGTCATTTTGTCTATTAAGGGAGAGTCAAACTCAGTGCAATGGAAGGGGGAAATCAATATGCTATAAGTCATAAATGTAAAGGCAGTATAGAAGAAATATGAGATGATTTGAAGGTGAACTCACTACAATGATCACTTTATTTTTAACACAGTAAGTAGTCCAGTGGTTTCAGCAGCAAAGATGAGAAGTTTATAAAATGTAATAAAACTCACAAAAGCCAGAGTTTTTTGTTGGGTCACAACACTTTTTTTTTTGAAAGAAAAGCTGTCAGCCAAGTATCAGATTCTTCACTGTTCCAGATTTCTGTACTCTTCCCTCGTGTCTTTCAGGAAGAAATGGACTATTAATATATCCTTCTAGATAATTAGTCATTAAAAGATTGATTGTGATTTCAATTGTCCCTTTCACAAGAATCCATGCAAATGTAGATATGTAACCTTCCTTCTCATGATTAGCAATTTCAAAAGCATAGTCTGTCTGATTATTTAATTTTTTTACCCTGAAATGCAAACTCAACAACCATATTATGCATGTCGAGGGAGTTTTACTTCAGATTGACTTTAACCTGGTCCCTGGGACTAAAATCCCATTAACAGCTGGTGTTCCATCATGTGAAGTAAAACACAGTGACTGGGGAAAGTAAGTTCATAGATGTAGGTTTCTTAACATTGAAGTGCCTAAAATAATAAAGAACTTGAGGCAATGCAAGTAATGAAATAAATATCTCAGTATCTTTAGCTCTCTTTAGATTAATTGAATTTCATGCTTATTCTTTATTTCAAAAGGTTATCTACTATTTATTCCTTTATGAAGCTGTCAGGTCAGAATAATCTCTTTTTAAAGGTAACATTCTAAATTATAATATCAGTTGTATATATATTTTAAATTATTACAAAACATACTTTAGCATCTTGGTCTTGCCTTTAAGTGTCTTTATTAATAAAAATAATATTATTTGTTTGTACATGGGCCCTACTTGAAGATCAGGGAATCTGTTGTGTTAGTCACTGCAATAATCAAAAAGGAAAGGTATGTCACAAGCGGCACAGCAAATACAAGACAGTTATTTATGTGTGGAACACCTAAATCCCCATAATAGGTGTGCTCTGTACACCCACAGTCATACTTTTGCTAAGTTTACTGTGGGAACAACCTCTTTTAAAGTGAGGCTAACAGGAAAGAAAAAAAAAAAGATATTATTTGAGGTTTAAACTGGAGGAAAGTCTCCCTAAGTGTGGCTGTTCAGCCAAGTGAATGCCACAAAAAGGGAGTGATCAGCATATAAGCAGAATGTACTTCTTCCTCCCTGAAAAAGGCTGCAGGGAAAACCCTGAAATGGCCTTGTCTGTATTTCTGTAGAAAGGACCTTTAGACTGTGAAGAGCAGCACAAGACAAAGAGCAAATATATTTGTCTCTAACTGCAGAAAGTAGCTGAACAAGCTGAGATCAGAAGCTAATCCATGGTGGCATTTGACGTAACAGTAGCTCATGTGAAATGACGAGTTGGAGGAAAGGCCATAAAGGCACGTGACAGGTTGTCTGTGAAGTGACAGAAATGGGTAAAAAAAAGGAGAAAAAAAAAGGGAAAGGATACAAAGAGAGGAATAGAGAAATGCTCCTTGCAGAAGTGTCTCAGATGGCTGTCAGTAAGCCAACTCTATGCATGTAAAATGAAAGCTGGACAAAACTGTGTGGATGAAGTATGGTCCACATGGTTACAGAGCTGAGAGGTCCAAGACCCTGCTTTCCAGGTAAGAGACCTCAGAAGGGACAATTCTCCCGGGTCCACTTAGCTCGTGGTCCTATGTCTGAGAATCACAAGTTACAGATTCCTTTGGAAGAGAAGCAATACAGAAATGGGAAAGGAAAGAATGGCAACTGTGACAACAGAAATACCTTGGGGAGATGCTGGGACTTTCGAGGACAGGGAGGGCTGACTAAGAACTCACGGCTAAGCCAGCTTACTGATGGGTACTTTTGCCACCTTCAGTTTCTCACCAGAAAGACTGCAGCTTGAATAGAAAGTCGATAGGTTTTTCCCCCTTATTCCTTTACTAGATGACCTCAAAGGAAACTGCTGCTCTGTAATTCCCTAAAGAATTGCCAAGGAAAATCAAGAAGAGTTCACTTAGCAAAGATAATGTTTCTAAAAGCTAATGAAGAGAGGAAAAAAAATCCCAAGAGCAAGTTAGAGTTTTTCACATGCACTGTAAAGAATAAGGACAGAGATACACATTTCCTATCATTGTAGGTCACCCTTCAGTGCTTCATCTTGATATGAATAGATCCCTCAATAGTTAACTCAGCTAAGGGAGATTTCAGATCAATCCTCCTCACTCCACCATGCCTTCTTCTAAATCAATAATGGCTGATGAATACCTCTGCCAAGCTCATAACACAGACACAATGGAAATCCTGCTCTTTTAGAAAGTGCCTTTGCAAGCCCTTTGGATAAGGGGTGCTTTACAGCTTCTCCACTAAATCTCAGCAGTGAAGCTGAATTCCTGATGATGCTGCCATTCTGCAGAGGTAGCACTGCACTGGTAACCTGAACCTTTCTGCTCTTGGAGAATTTAGCAAGAGCTGTTTGAATTCATTTGGAAATGAATTCAAACACACGATCTATATAGCTTTCATCTTTAATAAAGTCTGGGTTTGGGTTTTTGGTGGGTTTTTTGGGGTTTCTTTTTTGTTTGTTTTTTGGTTTTTTTAGTTAGACTGCTTTCACAATAGAAGCAACCTTGTTTTTCAAACTATCACTCTGATAACTGGGGGATTTTTTTTTACAGTGTAAAGTTCTGTAAGCAGTGTGATATATTTGAATTAGAGTAGGGGTTCATTATCTGCAAAAACTAGGAAAAATTAAAAAGTTGTAAAAATTAGATGGATCTTGCAGTTCACATTCGTAAATCAAATCCCTTAATTGCACTGAAGCACTACAAAAAGAATCACTTTTGTTAACTTGAAAGTTAGGATGCATTTTCTTGAGAATTCAGTCCTTTTTGATGTAGATATTCCCAGTAAAATCTATGGCTGACTATAATCTACAGTAGCATTGTCAATAATTACTAATACTTTACAGCATGCTCTTTCAAAAATCCCCAGTAATTAATAATGAATCTCTTTTCAACAGCACATGAATCTACAATAATAAAATAAAACTGAAGTTACAAGCATAGCACTTCAGACTATGCAAACAGACTCGGCAGCTCTAAGTACAGATTTGTGTCTGGAAGGATGCATTCTCCTTGAAGCTGTTTGTGCAACCTACTTATCAGAAGAAAGATATTTCCTGGAGATTTCCTTTAATTAGCTGGAACGAATCATTAGTAAAACAAGCAACTAAACCCATAAGCATATAAGATAGAATAGTTTATTAAAAAACAATAATTAAAAATATATCCTAAAATTCAAGAAGAGAAAGGCCAAGTTCAGTAATAGCTGTTTCAGTGTGGACAGCAATGTTTATAAGAGTCCAGGAGGGGAAAAGTTAGCAAATCTGATAACAAAGATGAGAAGAGAGGAAATGCATGATCCATGCTAATGTGGTTTTTGTCCCTTCCCTCCCTTTTTCAGCTTCTGAAAGTCTCCGTTTATTCCTGTGGCAATTAGGAATCATCATCACTGATGATGATATATTTGCACTAAGTCATCAAGACAATGCAATGTCATTTCCAAAATTCTGAATCAGATGAACTTTAAAGTTTGGAATGCAGCTATTTTGCTGTGAGTGCCGGAGTAGCCGCGACCCAATGTGATTTGAATATGAACAGCGAGGAGGTGAGCTTCCAGGGATTACAGGAGGCACTGGATGTGTTTCTTCTATTAACCATAATGAGAATTGTATGACTCATTCCTCTCACACCAAGCTAAAATGTACCCCTGCGGTTCTCTACTGTGTATATTGACTTGAATGAAGCTTTGTGTAATAAGATTTAAATTGTAATGAGTCATTATGTCAACCTTTTTTTGCTAGCATTTTACATAGCAAGCCTGCATAGAATGCAGTGTGCTCCTGCAGAAAACCCTAGCAAATGTGGTAAGTTGAGAGTGGGTAGGTATGAAAAAATCCTACTCTGAAAACTTCTCACAAAATCCTAGCATGACCGTGGTTTCAAAAGGATGATTTTTGTGCATGTGTCCTTATTAGAGCCATTATCATCAGTCTAAGATTCACTTCTGAATCCATCACATTTAGATATCTGTCCCCATTTGGATGAGGAAGTCTTGTTTATATGGGCTTGAGGTGAATGATATCAAAGTATTATTTTTCAAGATTGTTTAAACATCCAGCCATGCACACTCACACAGAGAGCTGTTTTCTAATAATCCTTTTATCAGCCTAAAGCTGAAACAACTTTCTTTCTTGCAAGGATCTGTTATTGAGAGTTTCTTATTAGTAACTGGATGCTGACATTGATTTCACTAAAAAAATAAGCACGGTCGTGAAAAGCTTTTGATTTATTTTTTTTAATTACATAACACATAGAGTATAAACACAAACTGCCTTTCTCAGAACTGTACCACTTTAATTGCTTGAATTAAAAAGATTTCTGGATCAGCAGTTTCTCTCATTTTTTGGTAGACATTGGTGACATGTTACCATTGGAACCTCTAGAGCTGACTGGGGCTGAAACGAAAATTATTTTTGTGTGCATTGTAAAGAGTGCTCCAAAGCACCGACCAAACCATTGTTTTACTGCAGCAAAGTAATGGCTTATCCGTGCAAAATCAGCTGTTGTTAAATATCTCTTCTTTCATTTGCACTCCTGTTTCTCTTAAAAATCTGAGTGTTTACAAAGCAGGCATCAGAGGCTGTAATTGAAAGCCAAAGAATCGGCAAATCTCAATATCTAATAGCTGGTGTCCTCCTGGTTCTCCTCTAATACATATTCTCTGAAAGACTATCAGTGAACAAAAAAACACATCTCTGCCTTCTTGTTTCCCCAGGTCATCCTTGGATGTACCTTTTCTCATCCTCCCAGAACTCTGTTATGTATTTCAGGAGAGGTTTGCTTGTGTTTTTTGTTGGCAGCTCTTCCTGTTCTCATTAGTACATGAAAGTCTAATTGTGCTGGGCAGCTTGTCTTGGAAAGCAACTTAGAAATTATATCTGAAACAGGACAGGATTCTTGGAAAAGCCTAACAGTAGATATGATTAGTTCTGCTTTTGTAGGTAAGTTTTTCTCAAGTGAATTATGTGCCCTACTCCTCACCTGAAAAGACTGTATTTTTTTAAGTCTTCTTCGTTGTGATATTAACTAAGATATATTAAAAAAATAGTGAAAAATCTATGTGAAATTGAGACAGATTGGTATAGTAGAGAATCAAACAATTAATTTATGCTCAATACAATGACTCGATATGCACTCTGTTAAATCTGTTTATTTTTATATCAGTATCTTAATTCAGGAACAGGCAAGGAATACATCCATATGTTTTACTTCTTTTGTAGAATTAGCTTAAAGGAAGAAAAAAAAAAAAATCACCAAACATAGGACTGCAGACTTGCCATTTTTTTTCCTGAGAGGATCATAAATTATTTAAAGTTTCTTCATCTTCAGAATGCCCAGATGAATGCACTGAGATATTCAAAGACTAGAAGCTAAAAGATTGTAGAGGTGATTCAATAATTCTTGCCAACAACTGAAATAAAAAATCACATCTTTTTTAATATTTCAAATATGAGGAATTAATTTTTCTTGCTTAATTTTCCTCTGTTTCAACAAATCATTTAAGATACATCAGTATTAAATAAAGGACATAAGCATAGCTGAAATGCAAATGTATGTTATCGGTCCATTTTTAGTTTCCTTGGAAATACTTTTTGCTTTTTCCACTTGGTTCTTTATACTTGAAAAAGCAATATTCCTCATGTGAACTCTGGTAATTAAGTCTGGCATTCATATTTTTCTATTACTACTTTTCCTGGTGCTTATTTAAGAACTTTGTTTGCAAAGTTGAATATCCAAGGTTCATTTTTAACACTTGTATTGATTTTCTTTTGTCTTTTAACAAACAGACAGCAACTTGTACTCAACATGAAAAAAAATAACAAGCAGGCAGTACTCAAACTATAAAATCAACATTCTTACTCTTGTAATCACTAGTCTGAGCGAGCCAAGAACCAGCTGTTCCCCAATAGAAAAGCAGAGGCCTTTATTTCTCAAGTATCAATGATATCATCAATAGGTGGGAGGTGTTTCCCCTTTTGAATCTAAAAATTAAGAAGTACATTCAACTGGAAGCTTTTTAGGTTTTTTGCCATGCAGGTGTCTGTCCAAAAGTAGGCCACAATTACATTAATCCAGCAGGGCATGGAAAATTAATCTTGATTATAAATTTACATTGTCACTATAGTCCAGATTATGGAAATATGGATATTCATCTTAACCCTTTTTGCATAACCTGGCAGCAATATAGATGACAGTGTATCAGAGCATTTTGCGTGTGCACTTTGAGGGTTCAGTGCCCCGCTCAGCTCTGGAAAGCTGTGCGAAATGAGATCGGGGTGCTGATGTGAGGAGATGGAGAGGAAGTTACCAGAAAGAGGGTAAGTATGTTTTGAGAGAATATTTTTTAGCTCGGAGAAGAAGAGGGGGTGACCTGATCGCTCCCTACAACTCCCTGAAAAGAGATTGAAGCCAGGTATAGATTGGGCTCTTCTCCCAGGTAAAAAATGACAGGATGAGAGGGCATGACCTCGATCTGAGCCAGGGAAGGTTCAGGCTGAACATTAAGGGGAATTCTTCACAGAAAGGGCTGTCAGGCATTGGAATGGGCTGCCCAGGGAGGTGTTCAGCCCCCATCCCTGGAGGTGTTTAAGGAAAGGTTGGACGTGGCACTGAGTGCCATGATCTGGTTCACAAAGTGATGTCCAGTCAAAAGTTGGACTTGATGATCTCAGAGGTTTTTTCCAACCTAATTGATTCTGTCAAAGCCTTCCACAGCCTGGTAAGCTCTGGAGGCTGTCTGGCTGAACCTCCATAAATGGATGAAATGCCAAGTCTGCTGAATTCGTCAAAAGCAGCATTAACGAGTCATATCAATTGGACACATCCAAGATTGCGACGGCTACTGTATTCCAACACAGAGACCATTATCATACAAACACCCTTGAGTCTCTTCCTCATGTACCTAGGAGCTGCTGGTGTCACCATGTGTAGCCATGGAAGTATGTGTATGGGTGAACTGTTTGGGGAGTACATGGATAGTTATCTGTAACTAATAATAAAGAATGGATTCTGTTGATAATACCATTCGAATAAATAATAAGATTTCATGAATGTTATTTGTGATCTGTATCTCCTCTATCTTGATCACCTACTAGAGAAAAGAGAATTTATAATACTTCAACAGATTTTTCTACTCAAAAAAGACAAAGGATGAACCACTCAGTGCAAGATCTGCTGTGTGGTTGCAGAGAAGACCCTTCTCACTAAGGTAACCTCATTTCCTGACCATACCTGTCTATTAGCTTCTACCAGTAGAGTTTCAAGAGCCTTCAGTTCATGTTAAGTTTAAAAAGGTCATATTGTTTTGTTTTTACTGTGAAAAGGATTCTGATTTGTTTTTTGGTTTGTTTTTTCTTTCTCTTTTAAATCTTAACCTGAATCAGAAGGAAGGCTGGATCATCACTAGACATAATGCATTATCATTAACTTCATGAAGCAATTTCTCTTGCACAGTTTTGCTAGTCCAGGCATTCTAGCTTTTAGTTTAATTGAATTTGTTGATAAATCTGTCATGACATGCTTTCTATATACGATCTTTCTATAAAAAAATTTTTTTCTACAGAAAAAAAATCACTCCATGAATAGGATTAGAACAAGCTTGTACATTGTTTAATCATGTATTCAATGTGTTTCTAACAAGCAGTAGGAGAGACTTAGATTGGCCCTCTCTTCATTTATGACTTTCCCGTTAACATTTGCAAAATAGGCAATGAGAAAAAACATATGCTGAAATCACACATTTCAGCAAATGCTTTCATTAAATATTACCAACTACTTTCATTGTTGAAATAGAATATTCTTATTTCATCAACAGCTCCAGTAAATAAACACACTATTGCCTGCAGTGTCTTTTGTATTAGAATTTCAGTTTCTACACTTGTCCCTAAGGCCAAGAAAGAGCATGACTTTATGTTGCCGATGTGCTGCATTTCATCAGGTTGTGTCTTAGTATATATATGTCACTTTAGCTCTAAGCAGATGTGACAGAAGGTAACAGACTATTCTGTGGCACTGCAATGTCAGCCCGTGCACCAGAGCGATTAGAAAATGCGGTGCTGTAAGAATGGTGACTGGGAAGCAGAAAACAAACATAGTAACATCTAATTTTCTGACAGGAAGTCAGACAAATGGAGCACAAATGCTCCTTCACTGCCAAAAAACAAAAAAAAAACAAAAAAAAGAAAGAAAGAAAACAAAAACACTCCCTGTGTTACTACCATGAGAATAATAAAGATTTGCAATTCTTTTTGTTTTGGCAGCAAGCAATTATCACCTTCAACAGGAATGAGGGAGACTGCGAGTGCATCGTGGAAAGGAAATAGTGACTAGGTGTTGCTGGATTTAACACACTATTACTGCACGCAGTTTTACGGATTTCAAAAGTAGGATCAATTTTCTCTTCCTGAATTCTGATTATGATAATTTTTTATTTCTTTATTTTCAAATGAGAATGTTACTGGCTTCCTTTGGCATATTTCTTGATAATATGGCTGCTTTGGTTCTTACAGTGCTATGTTTCATGTCTCTTTGACCACAATATGAGATGTTTCATTACTTAAAGCTTTCTTGATGTTATCGGACTGAGAAAATTTACTTCGGTAGCCCTAAAAGCAATTCCAGGAATAAGACTTGATCCTGCACTCAATTATCTGTCCACATTCCATCAAACATCTGTAGAGAGGTTAAACAAAATGTAAGGACACCCAGGCCTTATATCAGCCAGGAAATGTTATCTGAGAATTGACTTTTTTCCCTCTAATGTAACAAAAATTTATGCCAGCAAGTCGCTTGGCTGTATGAAAGCCAGGCTCACCTTCATGATTGCCAAATTGTTTTACAAACTCAATTATCAGTCATTTTAATTTCACTATATTTCACAAAAAATGCAGAGGAGGACTTATATCTCAGAAGAGGAAGCAATACTGGAGTGGTCATGCAGAACAGCTTTGTCCTTAAAAGTTATTAGAGACAGTCAGTGGGAGAAGCAAAATAAAATTAGGTTGTCTTAATTCAAAGCCTTATTTTATTTTGATTGTCATTTGGCTTTTGGTAATCATCATCTTTATCTAACCACCATACTTAGGTCATTTCTCTCATTTGATACTTATGCTTTTTATAAATGTGGAGAATTTTACATTTGGAAGTTTTTAACTGGCCAGCTTCTCAAAATTTTCAACAGACTTTTTCATTTTCCTTTTGACCTTGCATAATCTGGAGAAATACCTAAAGGTGTAAAAAGAGAAAATACAGAGTTATCAAACCTTTTATATTTCCAAATGGAGGACTAAACCTTAAAATTAGTGTGAAAGAAGAGACACAGAGTTACGAATTTGGCGTCTGTGGGCACTTCAGCATGCTCAGTATTTATGACAATTTCTGAGGAACTTTTAGCACAGCCTAAAACTAAAAGAGAAGACTTTTTTGACAGGAGCAGTTCAGCTAGGAATGCCCACTTGCACCTGTGAGCACAGTAATGCATGTGACAGCAGAAGAGGCAGGGAGAGAGAGCATAAGTGCCTCGATAAGTGGAAATAGAGTGAATAACCTTAAGGATTAAAGTGCATCAGATCCTTATAGCAAATGACACAGGCCTGCCGTCAGGTACGGGAAAAATATCTCTGTTCCTTTCATGAAGCAGCTCTGCCACTGAAGTTTCAAGGACAAAATGAAGAGGTTTTGTTGGGTTTGAGAGGGTGGAGGGGTTCATTCAGTTTTTAATATACTACTGTGAAGAAAATCCAGGCTGCAGGGGTTTTTGACCTGCAAACATCTGGCTTTTGTTCTGGTGTATGATAAATTTCAACACTCCAATCTCTCTTTGGGGTACATATTATTAGGCGACAGACCTGAAATAAAAGCTTATGTTAAACAAAAGGGTTCACAAGTTTGTTGATTTAGTGTAGCCTTGGGGGGTGCGGTGGGGGGAAAGAAAAGCACAGGAGATGATCTAAGCAATATGAACAAATTGATAGCTAGTACAAGGATAAAAAATGTAAGAGAATTTAAAAGAGGGAAAAAAGAGTGAAATAATAAACTCTTGACTTTTCCTTCATCAGTACAGGAATATTTGTTGTCATTCATAAATATTACCAAAGAACATTGAACTTGATAAATCTATTTCTTCCTAGAAGAAGGAATTTATGGCTTGCTTTACCCCATCCTCCCCAGCCATAAAGCTCTTTCTGGACATAAAGAGTGAGACTTGTAACATTGATATTCAAGATCAAAATCCAAAGAAAAATCCAAATGAAAAAGGACCATTCTTTTGTAATATTTGACCATCTACCATAGAAATGTCAGTTTGACTTCAGAACATTCCATGTCCTCTAGTGGTCTAGATAGTAGCATCTAGTGTGCTTGCTTGTTTCTGAGAAAAGAAAGTCAAAATGCAGGAAAAAAATGATACATTTTTGCTAAACTTTTTCTTAAATACAAAAAGAAAAATAATTAGGTTTTCTCCTCCTACTATTTCCACTCAAATGAATCCTTTATTTCTATTTACAAACCAAACTGGTGAGGTTAGCAAGGACTAGGGAGGCATGTGTCAAAAGACAAGTCTTTAACACTTTTAGAGAAAAAACCTCTTAATTGCAATACAATTGTACCTCTTAAATTTAGTGCAGCTATTGCATACATTTTACTGTAGGTACAAGGAGCTATCAGCCTTTATCTGAAAGGGCAGAAGAAATGTAATGCAAAGAGTATGTGAAGAATAGATTATGGGTTTATAGCATATTCTAGATTCTTCTTAGCAAAAAATTTTTTGAATACAATTCAAAATAAGGAATGTTTTCTATTATTTTTATTTTTTAAAAAACCATTTCTTCTGAGTGTCCAGCAAGCAGTGGTACATCAGGGAAATCTGGAGCCTAAGACAAAATATTGCCCATTTTGCATGTGAAGAGCCACCTGTTTGTTTTTCGCCATGTGATCTCCCTCCTCCCCTTATTTCATTCAATCTTGGAGCTTAGCAAGTGTCTTGGATATCCAGTTCTTGGATATCCAGCCAAAGATATGGTGTGTTTGTTCCCATGATGCTAAATGACCTTGGAAACCTGATATGGCACTCCAGAATCTCTCAGAAGGCTGCTCTGCCTCTTCCATTTAGTCACAGAAATTAAAAAAGAATCAGGCTTTTAACTGTGTTAATTTTCAATTGTATTGCACTGCAACTGGTCTCCTCTATGAGAAGCTTTATATGGTTTTAAATGTTGAAATGGCTCCAGGATTTTTTTATTTTTTTTAACATATGTATCCATTAATGGTAGCTTTTTTTGCCTTTTTTCAGCAGCTCTACAATGGTTTGGTTTCATTTTTGAAAAAGAAATTATCCAGGCCTCAAGACAAAAATGTTCAAAGACGAGTTTTTGATCATTTAAACATCAGTACCACTGGCTACAAAGAAACAATTCAGAATCCTTTCACAGTGTTGGCAGGAAGAAAGAAAAATATTTTTCTGAGTGTTTCAGTCCATTAAGCCTCTTGCCTCTCAAAGGCAAGCTTACATGTTTGAGCTTGTCCTGTCCTGAAAACATTTGGTCACTGTCAGCCTCAGAAAGAAACCAAGAATGTCTTCCATGCACTGATCTCAGTTTTGTGGTTGCCTACGTTATGGTGGAGATTCTTAATGTAAAAATGGAGGTTATGGCAAGAAATACCTATTTTTTTTCTCCTTAGATGTAAGGTCCACTAGTATTCTTGATTGTTCCAGCCATTAAACTTGGTAAACTATTACTTTCTGGGACAAAGTTATTAACTTATTCTACCTGATGTCTGGGTAAGTAACAACCAGGTCTGTGTAGGTGTAAAGCCAATCCCAATCAGCACTTTTCAAGGAATACCTTCTTTAAATGCAGTGTCTCTGTATTAAATGAAAAAATTCAAGAGCATCAGTGAGAATGATGGGTAATAGTCCTAAAGAGATAAATAATTTTCCTTGTTCCTTCATTTCACTTAGCAAAGAGAGAGAAACCAGAACTGGAACATTCCATCTTGCATTTCTTTCTCTCATGTAAGTGCCTCAAATTCATTTCTAAAATGAGGAGATACAAAATGGAACAAGCTCTGGGAATTTATTATCTAATGTTTCATGCTTGTCCACAGAATGTCACTGTATATCCAGCCTTGTTTCCTCCATTAAATTAATAATGTCCATGACACCTCCAGGGCACCAGGTATTAGAAGCTTAATGAAAGCTCCTCTAACAATTCACTCACTTATTGTCTCCTGACACATCCAAACAGCCTTACAGCCCAACTGGAGTCATGCTGCTCTTTAAGGTTAATAAGCAAGTAGTCACTGGTATTTTTTTATGTGTGTATATATATGTTCCATATCTTATAAACATGTATGTGTATATATTAGATACAAATACTATCATTTAAAAAAAAAAAAATACTATCACATTGAGTGCCCAAGTGTCACTGTAGTACCAAGAGCATTAGATTTAATTAGGTAGCAAAAATAGAAACTAGAATCTGGTTAATAACTTTCAAAGCTGATCTTAATTGGCTTATTAGTTGGAGATCAAGAAAAAAAATAAATTTCAGGCATCAGTTTAAGCGAACAGTGAATAAATTATTCGAAATAATTTTGAAAATCAAATAATTAGACAAATAATATGTAAAGTCAATAAAGTGTGACCATCAACAAATGACAAATGTATGAACAATGGAACAGTATTATTCTATTTCTAGTTAGCTGCAGAATGTTCCTGTGTATTCATCAGATTAATTGTTTATTCCAGTTATTACTTTCATTCAAATGTATGAGGAAGCAAACCATTGATTTACTGCTGTCAAGGAGTACTTAGTGCAGCAGTTTAAACAAAGCATGGCTGTCTCCATATATAATTCATGTTTATTATAAATGTAAAGAAGAAGAAACATAATACAAGAGTACGTGAGGGCTCAGCTATCTAAATTTCTATTGCTTTCTGAATATAATAAATGCAATGTTTACCTATAGAAGTAATCAAACAAAAACTTCCTACACTGAATAGGTAATTTCCAGAAAGAGAGAGTGTTATTAAAAGCGTTCTCCAAATACTGATTGCTCCATTCTAAACTAAAGCACATCATTTGGTATTTAAAAGCTGTCTGGATTTGCTCCTTTGTTCTTAATATGCCTGACACACATGCTTCACAAATCTTCAAATGGATCTAAAACCTGTCCTGGATTATTTTTTCCTGGGATATCACTGGTTTAGAGAATGCACAATGGTGCAATCTTCCCCCCTCTCTCAGAAACCCATTCCTCCCTTATTGAGCTGGTTGAAATTCAAAGAGTGTTCAGATATAAAAAGGGTATTCAGACCCTGTCACTCTCACAGACCCAGCTGCAAGGCTGAGTTATATTTTGGTTTTAGGCTAGTAATATATCAGTGGTTATGTCAAGTCTTCTTTAGAATTTTGAACTTGTGGTTTGCTCCATTTCATTAGCTGGTGTTTTTCCCTCTCCCAGCTGTGAGCACCATGTTATAGCAATGAACTCTCATTCCTTCCAGCAGTCAGTAATGCCTTCACTGGAGAGTCCCCACTTCGTCCTTAGCATAATAAAAAGTAGAAAATCACTGGGGACTTGTTCCTCAGTGACATATTCACCATGACACAGGAAAAGTGAAGTTCTAGGTACATGTTTCTGGTTATAATACTATTCCAATTTCTAACTTGAAATCAGAATCCTACTATGCAGTATTCTACTATGAAATGCATCTAAAGAAAGCATAGTCCCTTTTCTTCAGTGATTTCAGCAAAATAATGGGCCCAGAACACCAAGTTATTCAGCAATAGCATATCAGACTGAAAGAGAGTGTGGGTAAGTCCCTTGAAGGCATAATAATGATAGTGCTTGTTAAGGTCATCATTTTCATTTCAAACTACAGCAATAGCTATTTAAAAAATAAATTTGCAACCAAGAAGAATTTGGAAGTAGCACAGTGCTGCAGTGTATTTACAGTCATTGTCACATCATGTCTGTATGAAGAAAACAAACTCCCAAAGCGAAGAATTTCAACTGCCTAAAACACAAACTCCCATTTACACCATAGAGAATAATTGACCAAACTACTTTAGATACCGGAGGTAACCACTCATTATCCATCCAACAGTGTAGATAGTCTGTGTGCTTTTAGAGAAATAGTTGCTGTGTTAATTCTTGTCTGTTTCTTTGCCTGCAAGGTCTTGAAAAAATAATAAATCTGATCTTGAAATAAATAAGGCTTGAACTTCTCTTATGCTTTATTCTAATTTTTAGCAGATTAGACTTGGTAAGACTCTTAGCATTTTAAATCTTAAAATACAGTCTTTAAGTAAGCATGTCTTTGCTGACCTGTCACCTTTAAGTTATTTGCAGGGAACTTTGATTAAGTAGCATTAACTAAGTCTTAATGATTTGAAAAATGTAACTTTAAATAGGTCACTTTTTAAAAAAAACTTTCTGAGCTACTTTCCTCAAGTCTCTCCCCTACGGATTGTCTTAATAGGTAAAGCACTGTCTGCATTTGCTAGAGGTTGCAGCCTTTACTGGCAACAAAGTCAGTGTGTTCAGCTAGACAGATTCCTACAGAGACCTCGGAGCTTTCATGTGGGACCTCTGTCTCCTGGAAATGATATTGTATTTTACACAAAAAAGCACCTTCCTCACTCCAGCTCTTACAATAGAGAAAAATGTTGAGTTCTGCAGAGCACACAACTCTGCAATCCTATTTAATCAGCGACTGAGGCAGCCCTCCTTAGCTATGGATTGTGCTGAGAGACTTTATGTGACTTTTACCATTCTCGCTTGCCTCTAAGAACATACCAAAAAAGTATGTGTGAATCTTGGAAAAGATTTCTTTTTCTGTATGAACAACTTGAAACTCCATTTTTGTGTTTTCTCCTTGTGGTTGGGGTGAATATCTAGTTCTAATAATTACAACTATAATGATTTTCAACAGCTTGTGTTTCCCAAGCATTTTGACAATCTACAAACACAGAGCATCATTCTTACACCCACTGTGTAAACTTAAATAAATCTGCAAATCTGGCCTGGTCAGCTTGCAAAGTACATCAGTTCATCTGCTTTGAATGCTGTTTTCCAGCATGCTACCAAAAACTTAGGAGCAGAGTAGCATCTTTATGTTCTCGCATTCTCATTTCTGACAGAAGAATTCTAAAAGAAATTTCTCACACTCCTTTTTTTTTTTTTTNAAGAAAGCCTGGGCAAAGGACTTGAGCTTCTGTTATTTTTGTCAAGTGTCTTTCCATAGTCTGCCCCCACTGACAGAATTCAGTCACTGCTGAGAGGAAATATTTATGGAGGCTTTTAAAGTAATATCTAAAATCAGGCCCCTGATCTGGCCTAGAATAGAAAGCCTTTTGTGATATTAACTGCCTTAGTCCCAAGATCTCCTAAGAAACACCTGTTAGCACAGGAAGTCTCAGTGATACACAGTTTCATTAACAAACACATTTCTCTTACCTCTGAAAACTGCATATACAGCTAAAATTTGCCACTTCAGTTTACATGGCTGGTATATCACATTCATTCTGTTATGCCATGCTTTGGGAAGTTACCTACAGCAAAACCCAAGCAACTAGACATATTTACTTACCAATTAGAACACCCTCCCTCTTGGAATATTTTCAGCTGACCTTTTTGGTCTCGTTAACTCAAGAAGGGGATGTTACTGAGATTGTTTTAGATGCAATCATTGCTTAAACATGACATTTAGGACTCATGTAAAGGTGAGATGCAGAAAGGCCATTTTTCCCAATCAGTGTACAGTGCCTTCCATTTCTTCCCATGCTCTTTATCCTCAGCTGTTCCTAAACACTTCATACACAAGACCCTTTGCAGACGTTGCAGCAAATTTTCAGCCTGTAGAGAGTTTGAGATGTTGAGAAGACTAGCAGAGCACTAATAAAATCTAAACACTTATAGTCAAATCTTATTCCTGATGCTGCTAAATGGGAACTTGCAACTTAACATAATAGGCAATTTAGCATACAAATGTGCCCCATAAAAGCAGGATGTTGGCAGAGCAAAACTATAAATGTTAACCTTTGGGCAAGCTGTTACAAATGTGCTACAGGCTCTTGCAATTTTAATGAATTTGTTTGCACATATGAGGTTTATTTTGTACTAAACACTAGGATGCACACACCCAATAAGAGGAACAACTTCAGAAATTCAGATGAGTGGGAGTTTATCCTGTTCTACTCATCTGTTATCAGAGATTTATACTAGGGGGCAAGGAAAATGGCCTTTTGGCCTTCAGAAACTCTTCTAACGTTGTTAGAGAAAATAGGAAATTATAACTACAAGTGTTTATGGTCAAGACTCATATTCTGGACAAGTGCAGATGTTAATAAATGTGATTTTCCTGAGTGGTCATTTCATTATTTTTTTGTAAGTTCCTGGAAAGGCACAGGTTGTAGAAAATGTGAGAAATCTATAGCAATTTCAAACCCAAATCAGGGCTAATAGTTATCTTATGAACTGGTAGGCACCTGTGACCTTTTGTTGTAAGTAATTTGGGTTTGATGAATCAATGTCTAAGCATCCTTAGAATCAAATAATCCTGCAGAGCAACCAAATTAAGTTGCTCCATTTCAGGGAAGTGCTTGCAAAAAACCCACACATTTTCAGGCAGCTTTGCTAGTTATGAACCAAATACTCACAACCCGGCCCTGGTGGCTATGTTTCCAGTCCAAGTCTCTCACGTTTTTTGGCTTTGATAGGCCCCTTCATTCCAAAGCAGAATTATTCAGAGCTACTTTTTCGAGCTAAATGTGTGAAAGATGAATCATAAAAAAGATGATGTTTCAGTCTTATCTGACTCCACTGCCAAATTTTCTTCACCTTACACCCAAAGATTGCCTCAGCAAAATATCAAACTTTCAGTTGGCATTCACACGGTTTAACAACATGTGCACTGAAACATGCTTAACCAGGAACCTTCTTCCTTGCTTATGCCTTCATGTAAAGAAAAGGAGTTCAAAGAAATTTCTTTTTAGTTGGCTACAAGGTTCTTTTAGCTTGATTAACAACCTTAACTGCCAACAAAGCGTGTATGTAGATTGTAAAGGGAATTCATGCAGAGACAAAGAAGTACTTATCAAGTGTTTCTCATCTAATGATAATTTTCTTCCTCATTGTGAATATATGTATCTGGATACACATAGGTAACAATATGGAGACTCAGTGAGATGCAAGGTAAGAAGAAAATGCACGTTTTCATAATAACTTGCATTATTATAAAGCCTATAAAATTTTACCTATGCATTAAATGGAAAGTAAAAACATGAAACAGAGAGTAAAAGAGAGAAAAAGTAGGTAGTGTAAAGTCATCGGAAATTTTCACTTTTACATATACACTTAGTGAGAAAAGTTTCTCTAATATTATCCTTCTATATGCAATATAATGTACCCAAAATATTCCATTTCATGTTTACTTAAATACAAATTCAGATCAAGAGTTTCATGTACAGTGAAAACTGAAAATCAGAGGTTCATTCATCTAAAAATTAATCTCCATTTGTTAAAAAATTACTTCATAGTAGAATTATTGAAATGAAATTGGTACTATTTTAACCTACCATGTATGTGCAGCACTTAACACAGACAGATCTAAAAGTTGGAATATTTTAGGTCTGCATTTTAAGAATAGAAATTACCCAGCATGGTTGGTTGCTTTTGTTTCTCTGTATTTTGTCACTTTATATGCTGTAAAATATGTCCTTGACATTAATTTTCTGTAGAAAACAACTAGGAAAATTATTTGCATAACTGTAAAAACAAAACCCCCTTCAAGTCATTAGCATTGTAAAATATTCATGTTCGTTTAAACTTGGCCTAAGAAATGTACAGTTCAGTGCTTCCAGTTCGAACGTCTGAGTTTAACTTAATCAAGTCCAATGGTGTAAAGGTGATTATCTGTCTTCTTCTAAGTTCAAGAATGTAATAAAACTGGTTACATTAGGAAGACAATTTATTATCTGCACAATGACAGAAAAAGGTAAAGAAAAAGTAATTTACGGTAGAGCCTTCTATGCTTAATGTATTAGTTGCAGCTGAGGTTAAAACTTTCATCTTCTTAGAGTTCAACTTAAAGAACTGAGAAAGCTTGTGAATACACAAGTGATAACATAGAAATTACACTTCTTTATTTATACAGCAGATAGAGATTCTTTTGGTGTCATTCCAGTAATATTATAGTTTATGGTATGAAGAGATCCCCTGAAGTCCAGGAGGAAAATCTTTGGGGTTGCATTCTCTTTTTTAAGTTGTTGCCTTTTATGATCTCTTGGGAAAAACTGCTCAGCTGTATTTTAGCTCCACTTAAGGCAAAAGACAGAATCAGGACAGGAATATATTTCTCATTGTTCCTATTAGTCTGGGGGGAAGGTAGTCAGTGTCACTAGGATTTGAGCATAACAGGGTCCACACAGACTTTGGATGAATAGCATAAGAAGTACAGCTCCTTCAACCCCTATTGCCTCTGTCTTTTCTGAGATTGATCAGTACATCAAATAAAACAAAAAGCTGAGATTTTTTTTCAGACAGATATTCTCTGAAAACATCCCAATAACAACAGGAAAAAACTTTCTTTTCTATTTTCTGGCTTAGGAAACTCAGCACTTTCTTGCCATATTGCACATTACTATTGTACTACACCAGACTAACATCAAGAAGATGTGAACCTGAAATACAGCAGCCTACCTCTGGATCATATTGCTATAATATTTATTGTTTAGTCTCTTTTCTCCTTGTGTTCTGAAGTTGATTTCTGTCTTTGACCTCCTGCCTCTCTCATCCTTCTGATCAACGAAACCTGTATCTTAGGAATCACAGGGAGATTGAGGGTAATTCCAAACTGAGTTTGACTGATCCATCATTTAGAGCTGTAAAATTATTGTATTTTGTTGATTATCTAAAAACACATTTCTTGAATTTTGTTTACTGGTTTATCAGAACAAATTTGGCAAATTTATAAATATGCAAGGTGGTCATCAACTGTGAGAGTTCTCCACATTTGCCCCAAACATCTTCATTCCATCTCTCACCAAATGTAGTCATTTCTGTTTGCTAGTAAAGTAGTTCTTTCAAAATATTATTATTCTATTCCATGAGGATAATATATTTTTGCTTTCAGAACATCTTAATGATAAAATTATGAGAGAAAATAAATGACTATTCTGTAAATATGTGTTGTTTCATACTGAATTCCAGCAAAAGTCCATGCAGTGGACTATAAATGACATTAAATACATGATGCCATTTCCTGAATCTTACATAACATTCAGTGAAACAGCCACTTCTGCTGAATAAAATGTAGTTTCCACAGCATCCAGCACCTCACTCCAATCAAGATGCATCACTTTTGAAGGCAGAAACATCATCGGATTGAATTAGGTACATTAAGAATTGAATCTAATACATGGTATATTAAATCACTTGATGAAATCAATTTGTGATTAGAGAATAATGCAACAACATCCTTGCCTGGATTGCCTGCATCTTTCAGGAAGCCTGATTGTGTGTAGTTTCCTTACTGGAACTTTATAATTAAGAAAGTCTGTGACTACCAATGAGACTGACATAACTGTGTGGGTTTTCAGAGCCATAAGATATATTCAGGAATACTGCTTTAAAAATGTATTTTTTCCTGCATTGCTTTACTGCCAAACATACCTCAGTGATTTCTTTTCTAACAAAACTAGATTTTTTTCCCCCCAAAGTGCTGATAATCAGTTGCCAAGCTTTCCTATCTACTGTTTGGTGCTATTCAATGAAGCACATTCATTTTACTCATGCAAAAACCTCTGTGAGATTGGGCTTATCAGAAAAAAGGTTTCTGACTGTGTTTCACTTCACTTTTATGGTCCCATTTCAAGACTAGTGTCTGTGTCTAGATATCCCAGAGAAGTGATAAATAGAGCCAGGGGTTGTTTATTACAAATGTTTGCTATCTTGAATGTGTTGCCATCTCATTACAACATGTTTCAACTTCTGCATGGACAGGTCTCTTATTTACACTCCATTGCATTTATATAGGGAACACTGTTATCTAAGGCAGTAGAAAGCAGAGTGAAAGGACACCATTTCCAATATTTTTAAAATACTCTCTTTTCATTACTTTTAACACCAGAAATTGATGTGTCTGTATCAAAAATTTAAAAGTTTCTGATTTTACAATTCTCAGACGAAGATGGTAATGGTTAGAGCCTAGAACTGAGATAAAAATTTATGATAGTCTGGGTCATTTGAGCTTATGGGAGCTGTCAGCTGACAAACACATATAGACAGTGAAAAGTGTAGATGGCTTTTGACTCAGACTCCCAAAGCAAGTTTGAGGGCACTACAGTACCATAAGAACTGCTAGACTTAGGAATTTCAGGTGAAAAGGTACAATATGTCTTTTATTCTGCCCTGGTCTATGTCATTTGTGATATAAATTAATATGATAAATTTTACCTATATGCAGCCCCAATGGAATATTCACAGGTAGATAATCAAGTCATGCTATGCATGAGACACTTATTTTAGCTGTACTCTCAAAGAGCTCTTCAAAGAACTAATTTTATTATATATAAAAAGCAATGAAATGATACTTAATTTCTGTGATTCCTTAAATAGGTAAAGAAATTATTCTAAAAATAAAGTAAGAACAAAATTTCAGACCTGAAGCAAATCAGCTGCTTGAAGTCTGCCTGGCAGCTGACTACAAGTGACATTACTTAGGCAGTCAGTGCCTCATGTTTCACGTCACTGGCCACCTCGATATTGGTGGAAGGTGTCTGTGCAAACTTACAGGTGGCAATGAATGGGCTCAACTCATGCCCTGGTTGCTCTCCCTGAAAGAAAAGGACCAGTGGAAACTTGCTGAAAGGGTTCAGCAAAAGCAAATGCAAAGGCACATCCTTGGCACACCATAACTCCATGCAACATTGCTGGGAGAGCATCCACGTGGCCAGCAAAAAGCTCTGCAGAAAAGAGCTGTGGGTCCTGGTGGAAAGTTGAAAATGATACAGCAGTGTGTCCTTGTGGCAATGAACACTATCTTCGTATTATGCTGCATTTGCAAAAGCACAGCCAGCAGGTCAAGAGAAGTGATTATTCTCTTTTACCTGGCATTTGTTGGACCACACTTTGCACAGTTTTGGGCTCTCAGCACCTTGACAAGTTATTTTAATGAGAGATCTAATATCTTGTGTGAGTTAACTAATGAGTGTTTCATAAGACATATGAAGCCAGACATTTCTCAGGGAGTCACAGCAGGACTAGTGGCAATGGACATAAGTTGCAGTAAAAAAGGAGTTTTTATTAAAGCTAAGCAAAATTTTCCTCACGCTGAATGTGGACAAATGTTTGAGCCAGGGCCCAGAAGGGCTGTAAAATCTCTATTACTTGGGAATATTCAAAATTTGAAAGAAGAATTGCTGAGCAACCTCACAAAACTAAGACTTATTTTAAGGCAGTAGAACAGATGTTATGGAAATGTCCTTTACAACCTAAAATAATCAGAGTATCTGTGGTCCCAGAATGCTGCATCTACAGATAATTTGTTTGCCTGTATCCCCAGCCAGACTTTTCTTACCAGTTACAGATTTTCCAAGGGTTGTTGATTTGTTTGCGCTGTTTTTTGGGGTTTTTTTCCAGAGGGCTGGGATGCTGAGCTTTATGATGAAACTGCCCTTCGCATATATTTTTCAAAATAAGAGTCTGATGCCAGAAACATGTTTCAAAAGACAACAAACCGATATTATTCCATATTACAGATTTCCAAAGGGGGTAATTCATGGCAAATATAAGATTTTCCCCATACTTCCTATAACCTATTTCTTCAAGATCCAAATAAATGCTGTCAGAACATCGAATAAACTGTTCTCGCAGAATGTGAGAAGTGCAATCTATCCACATTACACTGTCGGGCTCTCTAAGGAGTGAGAAAGGATTTGCTTCAGTAAAGAAGGCACTCTGTTATATGTCTTTTTCTTTTGTAGTCTCATATCTTATGTTTCAATGGGCAAACTCTGCAAGTCAGATTTATATTCAAGTCTAAAGTTAGGTTTTGTTGCAGTAAAATCAAAGAGAGCAATGACAGATTGATCTATGGAAGAACAGGTGAGAACAGAACAGACCTTATTAATCTTTTTTGCTACTTGGTGGCACCCAAGTGCCTTTAGTACACAGAGAGAACTTTATCTGTGCCATGTAAAGTTAACCTTGAATAGGACTTGGATTTCTAAGCATCAGATGAAATTGTTTCTGACTTAATAACTTGCGCTTTTTGGATAATTCAGAAATTTTGGTGGCATCCTCTTGTTTTCAGCAACATTTAATGTGAATCCCATGTTTTGCATCTGACACAATGGAACTCCCTTTGTGAAACAGAGGCCTCCAGAGCTAAACTTTCAGGCAATTCAGACCAGTATCTGAGGCTTTTTAACAATTTTTCAGTGCATAATTAGGAACTTCACCTTCCTGATGAAGCAACTTTACTTCCATTTAAGGAATAAAAATTAATTGAGCTAAATATAGACTAGTTTAATCATGACATTGAAGTCTAATGAAAAACAAAAAATAGGAGGATCCTGTATTTAATCACCCACTCCTCTGAGTATTTTCCATGAAATCTTTTTGTGTAAGATGCAAACCACAGAGCACAGACTGACTCGTTTCTGCTGGATCTCTTTAGCTGTCCACCCAAGAGAATTGAGTACAAATCTAAACTAAAAATGGAGTCACAAACTACAAAGTTCACATTACAGGTATAGTATATGTATTCATAAATAATCATTATGCATAACTACATAAATTTAACTTATTTCAAAATATTTCCAAGCAGCATCATTAATTTTTTTTCTGATCAGGATTTTCTATTTGTTGTCACTTTGGCACTAAAAAATACAAGTGAAATTTTGCTGTATTACACACAAACCATACAAACATCTACATAAAGTCAACCATGGTTGATCAGCCTTCATCCTGAGAGATGGTGAATCAAGCTAAGAGATACTATGGGGACGTGGTGTCTATGAAAGAAAGTAGTCCTCAAACTGTAGCACTAATCCATTTTTTACACTAGATCTGCTTTTTTAACTGCTTATTCCCGCATGAAAGTGTTCAGGAGCAGAAGAGAAACTGAAGCTTTGTGTAAGACAATGATTGTTGTCTTTGACTTTCAGGCAGAGTTTTGAAAAATGCATCTACTAGCTTAAAAAGAATTACTGCCATTAAAAGAATTTAACAAGTTAATGCAATAAAATTTAATTGTCTTGATTTGAGTATGTTCCTAGTTGTTGCATTTACATGATGAAAGTCCTAAAAGGCTCATTATCTTAAATAAACTCCTAATTTCCTACTCACAGTTGTTATGAGTGTTGTTCCAGAATCTGCAGCATTAAAATGAACATTTAATTCACTTCCACAAAAGCTCCAAGTAATCTTCATGCCATGACAGGAAAGAAATCACATTTTTGTAGGACAAAATTGCTGTAGCTATTAGCAGGCCACAGGCTTTGTCCTGTGTTTGCAGGGGATCAGGGATGAGGCAGCTCCAAACTTTACATGAACTGGTCAGAGGTTAGTTTTTTCTTTATTTTGCTACAATACCATCCAAATTTCTTAATCATGGTGTCTGAGATACATCAGATACTGCTTTGTTCTCCTCTACCCATGAAAACAATTCTGTCCAGCTCCAGGTCTGTCTTTGACTGAGCATTGTGTTTGCTAATTGAAGAAATGAAGATTAGATTCTAGAACTAACCAGCTGGAGAAAGATTGAGTTCCCTGAATTCATTTTGTTTTGCAAGACAAGGGATGAAGAAATGTTACAATACAGAAAAATAGAAGTCTAGTTCCCTTGTGCATGCAAGCCTTTCAAAGCAAAAGACTGACTCGTAATAGGTGAGAAAGCAGACTTTCTGCTCTGAGGCTCCATTGGTGAAGCTTCCACACAAGGGTGTTGCCTTGTAGCAATTGTGGTCAGTCACTCATCAGTAGGAAATTCATTCTGAATATCTGACAAAACAAACTCGCCATCCTCTAGCCACCCCTAATAGCTCAGGAGATGGGCCTGTGGTTTGCATTAGTACTGCAGTTCAGAAGTCTCTTCCAATGACATGTCTTTACAAGATGAAGGGTACGTATTTGTTTTTCGAAACTACCATCGCTCGTGAATAGTCCTTCCTGTGAGACCTGAACGATGGTAAGTATTAGTCAAGCAAGTGTCATTTAGTTTATTTTGTCAGAAGGTGGACAGATTATTATCTTTGTTGACGGTAGCAAAGTTAAATTTAGTCCATGTTACATTTTTCAACCTCTGTAGGAGGACTGTTAGTCTAAACAAAAACACGTCTTTTAAATAGAGATTGGTTTTGTGTTTTTTCTCTATATAGGTTCTTAGTATGCTGAATTAGTTCCTTTTAAAATTAGTGCCATTAAACAACTATAGCAGACATATGTCACACAAATGTCACAGAAGATGAAGTGGATTGCTGATCCAAGAAAAAAAGTAAAAAAAGAAAACAGATGTCTGCATTCGTCAATCAATAAACTACATAGATTTACTGAAATTTAAAGAGAATATTTTTTTACCATAGCCTGAACTACACTTGGTCCTGTTCTCCACACTTTTAACAATCATATAACAATTGATCATATAAGTTTACTGGAACAATGGTAAAGAAAATCAGTCTTAAGGCCATAACAATTTAATTTTAGACAGTAACCAAATATTTTCATGCTGTTTTCAAAATCATTAATATTCTACATGAACAGGCGAACAACAAAAATTCCTCATTTATTCTCCCTGCATATTGGCAGGATTAATGTCAAATACTCTCCAGCTTCCTGAATAAAAGGTTTCTTGTTTTTGATGTGACAAATGAGAAACAAATCTCAGCCTGAACTTTTTCATGAGCTGATTATTTTATATTGTGATTTGTATTTTTTTGACAGGCCCGAGTTCCAGGTGGACCAGAGGTAATACCAGTCACTCATCCATGCTGGCAGAGAGGCAGCAGAAGAATACAAAGCTGCACAAAATGCTAATTCTCAGTATTCTGTTCCTCTCCCTGTAAAATTCGGCCATTCCTTACCGTGCCCGATGTGCTAAAGTTGTGACCTGACTCCATTAAAAGAAAATCAGGATGTGTGTTAAAAATTCTTTCTGACACTCTTTAGGATAGTTGTTTTCTGGTGCAGAGACCTGTGCAACAACTACTCTTGTTTTGGGCTATCAAGTATGTGAATGCACATTGTCAGGGACTGATTACAGCATACAGCAGTACATCTATCTGCTCTTTCTTTAGAGAGTAAAATCAGATTCTCCCAGTCTAGTCTTCAAAAACAAAAAGTCACTGTTAACATGGTTCCCTCTCTTCATTTCAGGGTTTCTATTTATGCCCAGAGTCTCTAATTTGCAGAACTGCCTGGACCTTACCTTGGCATAAGCTAAAAATAAAATTTAGAAGAAACAAATTGTGATATGAATTCAAATCATTAACCCAGAATCAAACCCAATATTTATTGCTGTGTGTGAACTTCTCTTTGCCAGAACCGTGCAGGAAAACCAAAGGAAACTATCACGTATTAAACAAAAGACCAAACCCTTCACTCTTCCAACCTTATAAAGTATATTCCACAAGTACATTTTTAGGCAGAAAGAATCTACATCTAGAGTAAAGGAAATCCATTATTAATGCAGAGGGTTTTTTTCAGATAAATTCATTGTTCATCAGAGATTGGACTAGAATGGGAAAGGAATAATTTTAAGCTAAGGTGTCTTAAGGTTTCTCTGCTAGGAATTCCCAGCTTTATTCATTTTCTGTGGCGGCAATACAATTTTGCTTTGAAATAAATTCTCCTGTACTGTCGTCTTCCTTCTTTGGGGAGACTTTAAGTCAAATTCTGCATATTCAATAGGAGGAAAAGTTATCTTTGAATTTACTAATGAAAAGATTAACACCACTAAAATGAAAAAAAGCTAATATTCTATCTACTCCTAGGGACAAGGCTACAACTGCCAATTCAGGTCAAGAAGATAAACTGCTGTTTATGGGCTGAGTGCAACCATTTGGAATGTTTAGAACAGTTACAGGTCCGGAACAGAACTGGAAATTTCTTCCTAAAACTCACCTCACTCACCTAAAAGCACATCTTGTCCTACTCTTCTGAGTCTCAAGTTGACACATATTACATTTCTGATGGTTAAATGCATCCTCATACAGCCTCAGAGATGACCTTCACATTAAGGAGTCTAAAAAAACCTACACCTATTGATGTGAACACATTGGCACAGGTGACACTAACAGAGTGTTCAGGGCCTTCAATAAAATTTTCTAAGCTAAATCATTCAAGGGAATTTTATATGTCATTTTTTACATGACCTGTCCTACTGCTTAGGATTTCATTGGCCTAAAACCAGTGCAACCATATAAACTCCATACCTTCTGAGTAATCTTAGCTGATTTTTAATCATTCGACATCCAGAGCTACAGACTGTGCTCTCTACAGGCAGCCCTGTGTGATTTCACATTTAGACTCTCTCCTTTATATAGTGATTTTGGGTTCTAGTATCTCCCCAGAACAAGAGTACTGAGATCTGTGCAGCCACAAATCTTTCCCAATGCAAAGAGCCTTGTTTTCTTCCAATGTTTTTTTTCCTTGAAGTTATTTAGCGTTTCTGGAAATGTTTTGCCTTTGCCAGGTATACATAGATTGTATTTTTTTAAAACCATAAGTGATGGTTTATGGTTTTATATTTCCATAAGTAATATAATGGATGATGCAAATTCTTTTCCCCTTCATATCTCTGAAAAAGACTTTCTACACTCATTCTAGGGCTAGTTTGATCAAGTGTGAAAGTTCACTCAGGAGTGAACTCTTTGTATCCTAAAGTTTTATTTATATCAGCTGTGTATTATACAGATTTAGAAATGAAGTGCCACAGAATGACTGGAATTCACAAAAGATTCACTGGAATTCACTGGATTTAGACTTATCAAACAAACTAACTTAAACAGATTGTACTTTGAGACACTTATTGTTTGTATCATATGATACACTGGTCTCTATCTTAAATATACTGACCTGGAATTAAATAATGGTTCACTTAAAGTTGAAAGAGATCAGTTACATTTGCTAAATACGAAAGTCTCTATGACAATTAATTGGATTGTATATGGAATATATTGACTTGCAATTAGAATATATTGGGTTTTGTGCAGCAAACTGTTTACACGACGTGAGCCGTCTGCTGTGATCAGTAATCATCACTTTTAAAACAGATGGGACTGTATAGGGAGCATATTGGGTTTTGTGTACGTTATAATGCATTGCAGCAGTTTACATGCTGAAATATATATATGAAGTTACAGAACTCTATTAAATAAACATTCTTTTTATATCCTCCAGCAACAGATCCTATATACTTCAAGAAGTAGTCAAGCTATTAGAAATGTTTATTTATGATTCTATTTAGTCTGTTCTCATAGTGTGTCCAAATGAAGGAACTACATCCTCCTAGCTGTTAATGAAATGAAGATTCTCATTAGACTGTATGAATTTAACATGAGCACATTTTGCCTTTGACATGTATATTTACTTACATTAGTATATCCAAGACAATCTGGTGCTTGATAGTCACCTGGAAGTGTTGTGAAGGTGCCAGAAACTATTTGGTATGCAATACAGTGTAGAATATATATAGTGTCATATTTTTGTCAAGACTGTAACAACATAAGCCATTTTACAGTAAAACATGAGAAAAAACAAATCTGAGATTGTCTAACAAGGATGGTTTTGATTTTTCCCCCTGTATGTTTAGAACGAGAACGGTGAGCTTTGGACCATTTCCATTCTCAAAACTGTTAAAAATTCCTCTGAGTAAAGTGGTTCTCAGTATTGATGGGCCAATTATTAAAAGTATATTAATCATTACACAGTAAGTACAGGTTCATATTTATTGAAAAAATGAGATGTTATTTTATGCTCTTCTGTATATGCTGGTGTAGATAAGGCTCAGTTGATTACTTTTGAAAAAAATAAATATTTATTTGAGAACAGGGGTCATGTGTGGCTGATTTCAATTAAGTACTCAGTGCCCTCAAAGTTTATGGGAAGCACTTGGTGCCCTGTTAAAATAAAACAAATTGATTGAGACTGTATATATGTACTGTAACAAGTTCCTAATGAGGAACTGTCTCCTCATCAGCAGTACTTGTGAATCTGTGTTTTATGGCTTTCTCTGGTCTTTATGGACTCCTCTGTTTCCCCTTTGGTCTTATTCTGAAGATCTGCCATTCAATACCAAAAGCCTTGTAAACAACTTCATGCCTGCTTTTGGGTTTTCACACAAGTACTATTTAAGAGGAATTGTCTCCGTGTTTCCAGAAGCAAAAAAGGGGGTAGATATTTATGTAAATCCTCCAGTTTCTTCCTGAGACCATGGAGGGGACATAACAAGTCTTCAAAGAACACCTTTTATCTGTGTATATTTGTTTGCAGAGTCCTGGATTTTTGAAGAGCTGATGATTCCAGGTCAGTAGGAAGCATCTGGCTGATATCGGAGATACTTAGTATGTAACTAGGTAAATTGAGCTGAAGTGCTTCAGCTGGAGCCATTCATTGACAAGTTAACTTGTGAAAATCAAGGGCAATGAGAAGCAAGCAGAGGATGTTCTGCAGCAGTAGGTCATTCTCTGGGCTGCAGACATGACAGTTCTCAAGGAAACAGGAAAATGAATCAGTGAAGTACATATTCTCCTAAGCAGATACTTTGAGATACTGAACTGAAACAGAGCAGAGATGGAAGGGATCAGCTACTTCATCCTGCTTGTTCCTCTGAGGATTAACATATTGTTCAGCATGGTGTTAAATATTCCCTGCTAGAAGCTGCTATCTTTTTTTTTTTTTCCTTGAGAGACAATTTAAACTAAAACAGGTCTTAGTATCAGGAAATAACCTCATCTGTAGCCTTAATATTCAAATTTCTTAATTTCATTCTATTATATCTGCTCAGACCATGATACATACTGCTCTGTCAAATAACATCTACCTTGTTTAACACCTTCAGCTCCTGAAGGCTCCTCTAGTTCCTACCACATATTGCTTAGTCAGAAATCAGTCCTGTTAAGAGCTCTTTTCAAACTTAACCTCTTGTTCCATGACTGATTTATTCTGCTGTTGTTGCCATCTATTATCATCAATTCAAATATTCGCATATTCTAAATGAAATAGGATATCTGAAATTTATCATTTAAATAGCAACAGTGGGAGAACAAACTCCAGTGTGGGTTATTTTATGTCAACTGTCATTTGCTTTAGAAGTTCTCATCAGTCTGCCACAATAAAGCATGAAATGGAAGACATACGTTCCTCTGAAAACATCCCCAAAGGTTCAAACTTAGAGATTCCTACTGTGGCAAATATCAGGCAATCTGCCAATAAGCTCAATTAGAATCTTTGACTAAATTAAGTAGCTCACAATCAAAGCATACAAATGAAAAAAGCCCCCTTCAAAAGAATAGCTTTCCTGCAGGTGTAACAAAATCTTTTTTTTTGGCTGCTCAAAATAAGTCTCAAATTATAGTGATGTTATTTGACTTTAGGAATGCACAGATGTGTTAAGTATTTCATTGGGAATACAGTGTGGTTAGTTGGACAAGCATAAAGCATACATAATTAATTTCACTCTTGCAGTGCCTCTGCTCTTTAACATGATATTTGTTACCGTAGCAAAAGCAGCTTATGAGGCACCATGCTTAACTGACAACATTGAAGGGAATTGTTAAAAAAAGGAAAAATCTGGTTTCCTTGCACTCTCAAAAAATGCAGACTGTATGTCTGCATTTAGGGTTTTAAAGCAGGCACAAGAAGAATGGCAGGTTCCTGCAGAGAAATATGTCACTGGTGATAAACAGCCCCAAAGTCAGTAGAGCAGATAATGCATTGCAGGTCAGAAACTACACCTCTGACAATACTGCACGTGCAGGTAATATACCAAATGTCACATCTGAAAGGGGTAATGCTTTTTCTACTGCTACATCCTCAACAAATTGTAGTACACAGCTGAGTTACTTGCTGACATGGAAGCATGAAGGAGTTTCAGGTAACAGAAAATACAATGAAAGACTGAAAAAACAGACCACCAAAACAGAACAAAACAAAACAAATACCAACAAAACCCCAAAAGAGTAAAATTAACAGCCTGACTCTCATCAGTAATATAAGGCAAACAGTAAATCATCCTAGATTGTAATCGTAACCTATAAAAAGTAATTGTTCTTTATAGCTCTGTATTAAAAGATTAAGCCCTCTAGACAGAAAGGCATCAGACCTTAATAAGGTTAAAAATTGCTTGCTTGCTTGCTTGTTTTTAGTCTTGACACATTGTATCCTTTATGTGCAGGATTTTTAACAGCACATTTCACTTTAATGGTGCAGTTGAATGCATCTACATTGTTCATAATTCTTAGTTACACACATCATGACTTATATCTTTACAGCACTGACATTAACTCATTTATTCTTACCATACATGGATGAGCTGGAAATGCAAGAGGGAAATAAGAAAACCTGACTAAAATGATGCTGGCATCACTACAGTGTTCCTCTAGTTCACTCACATGCTCATTCTCCCAGCCTATGCTTCCTTTTCCTCACCATCTTCCTGGATTATTGAGGAAGACTCAGCCTTTAGTATTAATTCATGGCCTTTCAATCAAGGCTGAAAAAACCACTGATGGGCAGAAATACTTAATTAAGTTTCTCATTTGGACCAAGCTTTCCCATATTTTGGATGAATATATCAGAAGTCAAGGCCTGAATACACAAGCACACACACACATATACGAAGCCAATGCAGCAGCCTCTAACTCAGAACAGGGTGGGGTGGAGAGAAGCCCTGCCAATTAAATAGACCCCCTAAAGACCCAGAGCAGCCTAAGGAACAAATTTTAAAGGGTTTTCTTTTGTAGTACACGCTATGTAGTTTCCAGATTAGCTTCACAGAAAACTGCTAAATTCAGCAGACCATTTTCAAGCAGAAGTTTGTTGAAATGTAGAAATATTTTCAGTAGCGGAGGATGGCAGGTCTATTTTCTATAATGAGTCACTACTTGATGAGCTGAGAGTTTTCTTTTCTGGTCTGGAGCTAAGGAAAAACCTGGAATACTTTTGAATCATTACTTATCTTAGCCAGCAGGAAACTCTACTAGTGGTTTAGTGGCCCAGTCTTGTGCTCCTAGCTTTAAAGATGAGAAAATCTGCCCAACAGAGCAACATGGCAAATGGTCTGTGGCAGCACAATAGAGCATGCTTAGCATTTCTCTTTCCTGTCTCATAATCAAACAGGTATGAACTCTTGATTTCTCAGTGAAAAAGACTTACAATTTAAATAAATTTTGCTAAAAATTCATGCTGTGATCCATGACCAGTTTGAGTGGTGACAGGAATGCATCAGATCTATGAGGACTCAGTAATCCACTATTTTTGGTGGGTTTTCCATCTTTGGAAAGGATCTTTGCAGCATGTTCTGAACAGGTAAATGTTGATTCCCAGGATTTTTCAGGATGGAACCAGGAGATAAAGAATGAATAATGATGGACAATCGTGATGAAAGTTGGCACAAAAACATTGTTGGTTTTTTTTTTTTTTAATATGGTATGCAATGTTATAGCCAGTTCCGCAGTTTTGTGTAGAATTTCTTGACTCTTTCTTTCCATAAATTTTTAGTTTGCAAAACATGTAGAGACCACAGAGGGTTCTTGGCTTGGGTACCTGGAGCACCTTCTTCCCTGGTGTCTGTAGGGCCCTTTCTCTCGCATATTCTCACTCCTTTCTCCAGCTGCAATTGCTGTTGTGCAATAACTCTTCCACCTTTCTAAATTCATTATCCCAGAGGCGTTCCCACCATCACTGATGAAATCACCTTTGGCCAGCAAAAGATCTGTCTTGGAACATCCTGCCATTGTCTTTTTAGGGCATAGAGAAAGCTTCTGGAAACTTCTTATAAAAGCCATCCTGCTACCAAAACCTTGCCCTGAAAATCCAATACATGCATAAAACCCAACACAATGAAGAAGTAACACACATTTACCTACAAGACCACAATGAGGATACAAATTTTCTCTGGTATATGGCAGGATTGAGTCATATAGCCAGCAGGTCACTAATGGAGGGCTGTTGTAATGCATTCCTCTTTAAATACATTAATATTTATTAAGAAATATGCTACAATTTAATGTCACCAGTTATGGTTAAGAAGTTCTTCCACGTAGGCAGGATAACTTAATGCAGCACTATGCCCCCACTTGTTACCTTTGAGTGTTCATGCATTTCCCACTATTGAAAAAAGAACCCCTCACATATCTGTGCAGCTACTTAAATTACAGAAAACTTGTAAAGCCTGGCATGTCAAATTCAAATATCAAATAGATGATATGACAACACCAGATCAAAGTGACAAACTGTACATATGACAGCTACCTATAATAGTAGTCTTGTCAAGTGCTGAAGTGATAGCTATATGTTGATGCAGGGATCAGGTAAAGAATTACACTACCTGACAGACAATAACTTCCAATACTTCACCATTTAATTCCAGCTCTGCCTTAATTTACACAGGTTCAGCTGTAGAAAAAAATCTGAAATATTATTTTTTTCTGCACTTAAAATCAATTATAAATGAACCACATGGGAATGATGTGAAATCCTTTAAAGGAGAAAGGAAAGTTTCTGTGCGTGGATCAGGCCTATACTACAGTACCAGAATTCTCAAGAACCCGAACAGAACTGACTTTCTGTGTTCTTCCCAGAAGTGTAAATATGCAGCTGTTCCTGACAGATAAACTCAGCACAGCTAGTTGGATTTAGTAGCCACTGCCATGGACTGCTATTTACTGATCCCTAAAGTCAAAGAATCTTCATTACGAATCTGTTTCCTAGTTTACACCAGAATATTTTCAGGGTGGGCAACAGCACTCTCTGTATGTCTGCCAAAGCATTATAATTGATAAAATATATATCAGTCAGCACAAACAATGGGCTGATTTGACATGAAACAACACACAAGAACCCAGCTCCACATTAAACTCCCTCTCTCTTTTTACTTTGGCAGGTAGATATCTGCCACTGCCTACTTTGGGACCTGATGTTCTCTAAACATATCATGGAGTGTAAAGGATCCCATTAGGACAGTAAGAATTGCAAAGCAGATGACAAAACTAAACCCATGTCATGTTAAAGGGAGATTTGCGTCCCTTTCAAACACAAATTGATCGCTTAGTTTAACATCATGGCAGTTGCAAGCCTGCAAGCTGAAAACCACTTGTCACTTTGACAAAGCTCTCTCACATTGTGTTACGATGCTATTAAAAACTAGAGACTTTTCCATTAAAATTGTTAATTTACTGAAAATAAAAAAAAAAAAAAAGAAAGCACACAATCCAGTAATCACTGCCCTGACTAATCACTTCTACATCATTTCAGATGAAGTGAGAAGATATTTTCTCTTACATATCTTCCAGAATGACCTTGTACCTTATCCTGTTCTTCAGGTCTTTTCCAGGCATCGGGAAATTATTTAGACAGAGAAAGTATCCAGCAGTCTGAACTGTTTGTAGCATGATGGGAAACCTGTGAAATGCTTTTCTTTGTTCACATACAGACTAGGTGATTGCTTTGATAGCAACAGTTCATACTGCTACAAAGAAAAACTTAAGAGGATGAGAAAGATTTGAAACATTCCTGAGTGAAATCTGAAGGGTTTTAGCAGGATAACGACTTCTTTTTCTCACTGAGGGGAGCCTGGTAAGGAAATCTCACAGTAAGAGATTTGTCATGTATCAGGAAAGGGAATGAAAGAGTCAGCTTTTACCTCCGGAAAAACCTCAAATGTTTTCTGTCTATAACCCCCGTTGATATTTTTCCACCAAAATATTGGTTTGTGTTCTTTTCTCCACACAGCTTGAGATGCAAACTCACTGAAACAGCTCAGGAGACAGTGTCTGGACCTTATGTGCTGGAACTGCATTGTCATTTTTAAATTTTTTACATGTTTCTTGAGCAGAACCTGTATTTCCTTCTCACAGAAATGAGATGTCACCATTGCATTGTCCTGAGCTGAGTGAATGCAGGTGCTTTCTCAGGTTCCTCACTAGCATGAGTACACTATTCCCCAGAGCCCTAGATTTTTAGGCAGTCCTGTTTCCAGTCTGTTTCTGTACAGGAAAAACGGGGTGATAAACGCTTTTCACAGATTTTGCAAGTGGGTTCGGAAAAACAAATAGTCTTCACCTAAAAATTGCAACAAACATATCAAGATGAAAATTTTCTGATCTTATTTCCTCAGCTTGCTGTGGTATCTGGAAAAATTGCTTGTATTGAGGTTGGGGAGCTAGAGGTTAATGAGTTTGGGGATGAGGAGCCTCCATTTTGTTTAATGAGTTTTATGTTTCTGGTTCCCTCTACTCTTCTCTAAATGTCTGGACTCTCCTTCTACAAAAGGAAGGAAATATTGCTATGGTAGTCTGATAAAATTCATCAGGTGTCCAAATCAGATGTTCAGGAGTGTAGTCTTGCACTAGCCTACAAGACCACATTCCTAAAAGGGTAGCACAGTGCTAAATGCAAGACATTCTCCTAAAATTTCCCAATTTTGAGATAGTATGGCATGATTTTAATCACCAGCAGATCAAATTTTGTCTGAATCTGTCTTTCTCTTAGACCTGTATAAGGCTTTATTTTCACTGCAGTGCACTTTGTGCAGAAGCTGAAATGATGTGACTGAAGGCAAGGAGACTGCAGTAAGACTGCATAAGGATTTTATGTTATGTTTGCAAAATTAGGAGACACAAATATGAAACCAGTTTCATCCATTTGGTAAAGAATATAACTTTTTATGTTGCATGGATGTAATTTCTCTCTCTCTCCTGTCTGCTGAGTAACATGTGATTCAAACTGCTCTGTGAAAGCAGAATAAAGCTGGATTGGAAATGAACGTTGTTACTGTTTAGATCATTTACTTATTGAACTGTCCTGCTGAAGAAGAAGTTGTGCCAGGGCACTGTTAATGTTAGTACACCCTCAAAGCTACAGAGGGAACAAGCCACTTGAAAGTTGGTAAAGTAGGATATAAATGAAGCAGGCAGCTCCATTTAGATAGCAAGTCACAGACAAAGACTTTCACTTGCCTGTACAGAACTTTTTCTGCCAGCCTTCCTTTTCTCAGGAGTGGAGATATCACAAAGGATGCATTTGGATGGGTCAGTGCTCAGCACACAGTCTGCCAGACTCGTATTTGTTCCACTTGGCCTTGCAGCACCATCATGTGGTAACTGTTGAGGAGAGAAGATGGGCTATCACCAAGTGCCACCTGCCTGCCCTGAGACAGGGGGACGTGTGAGCAGGATAGACTGTCTGGAGGAAAGCCTGGGTGGAGGAGAAATGGGAATAACAAGTAATCAGAATCAAGAACAATGAGTGCTTTTCTGAAGGTCATTTGGTTTCTACTCCTTCATTATTAAATTTAATAATTCATACTATTTGAGCTATTTCTGCTTCCTTTTTATATCTCTTGCTTAAATAATGAGATTTAGGTCTTTGTTTAGGCTTTCTATCCATAAAACCATGTCTGATCTTTACACTGCTTCTATATTCCACCTGATTTTAATGCATTAGCACTTTACTGCTCATTATTCCGACCATGGGAGAAAGTATAACAGCTTGAATTCATGCATCCCTTCTTCTGCTTTTGGTGTTTTGTTTTTGTCTCTCTTTTTTTTTTTTTTTTGTTTTTGTTTTTGTTTTTTTTTTAAGGAGAGAAGGCAAGATTCTCTACTGTAGAGAAAAGGAGTGGTTTATATATGTTCCTTGTCTGAAAATTCTATAAGTGAATGATTAAGAAGCTATTTTCCATTTATTTTGGTCCCCAAAGTAAAATGATTTAAGCTTACTAAAATAAAAGAACACCGTTGTTAAAATATGTAGACACACTAACTCATGGATTTAGTATGACCTTAAAAGTGTTATATCTGATAGAAAACAGCTGGAATTTCATGGTCTATTTTTCTGTTGGATTTGTAGAATTTACAAACCTACAGCCTCAATGGCAATGGACAATAAATCTGAATTTATTGGAAATAAAACAGAACCGGCCTTGACCTTAACAGTTTCTTCTGTGGGAACATTTACTCCAGTCTGTCTAAATAATGGAAAATTTCTTCATTCCCAGCAGTTTGAATCCAGCTAAGGGGAAAAGAAGTATGCCTGTACTAGGAAAGGTAAAAGCCTTTGACTATCACATGGCAATTTCTGATAACACTGAAGAGATGTTAAGTCTGAGTGGCTTAATATTTAATAGACATCATATATACAGTTGCATAGGAGGCAGGGAGGGAAAACAACTTAATTGTAGGCTAGACTACACTTCTTGCTTAGAAGAAACAATGAGAAAAAGACAATATCAGACTCCATAGAGAAAGTATGAAATCTCAAGCTTTTAAAAAAAGGAATTTCATCCCTAAGTTCTCAGCAATCCAGCCAATTTTATTACATGTGCATATACAGTAAAACTATGGTCTTGTCAATGTAGCCATGAGAAAAGTTCAGTGGTTAAATTCTTTAGATAATTGTAGCATACATTGTTTAGGTCAGAGATGCCACAGTGTGGAATATACCAGTGTGGATTGCACCAATCAAAGTGACAGTGCCCTTTTTAACTAATAGCTCTTTTCTTCCTTCTAAGAAATTAGTTGAAGACATATTCCAGAATGGATTTTCTCATCCTGCTTCTTACCAGCTTCTAGGTGCTAAATGGACTTTTGTCTCTATTCATCTTCCCAAGCTACTATAACAGCTTCCATGTGTAGGCTAACAGTTAAACCAGAATGAGGGAACTGGCAGGGCAGGGTGAAACACATTCATTCATTCATTGCAACTATTATATTTCTTAACTTTTAAGTCTTCTTATATTTCTGCACATTTTTCTTGTATAAAATAAAACTGAATATCCACTTTCCTGGAAAAATAAAATTCTTTTCGAAGCAGAGCACGTTTGTCACCAGCTGCAAAATTCACAAGTTAATTTTTTTTAATATCTGACAATAGAGTCAGATAAAAGAACAACAAAGTACATTGGTATGGAAAGGTGGACAACAATCCCTTTGAGAGGAAGACAATGCAACATTACCATTCTTTGTGCTTCTCAAAGCCTGGCTACATTCCTTTTTATATTCTTAGGATAGACAAATCTTGTCAGGCCCAGGGTTTGTCATGCCATACAGACTCTAAAGCAGGCTCCTAAATAGTTATTGACACAATCATTTTCCTATGAAACATTTTTTTTTCTGTAATCCTTAAATGTTTGTGGTCCTTTTCCATACTATTTACCAAACTGCTCCTCAGTAACAACAATTTATATGTCCTAACTGTATCTTCCTTTATATAGATCATTATGTAGCTAATTGGTTCCGAAGAACAACCCCATATCATCTTTTTCCACCAATTCTGTTTTAATTCCCCCAAAGAAATGTTTTATCCAGAACGTCATAACATTGAATTTTGAAGATTTACTGCAGCTCTGGGATGTATTAAAGATATGGCACTCCCTGTGTTCTCCACTAAGAGATACAATATACCTGGATTACCCACAGTCTGATTTGGGAATAGATTATTCTGTGATAAATTCACAAGGCTACTTGATATTTGGTGTTATTCCATGAGAAACATTTCACACAGAACGAAGCCATTTTATGTGGTTAGGAAACATCAACATTAACACTCTCAGCTTGTCAAGAATCCTGTTATAACAGCCAATCTGTGGGCGCCTGTGCAGTTCAGTTAGAAGAACCTTAAGTGTTAAGGATATGAGTCTTAGTAAGGAGGAGATAACAAGTCTCTACCCCTGTGAGTCTGAGGACTTGTTCCTTATCGAGGAAGATAGACTGAGAGATTGAGTTGAGCAAAAGTCATAGCAGTGCAGGTGCTATAAAAGATGACTGCAAAGGAGAAGGTTGTGCTTTCAACATTCACAGGAGCACAATAAACAGCAGCAAGACAGACCCACATCAGACATTACAAAAAGCTTCATAACAATTGAGACAGGTGAATTTTGGAACACACAGCTAAGACAGACAGTTGATAACAGCTTACAGGAAAGGGGTGATCTGAGTGATGATTTGAGCTCTTCCAGACAATTTTCTTTATCGTTATATCACTGTTTTTCTATATTTTGGCATCAAATACCAAATTAAGAAAAAAAAAATAAAAAATATTTATTTCCAGTCCTTTGGACTTATCTTTTTTTTTTTTTTCTCCTTTTCTTTTTGACTTCTTCTTTCTCTTATCTCCCGATGAAGAATTCGATCATTTTAAATAGATAAGCAAGGGACCTGATTTTAGTTGTGTTTCATGGCTTTGTATTCCACAGGTAGTCTTCAGCATAGTCACTGGAATAACTGCTAAACACTTCAGTGATTCTGACAGCTTCCCAGCTATCACTTGCTGTTGCTTTCACAACTGAAAATCAGAGTTGCTATCCATAAAATATGAATGATAAACACAAATTGTAGCTTCCCACATGATCTTGGGCTTTCATGGCTTTCTTAGATAACACACGGCACAGTGCACCAATAGGATGGTCAAATTGCTCCTTGCCTTTGTTGTTGGACAGGCAAAACTGCTCAACATCACAGGGCTCTCTCCCAGTGTGAAGAAGGAAGAAGCAGACAGAGAAATCATCATGAACTAGCAGGCAAACACTTCAGTTGATCTTACTGCAGAATAAGGACTAGTCTCACTGCTGGCAGGACTGGGCTTGGTAACTGAATAGAACTCAGGAGATGCGGCAGAACTAATGCAGAAGAGGAATGTAGTATTTCGTGACATTTAAGTGAAATTTATCCTCTAAGGAATGTTGCTGTATCCCGCCATACTTAATTTAAAGAAACACTTGAAATATTGATTTCCAAATTCTAAATGGAAGAAGAATGGCTGCTTTTATTTTAATAGGCACCAAGCAAAATGGATTATAAAACAATCTCTGACTTAATGCAAGACCTTTAAAAGGTAGAAAATTGAAATACAAAACATGTTTCAGACCTTTCTTAAAATTTCTAACAGTATTTTTTTAGTTTCAAATTCGGACCATTTCTTGTTTTACTTCTGGTGGTACACAGAATATTTATTTCTTAACTATGTTAATGAAATATTATTCCTGTAGACTCTTTTATTAAAGATATAAATGGCTTTCTTGAATAGTAAAGTTGTGGGGATTGGTGCGTGAAAAGTCAAGTTTTTTAGTACAAGATTTATTTAGAATAAAATGTTTCACACACACACTCCCCACACCATAATCTTTATATGTGTGTATATATATATGTATATAAATGGTGACTTGCAGATGGATTTTGTATCCATTAAAATTTCTGCAAGTACTTACACAGGTTCATGTATATATATTTAACTACAGGGCTGTAGTTACACAGGTTTATGTGGAAAAAAGAAAAGCAGATATCATTGCTTGTACTGCCAAGAGAAAATGTTTTAAATTCATGCTACTCCAAGATAGCTCAACGTAGGAAATGTTCAACATGAGTCAGTATCCTGAAGGATTGACTGATGATCTTCTATGACCTTCAGAAAGAGGAAAAGTTTATTAGTCATTCTGATTTTGTGCCATTGTAAGGGCTATATTCCAGGGCAATGTTGCATAAGCTAGATGTTACATTCAATCATGTTTTGGACACTGATAACAAGAAAAATCAATAGAAATTCCAAAATATGATTAAAGAATGTCTACCCAGTGAAATGTATTGTTTTACTCAGACCCATAGAATTATAGCACTCTCTCTGTTAGTATAAGACTGT